>JAJPGS010002491.1:0-600000 GCA_028654335.1 Alnus rubra | reverse complement strand
TATTCCCTTAATTAGCTTTTTAGTTATCCTAAGTATTTTTACCTGATGTCTTAGTTCTTGGTGCATTAATTATATTGGCTTTTATATAACTGAGAGTTCATGCTTGATATATGCAAAGTTTCCTTGTTGCATCTTTTTGATAGATAGTTGCTTTCCTCATGCGATGAAAATGTGCACTATCTAAGGCTCCCCTAAGGTACATATTTTTTTCTTATGATTTTCTGCTTCTGAAAATTCTTTTAGAGAGATTATTTATGTGCTAAGATTGTCAAATTGACCAACTCACTAGTTGAACCTAACCCCAGAAATTCTGGCTTTCTCTCTAGGTTGCAGCACAAAAAAGAAACAAGCAGTTATACTTTTGAGCTCATTGTTATATAAATAACTTCATTGCATCCTTACTGAATCAACTATATATCTTGTCCTTCATAGTGCAAGTAAAAAGAAAAATAGTGCTGCTTCTTAGGGAGAGAGTATCAGATGAGGGTGATTAAGCCCTAGTAAGATAAGATTTGACTTTTGACTAATCTAACTGTGAAAATTCTCTCTTTATAAAATTTAGTTGCTTTAAATCATATCAGCGAAGATCACACCTTATTGAGAAAGTCTTTACACACACACACACACACACACACATTGCATGAGTTAAGTATACTGTTTAAAAAATTCTTCTGCAGGGAAATTTGTGCTAGTTAATTTCTTAACTCTTTGTTATATTTTAGCATAAGTGTTAAAATGCTATTGAACTGCGTTGTCAGTCTTTTTATACATGCGTGTTCTAAAATTTTTTTTGGGGAAAATTTTTTTTGCTCTTTTTCCCTTTGATTTCAACTTTTCTGTGTGATGCGTCCGAATGGGTTGTTCTGTATGTCTTGATGGTGCGGCTTATTGTCCGGACGTTCCTGCTTCTGGTCCGGATGCGTGCAGCAGTTCTGGTCTCTTACGTGGCACGCTACGTCCGGACGGACATTAGTGATCCATCCGGACGGGGAACCCTACAGGGCTATATCGCATTTCCCCCTGCGCCGCACGACACTCCTTACTCTACTTTGGGTTTTTGGACGTTTATGTGTTATTTTTCACGTGCACTTGTCCTTTTGTGTTTAATCTCCATCCCAGGGATGTTTCTCTACCATTTTTCATGTTCATTTTCAGTTTTTATGTTTAAAATAGTGGAACTTTAGGGTATATTGTTTTTGGATTTATGTGAGTTAAAATGCATTTTACTACTCATGTTATGTGTATGTGTGTTGAAAGCTTTCTCCATAAGGTATGAATTTCGCTGATATGATTTAAGACATCTGAATTTTCTAAATGAGAGAAATATTCAATGTTAGATTAGTCAAAAGTCAAACCTAGAGCCTAACCACCCTCATCTAATACACTCCTCCTAAGATGCAACACTTTTCTTTAACTTAGTCCATTAGTGACCCTTTGTTTCTGCAATGAATTGGTCACTAACTGTTTCTATAAGGACAAGTTTAAGAACATTTTAAGCATATTCAGCAGTGGATCTTTTGAATCCAGATTTTTTGATTTTTAATGCTTTATTTATTGCTTGTGCTGCAACCTAAAGAGAATGTCAGAATTTATAGGTTATAGGTTCAACTAGTGAGTTGGTCAATTTGACTATCTTAGCAGAAAAAAAAAAAAATCTCTCACAAGAATTTCCAGAAGTTAAAAATCAAAGAGGAAAAAAAAAATTACCTTAGGGGGGCTTTGGATTGTGCACAATTCCATAGCGTGAGAAAAGTAACTATCTAGCATTTAAGATGCAGCAAGAAACTTAGCAGATATCAGACATAAACTCTTAATCATATATAAGCATATTCAATCAATGCACAATGAACTGAGATATGAGACAAAAATACATATGATATCTGAAAAGCTATTAAAAAAAAAATTAAATTCTGCAGCTTCTCTCCCAATTTATATAATTTTTTTTAATTTTATTTTTAATGTTGAAAAATAAAACAAAAAAACAACAAAGACATGCTTATGAGAAAAAGAAACAACAAATTCTGCATCTAGAATTGTCCATGCTTCTTGAGCAGATTCACAGTGTAAAATTCGTCAGAATTCTGACGATGAAAGAGCTTGACAAAGAGTATGTAAGGCTTTGTCGTTGGAAAGACGAGCAACGGTTTGAACAACAGTCCATTCGGCAGTTGTTGTACTTGGTGGTGACCACCCAGGCTCAACAATTTGCTAAACGTCTATAGATTTTAAAAAGAAGCGCATTCTCGCATTTCAATAGCCATAATTCGTGCCATTAAAGGCATGAACAGAATTAAGAGATTGAGACATGAAAAAAATAGGAGTCTTGGATCAGACTCAGGAATTTAATCCAAAAAGAGTGCACCCGCTCTGATACCAATTGAAAAATAAAGACTCCTAATTAACGTGTGTGTGTGATCAATTGTGTAACAAAATATTAAATGCGAAATTTAAAAGAGACAAATATTTTGTTGACAAAGTTGAAACTTTTATCAAGAAAAAAAACACTCCGGGGCAGCCAAACCCATGAAATTCACTATTCAGAAGATAAAGTTAGTTACAAGGCAGTAATATTCACATAACCCGATGCAGTAGTCGTACCATGACATAAGTGTTAGAACATATAAACATATTATGCTCAATTAACTTGCGCAGCGGAAAATAAAAGATCTAGGCTTACCTCTAGCCATCTTTGCTCAAGCGTTTCCACGAAGATCTGAATAACAAAAAATATTATTTAAGAGATCTTCTAACCTATGCCTTACTGTATTGCCGTACTAATGGTGTACACATGCTAAATATTTATAGGCTAGGTCATGGACCCTTAAATATTGTAAACACTGTATTGTTCCTCCCATCAAGGAAACAATAATATTAATTGATTTTAAAATCAATTAAACGATTCCATTACGGTAATTTAAATTAATAGAAATTAAATAATCGTAATACCGTACATTATATTTATTAATTAAAATATAAGAAATATAATAAATACACTATATGTGGCATATAGGCCATATATATATATATATGGAGATAATTTCTTACAATAGGTTAATAGTTGTTGAAAGATTTTACAAGAGATAACATGCTAAACACATCCTATTCGAATTTTCTTGGGCAAAAACTGATCATGTGCACTCCCTTCTTTGCAACTTGATGATGTGTTTTCCCAAAAGAAAGTGAGAGTTCTTGAGCAACTAGGGGTTGCGTGTTTGTGAAGTTGAATGACAGAACTTTTCTACAACTGGCCATCACAAAGATTTGGACTACTTTTCTGTTGTGTTTGGAAGGAAATTACAAAAAATGAAAAAGGGAGAAAAGATAGGAATTTGAAAATGAAACAAACGCCCCCGCCCCCCCCCTCCTCCTAACACAAATTCTTTTCTTTCTAAACATGTATATGCACGCAGCATCTCCTAATCAATTCTTTTCCATTTTGTGGATGATGGATTGGAATGGATATTGGGCTTGTTTGTCGAGCAACAATACAGAAAAACATAATGTTGTTACTATTTATTCGTACCTTTTTTTATTTATTTATTTTTTAATATTTTTCCACTACTAATCAACATCAAAACATTCACACTTTTTTTACTTTTTTATATCACATCAATAATTTTTTATTATTATTCAAATAAAAAAATTCACTACAATACAAAACTTTTTCACTTTTTTTTACAAATTCTTTTTATTTTATATCACATCATCACTTTTTACTAATTTCAAAACTAACAACCCACTACTCTGTTCTGTTCTGTACATGTCTTTGCCAAACAAGCCCAATTATTTCCCAATGTCGTATCCGGCCATTGTGGCATATTTCCAATCAATCGGCGTTTTTCCACTATCATCTTTGGCGGCCGCCATGTCATTGACAATGATTATTTTTTCTTTTAAATAATGAAATGTACATTATATATTTAATGATCATGATCTAAAACTGACGTATTTAATGATTTATATGATGTCATTGTTAATTAGCATGTTTTTTTAAAATCATTTAAAATGAAAAGAATTTTATACCTATTAAATGTACTAACTTTAAATATGGTCCCGTAAAATAAATAACGTGAATTTCATTTAAAAAATGAAGATAGATTATATGTTGCCCTTTATCTCAACTACTGCTTCCCTTCCGCAGCCTATATTATGTTTGGTAGCATCTGCATGTTGTCGATCGACCAAATCCCGTCTGAAAACAACCACAGCCAATACGTCCATCGCTATATTTTGTACGCATCACTGGTGTCGTGTCAACAAGGGCACGCAGTTAATGCAAAAAGCTTCCAGGAAATTATTAGGAATGTGGGACTGCTGAAGGGGGTTTATCCTCTGAAGGGGGCCGGCCATAACCAGAAATGGAGAAGGCCAGGGATTGGAAAGAGACCGAAGAGAGGATATAAAGTTCCAAAATTTGCATTTAATGTATAAAGGCACTCATGCCACTCTGTATCAACTTGACCAAAGACTTTAGCTTCGTTACAGACAAGATCTCGCCAACTCCTTCCTCACTTTATTATTATTATTATTTTTAATTTATTGAAAATGATGTATACAATATTATATTATTTTACAATATATTTACTTCGTGCCATTATGTAAAATGATAAAAATGCAAAATGATTATGAAATGGAAGTGATCATATTTCGTCTCCAATTTTAAGTACTTAATTTATTACGATCTTAAGTACTGTTTTACATCGATTAAGTGCAATCTTCTTGTAAGCTAGCTAGTTTTTAAGAATGAGCTCTATCAAGTTGGTTTGTATCATTTGATATCAAAGCTGCTACCATGTCAAGTATGTGATCGAATGAGTTACGTCTTTGTGGCCGAATTACTGAATTCACCTATGTCATTATTGCCAAATTATGGCAAGCTTTTGAAGTTTTGTTATTTATTTATTTATTTTTAAAGGATTCTTACTTATAAATATAGTTTTTGCATGATCAATAGTTTCAGATCATGGGTATGGGTCGAAGTTTCAACACTTTTTCTAAAGGATCTTTAGTTCAATAGAATTTTGATATATATAAACCTAGATCTATATATATATACGCATGCAGCTACACTTTAATTGAAGTTCTCCATATTTTTCCTATGATTTTGAAAAAATCTGAAAAAGAAAAAGAATCTCCGAAGGCTAGTTTCAATTTCTCGTTTAAAAAGAAAGAGTTCCTAATTAATTAGAACCAAAAATTAAAAGCCGGCTATTAATTGAATTATGCAACATGCATGTTACATCTTCTTCATTTGCCATCTTAATTAATGGATCTCTAAAGGTGATTTTACTTCTTCTAGAGCAATCAGATAAGATGATTCTATTTCCCAATTTTAAGCATGAATGTATCGATATCTTAATTATTTGTGAACAAAAAAAATGTAGTTTTAGAAATCCTATTGGGATTAAAATTTGTAGATATAGATTTATAATAATAAAATTAATCATTTTTCAAGCGACTAGGTTGCACGCCTCTCCATATTTCCTTTGTCTGCCCTAGAACTCGATCTCCTTCCTCTTTCTTCTTCTTTTTTTTTTTTTCAATGACATATTAATCTAATGAGATATGATATTTGAGACTTCATCCAATTTCATTTGGATAGGATTTTCCTTTTATAATGGGTGGAAATTTTTTTTTCAAACTCAAATTCTATTAAAAAAATATGTACTTCTTTTATACTATTAAAAAAATATATGCATTTTACATGTTAAGAGACACATGTCAATTTTATAAAGGGTATTGCTACGTACATACATACCATTCAAACAACCAATAATTGATCCTATGATTACTAGACATTATCACGTCAACTTTGTAAAATATTTATAGAATATTTGTGTGGTACGCAACATTACTCTTTTATAAGTTGAAGAAAATTCTCCGACCCAATTTTTAAGAAAATTCTCCATTTCATTTACCCACCAAAAGGTCGTGGTTGTCATTACATGAAAACCTAGGGTTACGTGGCTAATACCATGCTTCTTCTATATAAATCAAACCCAGCAAGCCAAATTGGCTAACATAGTCTCCCTCCCCTTTCACGAGTAAAGCTTAGCTTGTGGGTGGCATAATATCCAAGCCAAGTAACATGGGTGACACACCTCAGCTACCCCTCCCAGTCATCATCCAGCAAACTCTCTTCCCTCCAAAGCCTTCATCGATAACACCCTTCTCCGCGGTTGCACCGCCTCGCTTTGTCGCAGTTTCCAGGCTTCAAATAACAATGGAAACAATTTACGAGGAAGAAAACGAAGACGAATGCATGGAGACATGCCAGCAGGCTTCGTCAACATCGCTCTTGGCTCTGCAGTCGATGTGTTTCCTGGAAGTACGGAAGCCCTTGTCGGCGTACGGTCACAACTACCAGTGTGCTTAGGGAAATAATATGAAACTCGATGACTGCAATATTAATATATATGTTTTAAACTGTTTAGCAAACTATTAATGTTCATTCTGAACTGCTTTGTCGTTGTATGCTATAGCTGTTGCAAGCTCAGTACGTATAAATGGAAAAGTAGTAATTGGTTGTATTTTATTTTTGAAAAAAAAAATATAATTTTCTTTCCTCCGGTGGATGCCTCCAATGTCAATGTGAAAAGTCATCTTTTGTTTTTTTAAGAATTTTTGTACTCATATTGCAGATTACTTAACAAAAATAAAAATAAAAATAAAAATAAAAATAAAAATAATAATTGTTCATTTTCAGATTCTATATATGGTATATATATCCATAGGAAAAAACACACTCCAGAAGTGTCTCTTTCAAAATGAAAATGAATCGAAGAGGTCTGAAACGATCGACCAAAAACCTAGGGAACCACTCCCGAGTGAACAGTCTCGAGGATGGCGATCCTGGTAAGTACGTACCTATAGAACCATCACAAAGATCAATAAACAGAAGGCCAAATTTTCTTCTTGGATCAATCGTAAAGCATATATATATATGGAGTTTCTTGTGGAAATCGTTCGCTAAATAATTAATATATATGTTTTTAAGCAGTTTAGCACACTATTAATGTTCATTCTGAACTGCTTTGTCGTTGTATGCTATAGCTGTTGCAAGCTAATTAGTACGTATAAATGGAAAAGTAGTAATTAGTGGTATTTTATTTCTGAAAAAAAATATAATTTTCTTTCCACCGGTGCATGCCTCCAATGTCAATGTGAAAAGTCATCGATCTTTTGTTTTTTTTTTTTTTAAGAATTTTTGTACTCATATTCCAGATTACTTAACAAAAAATAATAATAATAATAATATTAATAATTGTTCATTTTCAGATTCTATATATGATATATCCATAGGAAAAAACACACTCCAGAAGTGTATCTTTCCAAATGAAAATGAATCGAAGAGGTCTGAAACGATCGACCAAAGACTATACCTAGGGAACCATTCCCGACTGAACAGTACGTCTCGAGGATGGCGATCCGGGTACGTACCTATAGATCCATCACAAGATCAATAAACAGAAGGCCAAATTTTCTTTGGGCATCCTTTGGATCAGTCGTAAAGCATATATATGTGGAGTTTCTTCTGGAAATCTTTCGCTAAATTAACGTCCCTTTCGAGTTCTTGATCTGTTGATCATGATCAAAGGTACAAAGTAACAAGGCACAAGCTTCCTGCATGCATTTTATTTCTAGTTTCTATTGCCCTTCGAGTTTAACCTCGATCTTAACGGGAAAATGTTATTAGACTACCAGCATAATTTGGGCAGCTGAGTCTTACTTTTAAACTCTGTAAACTCGATCTCTTATAGTAGTTATTGAAATTGATGGTAATTTGGACAGTATATTTTGTAAATTTTATTTTTTAGCGATTTGAATAGATATTACGAGAGAACACACCCATATGAAAATCAGCTGTATAAATAAATTTTGAGTTGTCCAACCACTTATTCAGACAACTAAATTCTATATAAACTCTTAACAGCAAATTGTTGTGGATTTCAATCCTAAGTTAATAGCCAAAGTCTATAAAAACTTACCTATCCAAATAATTTTTAACTACCTAACAATTTATTTAGACGGGTAAATTTCATATATATACTCTTACTTTACTTATTTAAATTGCTAATAATTTCAACATGTAGTTATTGTAAATCCCAATTTCAAATCAAAAGTTTGGCTTATGGAAGTGTCGGAACTATTTATTGCCAGTTCTCTTTTCAAAGTAGTTCAGTCACCATCACTTCAGTCGCAAAGTCCACATTAGCCAATAGGCCCTTTTACCGACCATTTTTTTTTTTAATTATATATATATATATATCCATTGTAGAGAACGAATATCCCGTTATGTGAACTGGTAAAAAAAACATGTTACTACAAAATGGCTGGTAGCAATTCGTGTAAACGGGACTAATTCTGCCCTTCCCCAAAACCAGCAGTAATCCCGTTCGGCGATTCTTTTTTTACATTACCAACCAACTTTTTTCACTTTTTTTTTTAACAAAAAAAATTTAAAATTATTTTCATATTTATATCGCATCAATAAATTTTTATTAGTATTAAAAAAAAACCAAAAACCAAAAATACTTTGCTAAACACATCATGCTATCGTCAGCTTTTGGGTACCGCGATTGCCAAGCAATTTTTCTTAGCAATAAGGCAATTCCGAGCAACTTTCACTTTTTCTCTTTCTGCCTACTTCTTTCATTGTCACAAAGACTTACGACGCTACGTACCACCAAGGCTAACTGGAAGAGCCATTCCCATTTCACGCATTTCTCAGCATTTAATTATTAGATATACCCATACATGTGATAGCCGCAATGCAAGCTAAGGTAAACGACTAAGGGTGCGTTTGGGATTGCGATTTCGTAGACAATAAGTGCGATTTTAAACCAAATCGCAGAACATAGATCGTTTGGAAACTGCGTTTTTAAAAATTGCGATTTGAAAACGCAAAAAATCTACTTTTTCAAATCGCAGATAAGATGATGCTTTTTTGAAAACATAAAATTTTAAAGGTAAATTCGCGATTTTAAAGGCTAAACTGCGATTTTGCCAAACGCTTAACTGCGTTTTTAAAAATTACTTTTTTCAAATCGCACATTTTAAAATCGTTATTTTAAATCGCACTTTTTAAAATCGCAAACCTAAATAGACCCTAAAAAAAGGCACTTAGCGTCGTTTATGCTACAACACTAACCAGCGTCGTTTACTGTTAAAATAATGTTGTTCTTGTCAAAACGATGTCCCTGCACAAAGTAACGTCGTTTTGGTCAACAGTAAACGACGTCACATAGGGAATTGTTTCTTTGATTGCCACCTTTTTTGTTTTTTTCCTACTTATGAATTGTTTCTTTTTCTCTGTGTTCTTTGGGGGTATAGGCCAGGTTAATTTGTTGAAAATTGAAGACTTTTGCTTAAGATTAATTAGAAGACTTTTGCTTACTTCCTATGAAAAAAATTACAAGAGATTTATATGAAAAAAATGAACGATAAAAATAAAGATGAGATGATTAGGCCGAGGGAACTCGATCACCGTATATTTTTTTACAAAATGATGTCCAATATAATTTTTTCACTGAATTAGCTAGCAAGCCAAATTCATATTGGCAATGGTCGATCTGGAAAGGAATATTTATATGCCAGAAGTTTGTCTCTTATAACACATGTTTTTGCCTTTTTGGTAGGATCAATAGGGCATAGCCCAGCTCTTAGGCTAGCTTGTATCTTTCTCTTTCTTGTTCCATGCATGCGCAGGTGATGCAGTGGTTTGTGTTGTGTCCCAAATGACAAATTGTGTACGTACAATCCGTTCACATGGTGGATGTACGTACTTCTAGCTATTTCCAACAATTTTTAATAATCATTATTAATAATTAATAAGAGTCTAGCTAGAACGAACGGTCCCCTTTGCTAGAAGCGTATCAGTATACCTCACGATAAGGTAATATATAATTCAAGGACATGAACTGAGCCAGTTGTGGACCTAACCATCTTATCATCAAGCAATGGACAATATTAGAAATCAAGATGCATGGTTAAAATTAAGACTAGGTGCTCTAAGGAAGATAAGTGAAGATGGAAATAAATGTTAATTAAGGGTATATTATGCGATTTGATTTCAAAGAACAAATAATTAAAAGATAATTAAAACACTATATATGACTTACAAAGATAATTATATAACTATCATTATTTAATTAAACTACGACTACTTTAAGATAAGTTACAGCAAAGATAACTTCAAGAATTTTGTAGGATACGTGCTTGTGAATCATGCGAACATCTTCTACTTGTTGTAGAATTTTAATCTCATAACAGAATAAGCAAAATGTAGCCGTTAGCACTTTATCCTGTACGATGTAGATTGAAGTCATAGATCGAACCACATAAAAGCTCATCTTTATTTTCTTTTTATTATGCTATTTTCTTATTTTTCTATTTCATTCTTAATTTCTTCAATAAACACATAATTTTATTCCACTAAATTGAGAATATGTTATAGGGAAAAATGCAAAATTGGTCTATGTGGTTGGCTTAATTTATACATTACTACTTGTGGTATAAAAATTAACTGAGAGGTTTTGTACTAGACGAAATTAAATTACTCATTGAAGTCAATTTCCGTCAACTACTTGACAGAAACTGTTAGGTTGCCATGTCAGACCCAATAAAAATGTGACATCTGTCACTTTTAATAAAAAAATATTAATATATTAAAAATTAAAAACTTCAAATATTATTATTATTATTTATTTTTATTTTTTTTAAAAAGAGGGGGTTTGGGGGGAACCACCCCCTTTGGGGAAGGGGGGGTGGCTCGTAGGCCACTCCCTCCCAAAGGGCGGCAGCCACCCCCAAACCCACCCCACTCCACCCGCCATTTTTTTTTTTAAAAAAAATATTTTAAGTTTTTAAGTTTTAAATTTTTAGATTTTTAATTTGAATATATTAATATATATTTTTATTTATTAAGAGTGACCTGTGTTACGTTTTTATTGGGCTTGACATGGCAACATAACAGTTTTTGGCAAGTTAATGGATGAAAATTGATTTCAAGGAGTAATTTGTCACAATGCAATGACCTTTTAGTTAATTTTTATATCACATGAAGTGATTTGTAAATTAGGCCAACTACGTACAAGGATAAATTTTGCATTTGACCCTAGCTATGTTATAACGAGTATTTCTAGCTTTCAATATTTAATTCACTCATTTATGTTACATATAACTCCACATAAAAAATAAATCATAAGTAACTCACATGCAAGATAAATTTCATGTAATTCGCATATGATGAAAATTAAAAGACAAGGATGAATTAGTAAACTAAAACAAAACCAAAACAACGAATATTCTTCACCTTTAGATATCTAGAATTATTGAATGAAAATAAAATGAATATTCTTGAATCAAATTTAGTAGTCAATACTCCTTCAACTTGATCTTGTTAATCCAAACAAACTCTTTAAATTGTGATATTTCACCCTTGAGGGGTTTGTTAAAAATATCGGAAATTTTATTTTGTGATTTTGTGAATTTGAGCTTCACATTCTCGATCTTATGAAATGATATTTTGTGTCGATTTGTTTGTTGGTAATGGACCACGATTGTGGGTCAGTTATATTGTGTTAATTAATGTTATGTTAATTAACGGGCCAGTTAGTGGGTCAACAGTTAATTGGAATGTCATTTGTATTTAATTAATTAAGTTAAACTTGCATGTTACAAAATGAAACCCAACGAATTGCTTGGTATATATTAATCATATATTGTGGAGGTTTTTAGCCCCTTCTAGTGCAAAAGTTACTTTTTATTCACAAAATACAATCATCAAATATTTAGGCCCATAACAAATTAGTACAATAAATTTGAACCATGATGCAATGTTAAACATATATATCAAACTATTTCTCAAAAAATATAAAAAAAATAAAAAAAATTGAGCTACCTAGAAGAAAAGAGGTGTGATAATTAATGATTAATGAGACCATTCAAACCAAAAACGAAGGAAAAGTAGGTATACCCCCTTAAACTAGAGTAATTCTACATGTATATTAAGTGTCCATAAAAAAATGAGGTGGCTTTTAAAATCACAATTTGATCAAAATTATCATTTGATCAATTATACACCCTATGGTGATTTTAAAAGTTACTTCATTTTTCTATGGACATTTAATGTACATGTAGAATTATTCCTTAAACTACCATCCAATTGTCAATGTGCTACTCAAGCTACCAATTATGTCAATGTCGAGTAATTCTAAATGTACATTAAGTGTACATAAAAAAATGAGGTGGCTTTTAAAATTACTATTTGATCAATCACACGCTCAATGGTAATTTTAAAAGCCACATCATTTTTTGATAAATACTTGATGGACATTTAATGTACAAGTAGAATTATTCGTCAATGACCCATCATAAACAACCAAACAATGCCAATTCCCCCAATGACAAAAATACTCTTCATAAAATTATATAAATTATTAAAGTTATAAAATATATATATTTTTTAATTAAAATTTAAAAAGCAAAAAAAATAAAATAAAAAAAATAAACAAAGGTTTTTCATTTTTTTGATTTTGTTTTATATAATTTTCAGTTTGGGCCACCCCTTGGATTTTCATTTTTCTCTTTTTATTATTTTATTTTATTTTAATTTTTGATTTAAAAAAAATAGTTTTTTTTTTCCAATCTTTCAAATTTTTTTTTTTTTTAAAACACTTTTGTTTTATTTTTATTTTTATTTTTAGTTTTTCAAATTTATAAAAGATATATTTGTCTTATTGAAACTTTTTTAGGATTATTTTTGCCTTTTTGTTGGCTTTAGGGTGGATATTGACATTTTTTGGTAGTTTAACCGGGAATGCTGACCTAATCGGTAATTTGGGAGGCACATTGACAATGGAGTGGTAATTTTGAGAGGGGTATATATATGTACTTTTCTCTAAAAACTATAATAGTAGAATAATATATTTTTAAGAAGACAATACTCTGTTCAAAAGAATATATCGCTACAAAAGTAGATGATCAGATTTTAAAGTATTAAGTTAAAGTTTTAATGGAAAATACAGTTATATTTTCAACTAAGACAAAACCTTCTAATAAAAGCATATCAATATATTTCAAATTAAGGGAAATCATTTTGACACAACTAAAATACTCATAGCCGAAGTTTCTCAAATAAGAAATCCAACATTCAGATCGAGTACGTAGTTATTGCTGGAATTAATCTTTGAATTTTATGAATATATTCAGCCCTCAGGGAAAATATTATGAAAATATTGTGAAAATAAAGAATCAGAAAGAAAAATTGGCTTTGAGGCCTATGAATCATTATCTTTAAGACGATATTTATGTCCAATCGACCAATGTTTTTTACTACAAGTCTACAAGGTTGCTGGCAAATCTGTCTTTAGAATAGAACAAAGATTATGAATTCTACAAAAAGCAATTTTTGGGTAATTTTAAGAATATTTCTTTGTGAACTTCAAAAAGCTGAGAATGAAAGGCTAGTAATTAATTTATGAAATTCGTTGGAGTCCCCTATTTATAGATTGTGAAGGAGCACTCATGAGATGATGCGACCCGATATATCTTCTATTTAATCATACGTAAGTACTTAAAAAAGAATCAGAACTCTGATTTGGCTAAACCTACGGCCAGCATTCATGTAACCTGATTTTGCCAACAATTAATCCTAGCCTATTTCAGGTGCTGCTTTTTTGGCTTAATCTCCACCCATGATTGCTTTGCATGGCCAACAAACACCATCTATCTTTTGCACCTTTGGCGCCCACTTATTCACGTATATATGTCATCGCTAACCTACGTACCCTTTTCCCACAACTCAAATCTTCCTCCCTCAAAAGACTAATGTCATCCACATTGTTACCTGCAGCCAAAGCCAATTGTTTCTGGGCCTCTCACATTCTGAGGCTTCGTGGAGAGAATTACATAAAAGGTTTTTCCCAGATTAGAGCTATAGAGATGGTGAAGGAGATGAGGTACATGCAGAACTGGGGTGAATTCGCACCAGCCCTTCTCATATCCCACCAGAAATACTCTACTTGTCCTCAATTAGAGACCATTGCCGAAGAAGGACCTGAGAACTTCGAGCTTCTGCCAAAGAGGGTGTTGTTTCTTCTGCCTGTGCTCTTTCCTTTTCTCTGTTATCATTTGTTGTATACAGTTGTTTGATGTGGGAAATTTCTCAATACATGGATGGAAAACTTAATTTTCTCAAACTTCGTAAAATTTCTCAAAGAGTTTAATGTTATTCTTCACACTCATTTATCACGTCCATTTCCTTCTCATGTCAATCATTCAAAATACGCAACGTCAACCGGTATGAAATGAGAACTGTCGGAGAAAAATGTAACGAGTGGTATTACTCAACAAAAAGGGTAATTATATATAACACAATGCCGTGAGTGTATAAGGAGAAAATCTTGATCATTAATATTTGTTGTACATCGATGAACTTCCTCACATGTAGTAGTCCTTCTTTGGGGATAAACTTGTAATTGGCCAAACTGGTTAAGAATCAAAGTCTGTTTCAATTTTGGGTTAAATACCATATTGGTACCTGAGTTTTAAGTATTTTTAAATTTAGTATCTGAGTTTTAATTTGTATCATAGGTGATACTTGAATTAGGGGTAAAAACCTATTTGGTACGTCTGTTAGATTTTCCGTCCTAAAATTAACGGTCTATCACGTGTCAACCGTTGAAGTTGACACATGGCAGTATATAAAAAAAATTAAAAAAAAATCTTTAAAAAATTATATAAAAATAATAAAATAATATAATTTTAAAAAAATAAAAAAAAATTGAAAAAAGGAAAAAAGAAAAAGAGGGGTGGCCGACCACCTCCCATGGGGTGGTTCAACCACCCTATGGCAGAAAAAAAAAATTATGGATTTTGGCCCTTGAGGGTGGTTCAGGGGGTGATTTGGCCACCCCTAGAACGGCCGGCTTGGGGGTGCCCATGGGCAAACCTTCCATTTTTTTGTTTTTTTTTTTTTTTTGCAATGGGAGGTGGTTCAGCCACCCCAGACTGACCAAGGAGCCACCCCCCTCTTCTTCTTCTTCTTCTTCTTTTTTTTTTTTCAATTTTTTTTTTTAAATTGTATTATTTTATTATTTTTACATATTTTTTTAATGATTTTTATTTTTAAATTTTTAATTTTTTTTTATATAATGCCACATGTCAACCTTAGTGGCAGATCGTTAATTTTAGGACCGAAAATCTAATAGAGGTACCAAATGAGTTTTTACCCCTAACTTAGGTACTATCTATAATGCAAATTAAAAATCAATTACTAAATTTAAAAACGCTTAAAACTCAGGTACCAATGGAGTACTTAACCCTTCAATTTTTAGGCTATAGGCACTATCTGCTTGCCAGTGATATATACGTTTTTAACTTCCCTTGATATTTATGAAATCAAAGATGTAAAGAATTAGATGCAAAGGACGCTAGTGAAAGACTGTAATTAAGTGGGATTAACCCAAGGGGCCGGTTAGATTAGGTGATAAGAGTCTTAGTCTTGCTGGCATTCTCATCGATCAGATGTAAGGTTCGAATTCCATTTGATACAAACAATTCTTTGAGATCACCAGTTAGCGAAGCCAGAATTTTATCCGATTCGTGCGAAGGGAACAGTTTCCACGAGTCCGAAATTTTCACACCAAGAGTGAATACACGAAATGATCTAGCGTTATATGTCTCCCCGTAATATATATATATATTCTCTACTCAACTATTTGTAATGGAAAAGATCATGATTTTGCCCAGAATGGCAACAATTAAGTTACATTTGCTGGAGTGGTACTCAGAATGGTTCTTTTACTGTTAGGAGTGCCTATCATATGGAGGTTGCTAGGAGGTTGCTAGGAGGCTCCAAGCTCGGAGGGAGAGCTCGACAGTGGGTGATCATAGTGCTCTATATATGGAAGCCTTTGTGGAAACTTGACGCCCTTGCTGTCTTAAAACATTTTGCTTGGAAAGTGGGGAATGATCTACTGCCTACAAAAACCAATTTGGTCTGGCATCATATTGGGACGGATTCACTGTGCCCTTTTTGTCTGGATCAACCTGAGACGGCATGGCATATTCTGTGGTCATGCCCCTCATCAGTAGCTGTTTGGCAGGATTGTAGTTGACGCATTTAGAAGATGGTTCTGGAGGAGGGCGATGGTATGGGCTTACTGTAATATTCGAGATATTAAACAAGTGTTTAAAATGTAAATTGGAGTAATTAAATGATTAGGGCCAATTAGATGTCAATAGAATACAAGAAAAACATTTAGAAAGTTCAAGAAATTGAGTTTTTGGACACCGTGTCCGGAAGGGAACCATAGGGAGCAAACATTTGCTCTCTGGAGTGGGTGCCGTTTGGATAGCTACTTACTCCGTCCGGACGACATGCGATGTAAAAGTGAAATGAGCGATTTTTGGCTCATTTCCCCAGAATTTCCACCCCTTTACACGATTTTCTCTAAGGTTTTCATAGAAAACCTTAGATCTACAAAGATTTAGCCGTTCAACTTCAAATCTGACTTCGGAAACGTGATCTACGAAGCTTAGTCTACATTTCTACCGATTAGTTTTGAGGTATTTTTTGTAAATCTTGTCTTTTGAGATTTTGGGTTAAATCTTGAGATATATGAGTTTAATTTTCATTAATATTTAGAATTTGCTAGTTTTGGAGCTTCCTAAACATTCTCCAAGTGTTGGGTTACATTTGGAAAGATTTTGGTAAGTTTTCCAAAACCCTAGTTTTTGGGTTATGTGTTTAAGTTGTGATTTTGTTGCCTAACTCTAAGTAAATCTTATGGGTTAGTGGGTATTGTGTTGGGATATGATAGTACTTTTATATTAGTGGGTAGTTTATTAGCTAGAACCCTATAAAATCTATGGGTATTCCATGAGTATAGATCTTGAGCGATTCAAGTGCTATTTATGTTGTGTAGAGTCCACATTGCTAAGTTTTGTGCAATGTATAATTTTGCAATGGCAGATTGCGAAGCATTGTCTAGAGAACCTAGTGGAGCCCAATATCCGCATAGCCAAAGTGAGTATTTTACTCACTGAGAAACCAAAGTATTTTAAGATTAATTTGTTATATGAGTAATGCCGTGCCAACGGTAGTTTTGGATGATGATATTGTGTTTGAACTTATTTGCTATATCTCAAATAATGATAGAAAAGAATGTAGAAATGAATAGTAGGAAATAAAAGACAAGTAGGAAAAGATAGTAAGAAAAGAGAATATGAGAATAACTGAAATGGTTTGATGTGTTGTGCTTGATTGCAATGATAATTGGATAAATGATAGGTTGAGTTAGGATAATGAAATTGTTAATGGATACATGAGTATAGGTGGTTTAGAATGTGTGAATATAATGTAAGAAAGATAACGAATGAACTGAGATAGAAGATGTTAACCTAAGAAAGGAACATAAAGAATAGAATAAGAGAATATAATGCATAAATGAGAAAAGAGAAGTAGAAAAACATGAAATTGGATGATTTGCATGTGACATATCATGGACACAAGAATAGTAGTGTAGAAGCACATAGAAGGAATACAAGGCACAAGTAGTGTTGAAGCACATAGCAAAGACACAAGCATAGATAGTGTTGACACACTTGCATAACGAAGCACAAACGCAGAACAATCCCTATGGTGGATGCCTCATGGGTGGAAACGAAAGGTAGATGCCTCAGAAACAGGGTTATTGGCATAGAACGAGGTTGATACCTTATAAAGGGTTGATGCCACAACGCTAAAGAACGATCCCCAGGGTGGATGCCTGATGGGTAGACACAAGAGGGTAGATGCCTTAGAAACATGGTTGATGCCATAGAACGAGGTTGATGCCTTATAAAGGGTTGATGCCACAACGCTAAAGAACGATCCCTAGGGTGGATGCCTGATGGGTGGACACAAAAGGGTAGATGCCTTGGAAACATGTTGATACCTCAAAAACAAGGTTGATGCCTATAGGACAGAAATGAGAAATGGAACAAAAGCATGCATAGCATTGTGATGGATGAATTGATTGTGCTAGACGTATTGATACGCCTATGTTTCCTGGTATGGGATGGGGAGTATATGTATAGTGATATCGAACTAGTTTTTACGACATTGATTATATTGATTGTTTTGTGTGCATTGTATTGATGTAGAGTTTTGGAGTGTATTCATGCACGTATTCCCCAAAGGAACGGAAGAAATGCATGGGCACATATTCGGAATGTTGTGTCAATCGCCTCTAAGTGATACCATGTTTGGGAGTGTGTGTATATCAGGATTCCCCAAAAGCACGGATGACTGTTATGCGCATGCGATTAAAACGTAGTGCCACTCAATGCTTAGATACTCACGTATGCTTGCAATTCCTCAAAAGTACGGAAGTGCTTGCGTATGGGAATATCTGAGCGTTACACTTTATTTTTATGTATTGTTTGTGAACAAATATTATCATGGTTTACTTTATTGGCTAAGAAACCTATTTATAAACTTACTCTTTACTGATAGCCATTATTGTAAACATATGGCAATGATAAAAAAGTTGGCTTACTGCGAAAACTAGTGAGTATTATACTGCTGAGACCTCAGTAATTTATTATTAAAGTGGTGAACTCATACTTTCACCTGTATGGATGTGGTTAAATACTGTTTTTATTTTTATTTTTATAAAAAAAATTACAAATTACAAGCAAAATCCTAAGTAGCCAACACAATTACAAACAAGCAAAATCCAGCAACCCATCCAGCCTTGTCATAGACTCACAAACAGTAGTCAGTAACCAATCCAAAACAAAATAAGCAAAATGCAACTTTAGTCTTCACGTCACTATTTCTCCTCAAGCAAAATATTGATGTTCTTTAAAGTTATTTCTACAAAGAATGAAAAAAAATAAAAATAAATTTACACATTCGGTTTTCAAGCCACAGAAAGTTAGAAACCCAAAGCCGTAGGCTCGCAGCCCACAGAAACCCTTAAACTGTCAAACCTCAAAGCCACAGAATTCATTATCTTCCCTAAATTCTCTTATAAGCTTAAATTTCTTAACAACATGAAACAAAAATTCATAAATATGAGGCAAACCAAAGTAAACATCACCCATTCATCCCTACTGTAATTCTGTAAACATTCATAAACATGAAATAGGAAGACAAAGAACAATACCTGCAAAGCTGAAATCCCTTAGAAGTTAGAACGAGACCCGTGAACGTGATTCCTCCAAAAATACCTGCAAACACAAACAATAAACACAATGAACCACCAGCAAACAATAAATCACAAGAAAATAAACGAATAATGAAGAGTCTAAACCCTAGGAAGTACCTAAATGAAGAAAGAAGGGACTGAGGTGTGAGGTGGGAGGGAATCCAGACTCGGGGGTTCGCAGGGACTATGGGGTGAAGGTTGAAGAAGATGAAGATCGGCAGAAGATTGGTAAAAAATTGAAGATCGGCGCTGCCTAGGGTTAGTTTTTGGTGTGGAAGTCTCTGGAACATGTAAGAAAAGAAAGAAAAAATAAGAGTGGGTTAAGGGGTGCGGCGCTGCTAGGGTTAGTTTTTAGGGTTTATATATATATATATATTGTATTTTTTTTTCTTTTAATGGTGCGGAGCGGGTGCGGATTCCCAGTAATTTCCAAATGGCCCACCCACAGTCTGCACTGCACAGTGCAGGGGGCCCAAAATCTGATCCGTGGCCCGCATTCCATATGCGGTTTGTAGCATTTTTGGGGTGGGGCGGGGTAAGTCACTCGGGTCAGGGTGGATTTGTGTGGGTCTGCACAGCCCTAACAATTACTAATGCTTTGGCTACAGGTTTAGCGGATGTAGAAGGCGACCCCGTAGCACAGTATTTGGGGTTTTGCGACTAATGCATATAGCTGGTGTCGTAGTGATACAGACTCGGATGTCCCATTTTGATAGACTTTTTTAGTTGGCTCGTGTCCTACGTGACACTTGTATTTTTTAGAGCCAGTCTTATGGGTATGTAATTAGATTAATATGTATGGAAGCCTTAAACAGATAGAAGTGTAAATGACTCTTATTTTTGATTAACAGTTATGTTTTTATAAATGTATTTCTACTATAATATGTGTTCCATTGCACATTGATTATTGTATTCCGCTGTTAGATGCAACTCTGATTATCAAGTACATGTTATGGGGTGTGTACCATACGTTGGCTAAGCGACAAGTAGTCGTGCCACTGTGATGACTCATTTTCATGTTTAAAAAAAAATGGTCCGTCACACTCGCTAACTTTGTTTGCTCTGGCTGCGGCGGAATTCTCTTATTTTCCACAATGTCCTTCTTCCCTCGGCACATCTGGTTCGTTCGGCTAAGGATATGTTGGAGACTTTTGTACAGGTGCACAGCCGAGCGTCTATGGTGTCTTCTAATCAAGAGACAATTCCTGCAGGTTGGCAACCTCCTCTTTCGGGCTTCATTAAAGCTAACTGGGACACGTCTCTTGAACCAAAGGTAGCAAGGATGGGAATCGGGGTGGTATTCTGTGATGAACAGGGTTCTATTTTGGCAGCCATGTCAATGACTATACCCCATATTACGGATCCTGCTACTGCGGAGTCACTAGTGGCTTGGAAAGCTGTTGAATGGTGTGGGGCTATGGGCTTTCAAAAAGTATTTTTGAGGGGGATTCCCTATAGGGGTGGGCATCGGTTCGGTAGGCGGTTAAGTCGGTTAATTCGGTTGGTTAACCGACTTTTGTCAGAATACAATCGGTGAATTTATTTCGATTAAGTCGGTTAAACGGTTAATAAGCAGTCGATTAAGTCGGTTAAGTGGTTAACAAGCGGTCGGTTAAGTCGGTAAAACGGTTAATAGGCGGTCGGTTAAGTCGATTAAGTCGGTTAATAGGCGGTTGGTTAAGTCAGTTAAATCGGTTAACATGGGTAATGAAACGACGTCGTTTTATTTTTTTAAAGGAAAAAAAAAAGATCAAACGTTTCGTTCTTACTAAAACGATGTCGTTTCGTTTTATGTCGGTTCGGTTAATCGGTCGAAATAAAAGGCTGTTCGGTTACCACTTAAAAGGTGGTTTGGTTACCAAACCGGCTTTCAGAACAAAATTTTATACCGACTACCGAACCGAAATTAGTCGGTAGAGTCGGTAGGTGGTCAATGGCAGTTCGGTTCTTTCGGTAAGCGGTCGGTAGGCGGTAGGCAGATAATTTGCCCACCCCTAAGTCCCTACTGGTAGTTTTGGCTCTTCGAAAGGAAGAACCCTTTCTGTTGGAGCAAGTTTGGACACGTCTTGGAGGACAGTCGGATCTGGCTGGGGGCTATACCACTTGCTAATGTTCGCCATGTACGTCAGAATGCTAATCAAGCCGCTCATTTGTTGGCTAAAACCTCTTTATTATCTTTTATGGATTTGGTTTGGATTGGGGAATTCCCTTCTCCCATCCATAACATTGTACTTGCTGAGCAAGTTTTTATTCCGTGATTAAAAAAAGAAAAAGAAAAAGAAAGTTACATCTGTTGGCCAAGGTCGTAGAATTTTGATTTTTTATTTTTTTGTCCCTTTTTTTTTTTTTTTTTTTATTTATTTAAGCTGACAATGTCATAGTCAACTTCATACGTACGTAGCTACATACCAAGGTGTATAAAGAGTTATTATTTGCAAATCCAAGCATTTTGCCCACTAGCTACTAGTTGTAATTTAAGTTGTAAAAATTAGGAAAATGCTATTTTCAGACTCTTTAGTTTTTTAGTTTTTTTTTTTATATTAAGTTTCTCATTTTATAACTTAATGTAATTATGTTTTTGCAAGCCTCTTTCAAGGAAAAATAAAAAAATAATTATAAATATTAAAAAATATTACTAACAAAATCATAAATAATTTAATTAACTAATCGTTTAGATGTAATTTATATTTTCAAGCATAAGCTATAAGTATATAAAAGAACATAAGTTAGTTCCCAAATCATGTATTTTTTATATATATATTTTTAAATTATTTATGTATATTACCATAATCACCTTTTCAAAAATTTGTTAAATTTACCACAACAGAGGTATGGTTAGGTAACTTTATGATTCAAACCTTAAATTGTAAAATCTCATATTTAAAAGAAGCTTTTTAACCTAGCTAATATAAAAGTTTTACCTATACTTTGTTTTTGGTTTTGCTTTTTTTTTTTTTTTTTTAAATCACTTTTTTGTTTTTTAAATTAGGAAATTAAATTTACCTATGTCTTCTCCATATAACTATTTATTTCATGTTTTTCTAAAAGTTATATAAATTGTATGACACTGAAGACAAGTTTTATGCTTTGTTTATTTCGACGTAGAATGTTTTCCGTCATAAAATATTTTCAACGAAATTATTTTGAAAATAATTTCCCTGAAAATATTTTTCGGTGTTTGGCTATAACAAAAAAATCACCAACAGCGAAAAACAACCGGTGATGAGATTCCGTCATTAGCCACTAGGATTCTAACCACTTTCACTGGATTCCAGTGGTACTGGTAAGATTTTGGCCCGAATCTGATTCGCCGGAATTCAATGACGGTGATTGGACATTGCCGAATTCTTGCAAAAAATTTCAGATTCCGGTGCCGGCCACATTCCGACAATCAGATACCAAAATTCAGGGACCTTTGGAGTAGATTTGGGATACCAACAAATTTCAATGCCCGATGGTGGCGGATTCCCACAAACGTGCTTGAATGAAGAGTTTAAATCCAAAAAACTGTAAATCGTTTTCAAAAAATTAAAGAGACTTTTACGGTCAAACTGAAAATGATTTCCATTTACCATCATTTTTTAGTTGCACCAAACATCGGAAAATACAGAAAAAAAAAATAATTTCCAGAAAATATTTTACACCTAAACAAATGGAGTATTAATGAAACAAAGCATGTTCTCAACTTTGAAGACCAAAAACGTAGAAGACCCAAAAAAAAGAAAAAAAAAGAAATCGCTGAGAGAGAAGTAAAAAACAGTCAATAGACAACTCAGGGAAAAAAAGTTTAAAAAGGAAAATTTACGTCTTAGTGCCTCACGGATCTCATGCTAAAATTAAAATCTGAGCCTAGTTAGTGTGTCCTTCTCAAACACTTTAATGAAACAGAGCGTTTGAGGACAGCAACTAAACACTAAAGCTCAAACGCACTGTTTAGATCTTTTTCTTTGTGAGTCTTATTTTTTAGCCTTTCTTTTAGCTTTGAAACTAAAACAGTAAAAGTTTGCAACTTGAAAGAGAGAAATGTCGGCTGTTGCCTGCCCTTGCTAGTAATGTCTATGCCCTTTATGGTTGGTTTAGGGTGGGCAATCAGGATATCCAAGAAAATTTTACTAGGTGTAAGGAAAATTGTTGTGGGTTGAGAGGGGGCATTTGCCCCTCTCAACCCCGAGGCTCTGCCCCTGCTCCGTCATTATAAAAATGCTAAATAAATGCTTAAGGAAATATAAAATTAAACTAATATGCTAACGAATAAATTTTGATTTTGGGTGCTTAAAAGTTAAAACAATGCATAGATAAATGTAAGGAAAAAAAAAAAAATACACACTTTACCTTTCAAAAATATAATCATTTTTAGGGGTGTAAATTGCACTAAATGGGCGGATAATATGTTTATTCCATATCTGCAGTATGTGTAGGGAGGACTTTAGTAACTACCCGTCTATCCAAAGTGAGCAGAATCCACCCATAACCACTCACAGGCGGGCGGTTTTTTTTGTACTAACTGCCTATCACATCTGCTTTGCATTTTTGGCATTTTTAGCTCTAAAGTTGAAAAAGTGACACTTGAACCCCGCAAACTTCAAATGGCGATGCTTTAGCTCCTTTTGTTTAGTTTATTCATCTGTTTGGACGAAAATTAAGTCATGTGCACCACACGTGAATTTTTATCCCATAAACTGACAAAAATACCTTCGGGTTAAGGGTTAAAAAGAAGAAGAAGAAGAAGAAGAGAAGAAGAAGAAGAAGAATAAAGGTAAAGGAAAAATAAAAAGGAGAGGATAAAATAAAAAGAAATTAAAGGATTAAAAAGATATTTATAAAAAGAAAGAAAAAAAAATTAGGGGTACTGTGACCACCTATGGTGGGCCTGAGGTTGCCAAACCCCACCAATGGCTATTAAGAGTGGTTCGACCTCCCAAAATGTCACTTCCTTTCCAATCTGTCAAAAAGAAATTCTAATCTTATCTTTGTATTAATTTTACAATATATGTAAAATTTAAAATTAAATCAATACTTTAATAAGATTATCATGATTATGCAATTAACCATAAGTTATAAGAATAAGTAATCAAAGCAAAATCAACTTGTAGAAGGTCTGTTAACAAGGAAAACCAACCAAGTGGGAAAAGCATAAACAACACTATTACTAAATGAAAAGATTACAAGACTTACGAAGTAGGGTGTACAAGCGGTTGTGGTTATTCCCTCCTAACCGCAACGGCTTTAGGCGATTATCATTTTTAAATAACTGCAATTGCAACCGCTAGGTCGGTTAGCGGTTAACCGCAACTGGTGGTAATGCAGTTATTGAAGGCCGATTATTAACTGCGAATCGCTTTTCAAATAATGGGAATTTTGGGGGAAAAATGGCCATTCTACTTGGCTGTTGATCGTTCGAATATCGTGTTAAATGTTCGGCTACCAATGTTCGGCAACCCTATCGAACATTTCAAAGTTTGGCAAAACCTTCCGTTTGACAAAAGGTCCAAACTTTACCCATACAAACCGATCTAAGGTCTTATTATCAAGTTTAAGACTATCCTAATCCATAAATAACACGTTTATGCTATGAAAAGTACGTAAAATATTATTAAAATTGCTAACCCATCACTAATCTCAAAATAAAAAAACAACATCCAAGTAGATCTATAAGAATCCTATGATTCAGTAGGGTAATCTCAATGAAATCATTAACCTCAATATGCTGAACATGGTCTAACTCAACAAAACACAACACCTAACTCATAATACCCAACACAAAAGCTTAAACTATTAACATAAACACAAAATAAAGATACAAAGCTAATAACAGAAGACAGACTCAAGAAAACGTGCTAGAAAAGGGGAGTAGAGACGAGATTAGAGTAAGATTTTCTCTCTTGAGAGAAACCGCAACATTTCCCATCCTTTCTTTCTCTTTTTCCTAGGGTTTCTAGATTACATGGGGAGAAAATAGGTGAAAATGGTGCCTAATTGATGTAATGTCCTTCTTATAGGCGGGCTAAATAGATAAGAAGGCATGAGGTGTCTCACATGCTTTTTAAAAAAAAATCTCCTAGCAACTTTAAAGATTCAAATCCAAATTCGATTGTTTCCCCTCGATTATTTGAATCCAACTTCAAACGTTCCCTCTCGATCTTTAAGATTATTCACAAACGATTATCCTAGGGAAACTTTGAAAGTTCACTTAATAGGAAATTCCAAGCTGAAAATTAAAGAGACTTTTAATTTACTGTGTGCGTGTACAACGTGTAACAAAATATCATAAGTGCGGAATTAAAAGAGACATATATTTTGTTAACGAAGTGAAAACTCAATTAAGAGAAAAACCACTCTTGGGCAGCCAAACCCAAGAAATCCACTATCAGAAGACAAAGCTAGTACAAAGACAGTAAGACTCGCATACCCGATCCAGTGATCGTATCTTGCACTCTGACATGTAACCCAACGTGAACGCCTCCCAACCAAGTCTCCTACTTGAAGGGGTCTTCTATGGATTCCTTTACCTTAGGGCTCCTCCCTAAGATAGACTTCAATCACGAGCACAACAACATCAAACGAAAAAAGCTTGAGAGCTAGTGAATCTTTACAATTTCTCCCTAAACACCATTTCTAAGCTTTAAAGAATCCAATACTGAATTCTGTAAAGAATACATGCTTAGAGGCCTTTATTTATAGGCTACAGAAGACCTAAATCGACATTGATTCAGTTTTTTCTAGGCCGAGTCCGGGCGCAAGTTGAGGCTATCTGGACGGACAACTGTGCAACCGCCTTTTCATAACGCACTTCATGCTCTTCATATTAAGGTCACGTCCAGACAGTTTCAACTCTGCTGCATGCAATTTCCATAATAAGGACTGCGTCCAGACAATGTTGCCCTGATGTCCGGACGGTTGCAATTCTTCTCCACATCTTGCATTAGCAAGGACCTCGTCCGGATGGATGCAGATGTCTTACCATATACGTGTCTGTGAAGGAAATCTGATTACTTGTTGAACTCTGATGTGCGTCTGGATGTGTTGCCATGATGTCCTGACGGATGCAACCTTGAACTGTTTGAACCTTCTAGACATTGATGGGTGTCCAGACGGAATCTTGTGATTTGACTTCTCTGAGTTGAAATCTTCACAGAATCTTCTTTAAGCATCTTGAAACATTTTTCTGAAATGAAGACTCTGAAATAAATGGCATCCTTGATAAAATGACAATATTACATAATAGTGATTTTGTCAAACAGAATGCAGCCAACACAAACTAACACGAGAAAAAGTCCAAAATTCACCTCAACATATTCCTAATCCAATTGGGATATATATCTAATCCCAATTAAAGGTTGGCGCATTACAATTCCTAACCTTTGAAAAACCTTGAGAGAGAGAGAGAGAGAGAGAAAAAGAAGGAGGAGGAGGAGGAGGAGAGACAGGGACTTGTCTGAAGATCTTTTGTTCCTCAAAGGTTGGAAAACTCTTCCTCGGAGTAATAACCTTAAACTTGATGAGTCACACATATTGTATATTTAGACCCCTTAATTTATATTAGTTAAACCTTTAGTTTTGTTATTTTCTAATGTCTTTTGCAAATTTTAGTGTTTTAGTGTTTATTAGGTCATTGGAAGAAAATAACGGTGTTTACGTGGAATTGCAAAGAAATGGGATTAAGGTCCAATGACATATGATTATCTTGGCCAAAATCAGTTTGTACGATAAAAGATGCGAAGACAATTTTTGTCTGCAAATCTTTCTCCATGGACTGGAAGCACTGAGACAGCCAACGTGGTTTTGTATATAAAGGGAGACAGTCTCTTATTCATAACTGGGCAGCACATGATCCATGCAAAACCTGGAAAGCAACCAAAGAAAACATACGTAGTAGTGTATGTGGACGTGAAATCCAGAATGTTCTTTGGCCTATAGCAGTTCGTGAGCCTAATTGAAGCACAAGAAAACGCATGCTTGCATCTCCAAAACCCAAGCACCGAATGGACAAAGGAGGGCAGCACATGCACACTTCACAGCAGGCCAGCACGGGCACCCAAGCTGCTGGACAGCAGCTGAACAGCAACTCCCAAGCTGCTGGACAGCAGCTGGACGCACTTGCACTTCACAACCTGCAGCACTTTGCACACGTGGACAGCACCTGGACAGCACCAAGAGACAAGCCAACAGCACTCCTCAAAACCTGGACAGCACTCCCTCAAAACCTGGACAAGTGCAGCACACTTGAGGCACCAAACCAGCTGGACAGCTGCTGGACGCACATGCGTTCACAACCTAGCATTTTAGCTTTCAAAAATGCACCTGGGCATCAGCAGCTCCCGACCAGCATGCAACTAGATGTCATCATTACACTTTTTTGTGGCTGGAAATTCAGCATGAAGCGGTGCAGGATTTTGTTGAAAGCATGAAGTGGTGCGGCTATAGCTATAGGTGAAAAACTTGTCTTGAAGATTCAGCCATGCTCTTGAAAAGAGGTGTCCCAGATTCCAAGTTGATGAAGCGGTGAAATAGAAAATAAGCAATGATTACATTTCAGATTAGTTCAAAGCTAGCTTGGGCGGCTAGGCACATTTTAATACACCTTTGGAGATGTTTTTCCTGGAGATAAAAAAAAGAAATCTCTTCCTATATGAATGGGCTGGCAGCTTTCACGAAGGAGGGGAGAGTCTTTGTTTTTTTAGATATACCAAGTTTATAAAGCTCTTCATGTACAGTGAAGAACTTGGTTCTTTTGTTTAGTGTTCTTTCCTTAGTGTTTTTAGATTGCTCGTGGACAGCAGCGTGGAATGCATTGCACATCAATTCCAAATTATCAAAGGACCTCCATGTGTGGCTAAAGCTCTCCCTAGGATTTTGATAAACCCTATCCAAGTATCAATGACTTAATTGTGCTTTGTTCTTTGGGATATTTATTTTGGGCATCAATGATTGTATAACTATGAGGATTACATTTTTGTAATTGGTTTTAATGATTAATGCAATCTTGATAAAATGTTTATCTTGTCTATGAGGAAGTTTTTTATTTTGATTGTGCTCGAATTATATTTATTGTTCAAACAATGATAAATGTAATGGTTATGCAATGATATTATTTGAACATGCAACAAGAGATTTTGATAGTTCATGCCTAGGATAGACAAGTCATGCTACACCCTAGACTAGTGTAATTTAGGTAGATGATTTGTGCCAATCCAAAGATGAGCTACACTTAATCCTTGTTTGTTTGTAACCAAGTTAATGAATTTGATAGTCCATGCTTTACAAAGATGGATTACACTTATTTATTAATGATGGTATTTTCTTGACAATTTGTTGTGTGCTTGACAACCACACACAAATAATATTAGGCCCAGAATGAATATCCCATATTATTATGATAGCCATTGTTACAAGGATAGTGATATAATCAATTCCTTAGTTTTCATCTCATTAAGTTCAACTTTAATTTATTTTCCAGCATTTTATTTCCGTTGTTAGTTTATAAATTAAAAATCACAAAAACAACATTTTTCTAAGGGATAAATTAGGATTGATTTTATTAAAGCTTGATATACGCAACCAATACAATCCCTGTGGATCGACACCCTCAATATAGACACTGTCCTGCAGTGACTCGTGCTATTGCGAGTGATATTATTATTATTGAAGTACAAAATGACCACATCAAAACTCAAGCTCTAATCTTTCATTTCTATGCATGCAATCATTTTCTGATAATGTGGGTTAAGTTGATAAACTAGCTCAAGAGGATTGATTATTGCATGAACTTTAAACCCATAGATTTTGTTTTGTATCAAAAAGTAACTAGATACCCATATTATAGTATTCTAGACATCTTTCATGACTAATTTTACAATGCTTTTTAATTTTGAAAGCAAAAAATTATCTTCCTTAATGTTTTAAGGACAATGTATGGATATATGCTTGTTTTAAACATGTATGTATGATAGATGATGTGTATTAGGACTTCTATGATGATTAGGGGATAACTATTGCATAAGATTAGGATTTCGGTAGTGAAATATCTAGTTTCGGTTGCTATCACAAAAGGCAGAACGTTTGATTATTGGGCACCGAAAGTTTGACCGTGGCAATAAAGGTCAATTAGGTTTCTTTAATGCATGATTATGGTTCCACGCTTAAGATTAAGGTTTTAAGCATATTACGTGTCTAATGTTAGAGTGATTTGCAATATCTTGAATTTAAGATGTCTGAGACTGAGAATGATCGATCAAGATAAGTAAATACTTACTGAATAGATAAACTCTTTAATTATGCAAATACGATATTTTCCTTTATAAACGATGAAGATGTTTTATACATGTTGTTTACTTGAATAAATGATATTATAAGCCTGTTATTTATGTCGAACGATTATAATTGTAAGTGTTAAATATATTTTGGAATTGAACAATATATTGTGGGTGGTCATGTATGGATGGTGGGCACGAGTATGGTATATAGGCTTGACCATATAGTCCATAGTTTATAGTTGCCTTGCGACTAATGGTTTATAGGGTGATCGGCACAACCATATTTGATTGGTGGTGATAGGAACCCGAAATTGGGAACTTAAGAGAACTTTGTTATTGATAATTCATTTCCTATCCCGGCTCATAGACTAGGGTTACATTTATAGGATAGCTTATTGAGTAAACACGGAAAGGAAATAAGACTACAAGGAAATGAAATAAGACTTATGAGCTTGCCATATTGAAATAAGTTCAGAGGGAAAATAGTTGCTGGAGGCTATGGAAGATTGGCGCCAACTGCTACTTGCCTTAAGGGACAGCTGCATGCCTTTGGTGGAAATCCTAATTTATAGATAAACCCTAATTGGTATTTGCCGTCCTTAATATGTCACTTGCCATATGTAGTACTTATCATTCCCTCCCTATCAAGATTGAGCTTGTCCTCAAGGTTGAAAATTAGGGAATCGTTCTGGGAGGGAATGAGCCTCTTCCCACGTGGCGTCTTCCGAGGGTAAATTGGTCAATTGGACGAGACCAGAGTGATGGTGCGACCTCGCTTGCGGACTTGGCGCCGGTTGAGGATGCGACAGGGTGACACTTGTAACGTCCCCTGGTCATCAAAGGTGGATAAGGCCTGAGTTGGAATGTTGGTACGGCCTATGACCTTCTTGAGGCACGAAATATGGAACACAGGGTGGACAGCCGAGCCTACTAGAAGTTTTAGGCGATAGGAAACCTTGCCGACTAGGTTGAGGATGTGGAATGGGCCATAAAATTGAGGAGCCAGCTTCATGGATCGGAGGGTGGCGATCAAGATTTGACGATACAGATGGAGGCGGAGGAATACCATGTCATCTTTAGCAAATTCTTGTTCCGTTCGGTGTTGTTCCGCTTGCTATTTCATGTGGTTCTGAGCCTTGGTGAGGTATTGTTTGAGAACTTGAAGGATGCTGTCTCGAGAAGTTAAGGCATCTTCCACTTGGGCCACCGTAGTGGTGCTAGCCTCATAGCCCACCATGGTCGGGGGAGGTCGCCCGCAAACAGCCTCGAATGGCGTCATCTTCATCGAAGTGTGATAGGTGGTATTGTACCAATATTCTGCCCATGACAGCCACTGGACCCACTGCTTGGGCTGCGTACTAACAAAACACCACAAATAGGTCTTAAGAAAACGGTTTACTACCTTCGTTTGTCCATCGTTTTGGGGGTGGTATCCGGAACTTGATTTTAGCTTAGTACCCTGCAAGTGAAAGAGTTCTTGCCAGAATTTACTAGTGAAGATATGATCGCAGTCAGACACAATCGACTTCGGAAGCCTAAGAAGTTTGATGATGTTATCCATGAAAGCTTTTGCACTGATGTCACCGTATATGGGTGCTTAAGGGCCACAAAATGGGCTGCCATGGAGAGTCTATCGACGACCACCATGATCACGGTATAACCACGGGAGTTTGGAAGGTCATCAATAAAATCCATGGACAGTTTCGACCAGATGCAATCGGGCATGGGAAGTGGCAGCTGCAGCCCGGCGGGGGACAGGGTCTCGTATTTGTGTCGTTGACATACTTCGCACTCTGCAATGTAGGTGCGGAGATCTGGTGGCATATGGGGCCAAGAAAAGAGTTTGTTAACTCGTTGCACCATTTTTAAGTAGCCGGAGTGGCCCGCGACTGGGTTGGTATGGAGCTCGTTATGGATAACAATTTGCTAAGGGGAGTTTGGGCTAATTATGAGACAACGATCGTACTGCAACAGCCCATCCTGCACAGAATAGTGTTTAGCCAAAAAGTGGTCATGCTGCAACTTATAGATCTTGGCCTGTATCTAGGGATCTTGCTTCAATTCTGGCTTCATCCGTTCTAGCCAATCCAAGTGTAGGTATGATATGGTTGGTAGGGAGGCTAGTTCCTCTTGCTGTAGGGATAAGGCATCCGTGGCCCGATTTTCAATGGCCATTTTGTACGAGGTTGTCATACCCAAGAGGCTTGGTGAGCCACTTTTGCTGCTTTAGGGTAGTGGCATAAGCATCCAGAAAATGCTTGAGGCTTTGGTGATCGGTCTTGATAATGAAGTGGCAGCCAATGAGGTAAGTGCGCCATTTAGTGATCGCATGGATGATGGCCGTCATTTTCTTCTCATAGGTAGAAAGCCTGAGATGGTGAGGCGCTAAGGGCTTGCTCGTGAAGGCAATGGGCCGGTTGGATTGCATCAAAACAGTGTCGATACCAGTACCACAAGCATCACTTTCAATCATGAACGGTTGGGAGAAGTTAGGCAACGCAAGGACGGGGCTGGTGGTCATGGCCTCCTTGAGGGTGTTGAATGCTTTTTCGACAGCCGAGTTCCACCCAAAATTTCCCTTTTTGAGCAGGGCGGTGAGAGGCCTGCAGATTTTTCCATAGTCTTGGAAAACCTTTCGGTAGTAGCCTATGAGGCCTAGGAATCCTTACAATTCCGTGATTGTTTTTGGGACGGACCAGTCGAGCATGCTTCTGATTTTTACGGGGTCAGCAACAACTCCATCTTTGGAAATAATATGATCGAGGTACTCCACCTGTTCTACCCTAAATGAGCATTTGGATCGTTTGACAAAAAGTTGATGTTGCTGAAGTTGCAACAGTGTTGTCTCGAAATGGTGAAGGTGTGCCACCAAGGTAGGGCTGTAAACCAGTATATCATCCAGAAAAACCAAAATAAATTTGGGCAAAAATGGGTGAAATACCTCTTTCATCAAATGTTGGTAAGGCTGAAAGGGCATGACCAAGAACTCGTAGTGGCTATCATGTGTTTGAAAGGCTGTCTTCGGAATATCCGCTTCGTGGACTCGAATCTGATGGTATCCAGAGTGTAAGTCGAGTTTAGAGAAGTAACATGCACCATGCAGTTCATCGAGGAGCTCATCGATCATTGGAATAGGAAACTTATCCTTGATTGTGATTTGTTTGATAGCCCAGTAATCAACATACATTTGCCAAGTTCCATCCTTCTTGTCTGATAGTAAGTCTGGGGAAGAATAGGAGCTGTGGTTGGGTCGGATTAGACCGGTCTTGTGTAGTGCCTTGATTGTCTGTTCAATCTCATCCTTATGAATTTGGGCATACTGATAGGAGCACACGTTGGTAGGAGCACTATTCGGTAATAATGGGATTTTGATGGTCATGTGAACGCCGATGAGGTAGCAACATGGGCTTAGCAAATAGGTGGCTGAACCGGTCCAAAAGTTTGTGTAGTTGGGGTGAGGCTGGTTGGCCTAAAGCAGTGATCTCCAGGAGTTCGTTGTCCAAGACCAATCTCGGTTGGATCAGCAGGCTGCTCACCAGGTTCTCCTTATTCCAGACTTTCCCCATGGAACAAATTCCTACCTCATGGACAGGTTGGATCCTATTGTCCATGATTTTGTACCTCTGTTGCTTTATTGTGAACACCATAATTCTGAGAAATCCCATAGAATGGGCCCCAAAGTGCGAAGCCATTAAGTGCTCAACACCATGTCACAACCTCCGAGTGGCAAGATAAAGAAGTCAACTGAAAAGGAAAGATTCTGCAATTTCACCAACACACATGGAGAGCACCCGGTGCTTCTTAGTTTGCCCCCATCCGCAATCCGAACCTCCAACACTACATCCACATCAATTTGGCAGAGAAGGCGCCGCAGCACCCGAGGATGAAGAAAGTTATGCATGCTCCCGAAGTTGACTAGCACTGTGAATGGCTGTTGCTTGATGTACAACATGACCTGCATGGTTTGCATGGTTTTCTCCGGCCAGCACAACAACTGATATTTCCAAAACCTCTGTTGGTTAGGCATCCTTGAAAACGTCTGCATCATCTCCTTCGATGAGGAACAGAATCTTCTGTTTGCACTTGTGTCTAGCTTCCCAGCGCTCATCACATTTATAGTACAGGTTCTTGTGTCGTCTTTTGACAGCTTCAGCAAGGTTCAGTCGCTTAACGAGTGGGATTTTCTGAGCAACCGGGCTCACGAGGCCGGTGGTGAACTTGGTGGAGTTTTTGGATTGTGGCTTGTGGGTTTGCCTTTCCTCTTGTAACGGGGTGAGACCGACGGTCGAGGTGAGACAAGTTGGTCTAAACTTCTTGACATTTAGATGGATCTCTTCCTTCAATCCCCCAATGAAGCAGCTGATCAGAAATGGCTCGCTCAAGCTCGAGGCCTGTGTGGCTTGCTTCTCAAATTCGGTTTGGTACTTTTGGATACTACCGACCTGTTGCAATTTCGCCAGAGCTTCCGCGGATTTGTATACTCCGTTGGCCCGAAGCGGGTTAAAAGAGCCTTGGAGAATTCTGGCCAGGCTGCCATGGGGTTCGCTACCATCGCCCATCGATACCACTGAAGAGCGTCCCCTTCCAAATAAAAGGAAGCAATGCGAACATGCTGCATTGCCGGGGTTTGGTGGTATTCAAAGAATTGCTTCGCCCTGTACAACCATCTTGACGGATCGCCGCCATCGAAGTGAGGGAAGTCAAGGCGTAATGCCCGAGTGTGAATGGAGTCATCATGTCGCCCCTGTTCGAGGTTATACCCTCTACCGGAGTTGTAATTAGGTGCATGGTTGGGTGGAGGAGGAGGCGGTGGAGCACCACCGTGGACACCCTCATTAGCACGGCTGTCACTGGACTCAGCTTCAATCCATTGCACGCCGGTGGACAGCCTATCATACTTCTGATTTAGGGTGGCAAGGGCTTCTATCACCTCTTTCATGTGCTGCTCTTATCGTTCCATGAAACGAGTGAGATGATCTGGATCCATCCGTTGCTGTTTTTGCTTGCGTGTATGGACCATACACTGGATAAGAGGTGCTCTGATACCAAAATGATAGGAACCCGAAATTGGGAACTCAACTTTGTTATTGATAATTCATTTTCGATCCCAGCACATAGACTAGGGTTACATTTATAGGATAGCTTATTGAGTAAACAAGGAAAGGAAATAAGACTACAAGGATATGAAATAAGACTTATTAGCTTGCCGTATTGAAATAAGTTGAGAGGGAAAATATCCTTTGGAGGCTATGCAAGATTGGTGCCAGTTGCTACTTGCCTTGAGGGACAGTCGCATGCCTCTGGTGGAAATCCTAATTGATAGATAAACCCTAATTTGTATTTGTCATCCTCAATACATCACTTGCTATATGTAATACTTATCGGGTGGTCACTACAAACGAATATTATTAGTGGTGTGGATCACGAGGGGTCAGACTAATTGGGTATAAAACTTAAAAAAATACAATTTCTCGAAAGATGAGGTGTTGAATATAAAGGGCGTCCACATGGGCACGCCCCTGAACATTATTCAAGAGATGCCTGTCAATTATATTCGACAGGTGTTATTCTTTTCAGTTATTTTTCCTAGAAAGTAACTGCTCCAAACTGCTCTCTCCCCATCATCAGGGTGAGACTATGTATAGTCTCCTATTGAATGGGTTGAAATAAGAGATTTTGAGGAAAAGACAGAACTCTCAACTTTTCCTATGCTTCTAGACTATGGATTTTGTGAATACTACTCCACAATTTTTTTGGTAGTATATTCCACCACTATGAAGAAAAGGTTGATTAGAGAATCACGTAGAACAATATTTGATCATAGTGCAGATAAGGTACTGCTCTATTTCGCCGTGCATGGCAATTTTATTTCTAACATTGGTATCAGAGCCACTGTTATTGTTCTCGTGATTCATTAGGTACTGTGTATTTTCTTTTTTTTACTGAAACATAGTAACTGTGTTTCTGCCACTTGTGGCGGTTCTCCATGACACCATGGCTAGTGGGTCAGCCCAAATTTGAAATTTCTTGGTTTATTAAAGAAATTGGAATCTTTATTTTATGAGTATTTTTCATGTGCTTCTAGACTGTGGATTTTGTAAATATTACTCCAATATTTTTTTTGGTAGTATATTCCACCGCTGTGAAGAAAAGGTTGATTAGAGAATCACATGGAACAATATTTGATCGTAATACAGATAAGATACTGCTCTATTTCGCTGTGAATGGAAATTTTATTTCTAACATTGGTATCAGAGCCACTGTTATTGTTTTCGTGATTGATAAGTTATTGTGTATTTTGTTTTTACTGAATCATAGTAACTGTGTTTCTGCCACATGGGGCGGTGCTCCACGACATCACAGCTAGTGGGTCAGTCCAAATCTGAAATTTCTTGATTTATTAAAAGAAATTGGAATCTTTATTTTATAAGTATATACATTTGGAGTAGAACACATTAACCCAAGTACTCATGGCTCCAAGTCACCACCGGGTGCATGCGCTAGTTTGAGAAGGGAAGCCTTTATTTGTTTTATATATGTGAATGCAGATTGGTTTTCAGCATATATATTTTTTATTGGCATAAAGAGGCATATATATATATATATATATATTTGGATTATGCCTAGACTATTTTGAATAAGTGGGAGTATGGCTAAGTTGAATTTATTTTTCTTTCTATACATAATTTTGCGCAAAAATTAAGTTAAAAATTAATAATTTGACACTTGTGGCACAAGAGATGATTAGGAAACTTAGCGAATTTTCGATCCTGCGACTTGTTAATAGTTATTTTTATTTAACTTAGATTAACGTGGTAAATTTTTTTGGATGTGTGTGTAATATCCCTTGCGCGTTTTGTTTTTGTAGTAATATGGCTTCAAAAAGCATTGTTGCTGATTTGAATGAGGGGGAAAAATTGGATGGGAAAAATTATGACATTTGGCATCGAAAGATTCGATATTTCCTAAATGAACAAGAGGTCTTGGAGACCTTATCCCATTCACTGACTGAGCCAGAGCAAGAGGATACCGAACAAATCATAAGAGATATTACTGCTTTTGAAAATTGGCTAAAAAAGGATCAATGTGCGCGCTTTACCATGTTAAGCAGCATGCACAACAATCTAATTGGTGAGTTCGAGGTATATCCAAAGGCTTAAGTAATGTGGAAAGCATTGAAGTAAAAGTATGGTGGCATTTCTGGCACCAGACTGCATGGATTGACCATGAGGTTTGATTCTGACAAGATGCGCTCAGATTAGACAATGAAGCAGCATCTCAGGGTGATGTCATCCATGATTCGCGAGCTTAAAGCAGCTGAAAACCACCTTACCGATGAGCAGCAGGTCCAAGCAGTGATTCGTTCACTACCTAGCTCCTGGGATGCAATGAGCCAAAATTTGATGCACAACGAAAACATTAAAACTTTTAAAGATGTTTCGCATCATTTGGAACTTGAAGCTGAGCGCTTAGAGGCTGCTAAGCCCAATAGTTCCGCATACTTAGCTGAGTCATGTTCGCGCAGGGCATTTAGGGCCAAGCGCAAGAACAATGACAAACATGGAGCTGCTAGACCAGTGCCCAAGAAGGAAAGGACTAACAAGCGCAAGAGAGGTAAGTGCACTGGTAGAAAAGATAAGTCCAAGATGGTTTGCTTTAACTGCAGAAAGGAAGGCCACTTCGCTCGTGAGTATACTAAGCAAAAGAAGGCACTCTCTGACTTTTCTCGCTATGTTTATGTTACTAGCCATGTTATGGTTGCTCACTCCTATCCTATGTGGATTGTAGACTCAGTTGCAATCGAGAATGTAGCTCGAGATTAGGTCGGATTTGTGGAGTATCATCGAGTTCCTGTTGGGAGTCGAGATATCAAAGTGGGGAATGGAGCTAGCGTGGAGGTACTCGGAATTGGTACTTACAAGCTAGACTTGTGAGGTGGTTGCACTCTATTACTCCATAATGTGTTATACGCTCCCGAGATTCGACGAAACTTGCTTTCTATAGTTACTTTGATTAAAGCTGGTTTTTGGTTTGTATTTGAGAATGGTGTTTTCATTTATCTGGGAACAACATATTATGGATGTGGTTTTATTTCAGACGGTTTTCTGATTTTGGATTTGAATTATTATAATTATGACAAATCATTTGCTTTATTGACTTCTTTTGATGATGTGGATTCAATTAGATGGCATGATAGGCTTGGCCATATTGGGAAAGATAGGATGAGTAGATTAGCAAGAGAAGGCCTTATAGGCAATCTTGCTAAGGTCTCTCTATCCACATGTGAACATTGTCTATTGAGAAAGTCAATTAGAAAACTGTTTGGAAAAGCCACTAGGGCATCTTTTTCAGTGCAATTAGTCCACTCAGATATATGTGGCCTAATGAATGTAAGGGCAAGACATGGGAGTTTCTATTTCATCACATTGTTGATGATTTTTCGCGATACGGTTATGCCTATTTGATCTCACATAAATTTGAAGCATTGGATTGTTTTAGACAATATATGAGTATGGTTGAGAATCAATTAAACAAGAGTATTAAGGCTCTAAGAATTGATCATGGACGCGAATATCTGCTTGAGCAATTTAAAAGGCTTTGTGATGAAAAAGGAATAAAAAAGTAGCTTACGATGCCAAGTACGCCACAACAAAATGGCGTGGTAGAAAAGAGAAATCGAATGCTACTGGAAATGGTTAGGTTAATGATGGCGCAAGCATACTTACCAATATCATATTAGGGGGATGCACTTTTGACTGCAACCTACATTCTTAACCGAGTTCCCTCCAAATCAATACCTTCCACTCCTTATGAGTTATGGACAGGTAAGAAACCCAATTTAAGTTACTTTCGGCCATGGGGCTTAGCGGGTGTTGTTCATGACACTTTCTATAAATATGAGACATTAGGTAGAGGAAAGAAATGTATCTTTATAAGATACTTAGAGCATTCCAAGGGTTATGTGTTGATAGGTTAACAAACCGATGGAAGGGTGACTGAGATGGAGTCACGAGATGTGGATTTCATTGAGGATGAGTTTCCAACCAGAGGTGAGGTTTATAGAAATTTAGAGCTTTATGAGACTATGGATCGAGAGGATGGCGCTTTAAGTAGACTAGTTGAGAATGAAGAAGAAATTCCTCAAACTCCTAGGGACAATTGGAGTGACTTGTTGCCTAGTGGGAGTATACCACTAGAGGTGGATTCACAACAACCTCAACTACGAAGAAGGAAATGTAGAAATCTTCCTCGTCGTCGTTTCGAGATTGAAGGGGAAGCGTTCATGATTGCTCTGCATGATGATGATGAGCCTAGGACAGTACAAGAGGCTCTCTCATCTTTTGTCAAAGATGAGTGGATTAAAGCAATGGATGATGAGATTGAGTCAATGAAGACTAACTAGGTTTGGGATCTGTTGAATCTACCAGTAAGGAGAAAGGCCATTGGGAACAAATGGGTTCTTAAGTTCAAACGCAAGGTGGGCGGTTCAATAGAGAGGTACAAGGCTCGCCTTATGGCAAAAGGTTATATCCAACATGAGGGCATAGACTATGAGGAAACCTTCTCACCGGTCGTAAGGTTTGCCTCAATACGTCTAATTCTGGCCATTGTTGCTTATATGGATTTGGAGCTTTACCAAATGGACGTTAAGATAGCTTTTCTCAATGGAGAACTAGATGAGGAGATCTATATGGATCAGCCAGTTGGCTTCGTGGCAGATGGACAAGAGTGCAAAGTTTGTAAGCTCAAACAGTCCATCTATGGCCTGAAGCAATCATCTAGACAATGGAATCTTAGATTCCATAAAGCAGTTCTTCTGAAAGAGTTTGCGATGATCAAAGAAGATCATTGTGTTTATGTTATACGGTTAAAGGGGAGTTTCGTCATTTTGTCATTGTATGTTGATGACATATTATTGGCCAAAAATGATAACGATATGATAGTCTCTACCAAAGGGTGGTTGTCCCCCGACTTTTAGATGAAGGACATGGGTGTGGCAGACTATATTCTGGGAGTTAAGATCTTCGGGGATCGGTCAAAGAAACTTCTAGGTTTGTCTCAACAGACCTATATAAAGAAGGTTCTTGAACTCTTTCAGATGTAAGATTGCAAACCCATTGACAATCCTATTGCTAAAAGTGAGAACTTGTTCTTAGAGATGTATCCTAAGACTCAAGATGAGATAGAAAAGATGGCTCGTGTTCCCTATGCTAGTGCCTTAGGAAGCTTGATGTATGCTAAGATGTGTACTCGGTCGGATATATGCTATGCAGTTGGCTTGGTCAGCAGATTCTAGTCTAACCCTAGATTGGCCCATTGGAAAATAGTCAAGAGGATATTGAGATACCTCAAAGGAACGGCGGAATATATATTGCTATCAGTGTTTAAATTTGTGACTTGTTGGGTATAGTGATGCCGATTGGGGTGGTCACATAGATGAGCGCAAGTTGACATTTGGATATGCTTTCTTGTTTAATAATGGTGGCATTACATGGAGTAGCAAGAAACAATCTTGTCTAGCTTTATCAACCATGGAGGCAAAGTATTTAGCTTGTTCAACAGCTATTCAGGAAGCTATTTAGGAAGCTGTTTGGTTAAGGAGGTTCCTTTAGCATCTTGTGATTTTCAAGGATGCTCTAGATCCTGTGACGATTCATTGTGATAGTACGATAGCTCTTGCCTATGCTAAGGACCCCAAATATCATGGGAGAACCAAACACATTGACATACGGTATCACTACATTAGAGACGTGATTGCGCAAAAGGAGGTGGTCCTGAAACATATTTCTATGAGTCACATGATTGTAGATCCCCTGACAAAGCCTATAGCTAGAGATGTTTTTCAAGCTCATGTTAGGAGTTTAGGACTGTGTAGAATGTAATTGTTTATTATTTAGTTGACAATTAATGCACTCTTATGGGATATTAATTATTTATTGTTGCATATGATGTTATTCATTATTTTTTGTTTGGGGTATGATATGGCATGTTGATTAATACACACACTTACCATGTGATTGGTTCCATGGTATGAAAGGTATGTCGACAGGCCAAGATTGGCTCACTCACATGAGTGATCGACTTTGGCACTTAAGTAGCGAGCAGAGATGGGATGTTATGTCCCTTGATACTTGTTTAGCAAGTAAAGGTGGTTGACACAAACATATGTTGCCTTAGTAGGAGCTAAGATGAGGTCTATAGTATTGTTTAGACCGTGCATGGATGGTCCACAATCCATGTAGCCTGTGATTAGCCTAATGTGAGACCTTAATTTGACGCCTAAGATGGTGCGGAAATTGAGGACTCAGGTTAGCCGCTTGGGTAGCAACTAGATTAAGATTTGTGTGGTGTATTGAGTTTAGACATACGCTCTTTTCATTTTTTGGAAAGAGAATTTCACTTTAGCATGTATTTCATACTACATTTGCTTATCCGACCAACTGTGGAGGTGAGTGAATCAATCCTTACTTCCTCACTGTGTGAGTCCATGAATCATTTTATGGCTCTAGATTATGCCCTTGTTGACTTTTTGACTATGTCATTAGACGGAGGTCGTGATGTCTGCTACTCTAGTATGTTGTCTATGACTATGATTGATGCAGTCTAAAGGAACATAGCTGGGAAAGTGATTGGACCAAAGTTGAGTGATATGAGGGCGAAAGGAAGATTATTTGGTAACACATCACTGAGTGTATTCACTGTCGACAGGTAAAGACGCTATGTAGTGATAGCGACATAATCGTGAGTGCTTCAAGGTAATTATGGGTAGTTCAAGTATTGTTCTGATTTTTTTGAACTTGAGAGGATTATAGATGTTTGATCGGATGTATTCGGATGAGTCTGGGGCATAACGAGAATTTTTTTTTTTCTTGTAAAGATTTGGTTTAGTGCTCCAGCCCTTTTATGCAGGTGTTCTAGGTGGTCGTACAGTCTATTTGTAAGTATGAATAATGGAAAATACATTGAGAGATGCATGAATTGGGTCGTGCCCATTGTGTGTGAGTGAGAGATGTTCAATATAAAGGGTTGTCCACATGGGCATGCCAGTTAGTTATATCTGACAGGTTACGTTATTCTTTTCAATTATTATTTCTAGAAAGTAACTGCTCTAAATTGCTCTCTTCCCATCATCATGGTGAAACTATATATAGTCTCCTATTGAATGGTTTGAAATAAGAGATTTTGAGAAAAAGACAGAATTCTCAATTTTTCCTGTGCTTCTAGACTGTGGATTTTGTAAATATTACGCCAATATTTTTTTTAGTAGTGTATTTCACCGCCGTGAATAAACGGTTGATTAGAGAATCACATAGAACAATATTTGATCGTAGTGCAGATAATGTACCGCTCTGTTCCACTGTGCATGACAATTTTATTTGTAACAGGAGGGATATACCTTCTCCATTTTTTTTTCCATCCCAAATTTATATCGTAGTAATTTTTGTTGGTATAGTTTCTAGAAGCGAAGTAATTAAGGATCAAGGATAATATTAATCGCAAAACGTACGTCCTACCAAAATCCGAAACTTATAAAACACATAATCCTACTATTCATGATTTTAATTTTTTTTTTTTTTTCACATGATAATATTTCGACAAAACCTCATATTATACGCTACCTTAATCATTTTGTATTCATTCCAACACATTTAAATTCTTTTGTCTAACCTGGTAGTTTTTCGTAAATGACAACTGGCCTCTAATTCGAACAAGCTAATTACCTAAATGTGTGATGAAGGAAATAAAAAATTAAACTCAACTTACTGTATGTAAATTCCTTTTTCTTTTTTTCTTATTAATACTGATATTTAATGCGATTATATTTTCACAAGCGTGATGTTGTTCCCTCCATCTTTTTCTCTCTAGTCTTTAGCAAACTTAAATTCTTTCATTTGGCCTTGTAGATCATCATCGATGATAGATGATATGAGTTTGGAAGATGCTAAACTCAGATCATGATGAAGGAATTAATACAAAACTAGAAGGAATATCTAATTAGGTATATTTTCACATTTTAAGAGAATAAAGCTTTCAAGTGTAAACGTGAAAGGGGATGTAGCTATATGGTTTAGCCATTGAATACAATGCATATTCCGTGATGAGGATCGGTACCTCACGTCTCCAAATTTTATCCTTGCCCATCTTCTTAGGCACTATGTTATTTGTTCAATCTTGTTTCGCTCTCAGGTTTGCCAAAATCACAATCTTCCACGTATCTATCTAATTCATCACAAATCATAGATGATCGATGTATGGATGACGCTAACCGAAAAGCATGACAATGGAAATGCAATGCTAGGCAAAATATTTGTCAGCAAATGACAGATGTAAATTAGTTAGGTGGATATGCTGAGAATGAAACATGCGACAAATTTTTAATTATTTTAAAAGTCCTTTGCCCCGTATAATGAATTAGTTAGAATTTTGTGTGATTAAGGGTGTTAAATGTCTGAAGACTTGAATTCATTCACGCATTATTTTTTTCCCACAAGCAAAGGATGGATCAACATTACTTTTACATATCCAAAGGACAAAAACGATTTACGCTATATGTTTATTTAGTCGGAAGACATTTTTCGGTGTTAGCTGGAACTATTTAGCGAATCTTTGCTTTTTAGTTATATTTGAACATTTTAAGAGAATAAAGTTTACAAATGTAATAGCGAAAGGGGATGTAGCTATATGGAATAGCCTTCGAATCAAATGCATTTAATTTTGTTGACAAGGATCGATACCTCACGTCTCCAAGTTTTAATCATTCGTCATCTTCTTATTTTAATAATTTCTTTTGGCTTTGCTTTCAAAAATCATGTGAGAATCAAAGACAATATTAATCCCTTGCAAAATATATGTTAACCAATCAACAATGAAGTGCAGTGTACGTAGTTTAGGGGAGATATTGAAAACGAAACATCCGACAAACCCTTTGTTTTGTTAAAATTCCTTATTCTGAGGTTATAAATTACTTTGCATTTTGTATCATTAATGCCGTTTAAAGTGGTTACACTCGAGTTCATTTACTTATTATTTTTTTTCCACAAGCAAAGGATTGATCATCATTATTTTTTCATTAAAAAAATAAACAAAAACCAATTAAAGATATGTATTTATTTAGTCGAAAGTCATTTTTCGGTGCATGCGAGAACATTTCATTGATCATTCCTTCTTAGGTATATTTGAATAGTTTAAGAGAATAAAGTTTTCAAATTTAAATGAGAATGGGGATGTAGATAAATGGTATAGCCGCCGAATAAAACGGATATTCTTTGAAGAGGATCGATACCTCACGTCTCCGTGTTTTAATCCAACCCAATCTTCTTATTTTAAGGATTTCTTTCGGTCTTGATTTCGAAATTCTAGTAAGGATCAAAGATAATATTAACCCTTGCAAATGCCCTACCGAAATTAAAAACTTATCATACATATTTCAGTTATTTACAGATTTTATAATTTTATTTTTTCAACTCATTAAATTTGGGCAATATTTCATGTTACACTGTAGATCCCTTTTGTGCTAACCTAGGCACAATTACATACATTATCTTGTCCAACCATCTAGTTCTTGTCAAACGACCAATGTCCTTTAATTCGAAAATGCTATCCAAAAAGTATGACGAAAGAATTACAAAATTAAACGGAAAAACTCATAACTTTTTGTTCAAAGTATTATTATTATTATTTTATCATTTTTCATATTAGTTTTAACAATTTATTATTTGATATGATTACATATTCTTAGGCACCATATTATTTGTTCAATCTTGTTTCACTCTCGGGTTTGCCAAAATCACAATCTTCCTCGTGTCTATCTAATTCATTCAATCTTTGTATGGATGACGCTAACCGAAATGCATGACGAAGGAAATGCAATGCTAGGCAAAATATTTGTCAGCAAATGACAGGCGTAAATTAGTTAAGAGGATATGCTGAGAATGAAACATGTGACAAAGTTTTCGTTATTTTAAAAGTCCTTTGCCTGGGATAATGAATTAGTTAGAATTCTGTGTGATTAAGGGCGTTAAATGTCGAAAGACTTGAATTCATTCACGCATTATTGTTTCCCAGAAGCAAAAGGATAGATCAACATTATTTTTTCATATCCAAAGGACAAAAACAATTTAAGCAATATGTTTATTTAGTCGGAAGACATTTTTCGGTGTTAGCTGGAACTTTTTAGTGAATCTTTGCTTCCTAGTTATATTTGAACATTTTAAGAGAATAAAGTTTACAAATGTAACAGCGAAAGGGGATGTAGCTAAATGGTATAGCCTTCAAATCAAATGCATTTAATTTCATTGATGAGGATCAATACCTCACTTCTCCAAGTTTTAATCATTTGCCATCTTCTTATTTCAATAATTTCTTTTGGCTTTGCTTTCAAAAAAAAATTTTGAGAATCAAAGACAATATTACTCCCTTGCAAAATATATGTTAACCAATCAACAATGAAGTGCCGTGTGCGTAGTTTAGGGGAGATATTGAGAATGAAACATCCGACAAACCCTTTGTCTTGTTAAAATTCCTTATTCCGAGGTCATAAATTACTTAGCATTTTGTATCATTAATGCCGTTAAATGTGGTTACACTCAAGTTCATTTACGTATTATTTGTTTTTCCACAAGCAAAGGATTTATCATCATTATTTTTTCTTTAAAAAATTAAACCAAAACGATTTAGGCTATTTGAATTTAGTCGAAAGTCATTTTTAAGTTTATGCGAGAACGTTTTATTTATCTTTCCTACTTAGGTATATTTGAAAAGTTTAAGAAAATAAGGTTTTCGAATTTAAATGTGAAAAGGGATGTAGGTATATGGTATTGTCGCCGAATAAAACAAACATTCTTTGAAGAGGATCGATACCTCATGTCTCCAAGTTTTAATCCTTCCCGTTCTTATTTTAAGGATTTCTTTCGGTCTTGATTTCGAAATTCTAGTAAGGATCAAAGAAAATATTAACCCCTAGCAGATGCCCTACCGAAATTAAAAACTTATCATACATATTACAATTATTTACAGATTTTAACATTTTATTTTTTCAACTTATTAAATTTGGGCAATATTTGATGTTACACTCTAGATCCCTTTTGTGCTGACTTGGGCACAATTACATACATTATCTTGTCCAACCATCTAGTTCTTGTCAAACGGCCAACGTCCAGTAATTCGAAAATGCTATCCAAAAAGTGTGACGAAAGAATTACAAAATTTAACGGAGAAACTTAGAACTTTTTGTACAAAGTATTATTATTATTATTTCTCATTTTTCATATTGATTTTAAAAATTCATTGTTTGATGCGATTACATATACTTAGGCACCATGTTATTTGTTCAATCTTGTTTCGTTCTCGGGTTTGCCAAAATCACAAACTTCCTCGTGTCTATCTAATTCATCACAAATCATAGATATACTATGTATGGATGATGATAACCGAAATGGATAACGAAGGAAATGCAATGCCAGGATAAATATTTGACAGCAAATGACAGAAGTAAATTAGTTAATAGGATATGTTGAGAATGAAACATGAGACAAATTTTTAATTATTTTAAAAGTCCTTTGCCCCGTATAATGAATTAGTTAGAATTCTATGTGAATATGGACGTTAAATGTCTGAAGACTTGAATTCATTCACACATTATTTTTTCCCACAAGCAAAGGCTCGCACATCATTACTTTTACATATCCAAAAGACAAAAACGATTTAAGCTAAATGATTATTTAGTCGGAAGACATTTTTTCGGAGTTAGCTGGAACTTTTTAGTGAATCTTTGCTTCATAGTTATATTTGAACATTTTAAGAGAATAAAGTTTACAAATTTAACAGCAAAAGGGGATGTAGCTATATGGTATAGCCTTCGAATCAAATGCATCTCATTTGGTTGCTGAGGATCGATACCTCACGTCTCCAAGTTTTAATCATTCGCAATCTTCTCATTTTAATAATTCCTTTTGGCTTTGCTTTCAAAATTCATGTGAGAATCAAAGACAATATTAATCCCTTGCAAAATAAATGTTAACCAATCAACAACGAAGTGCAGTGTACGTAGGTCAAGGGAGATATTGAGAATGAAACATCCGACAAACCCTTTGTTTTGTTAAAATTCCTTATTCCGAGGTTATAAATTACTTAGCATTTTGTATCATTAATGCCTTTAAATGTGGTTACACTCGAGTTCATTTAAGTATTATTTATTTTTCCACAAGCAAAGGATTGATCATCATTATTTTTTCAATAAAAAAATAATCCAAAAACGATTTGGGCTATATGTTTATTTTGTCGAAAGTCATTTTTAAGTGTATGCGAGAACGTTTTGTTTAACTCTCCCTCTTAGGTATATTTGTATAGTTAAGAGAATAAAGTTTACGAATGTAAATGCGAAAGGGGATGTAGCTGTATGGTATAGCCGCCGAATAAAACGGATATTCTTTGAAAAGGATCGATACCTCACGTCTCCAAGTTTAAATCCTTCTTTTAAGGATTTCTTTCGGTCTTGATTTCGAAAGTCTAGTATGGATCAAAGATAATATTATCCCCTTGCAAATGTCCTACCGAGAGTCAAAACTTGTCATACATATTTCAGTTATTTACAGATTTTATAATTTTGTTTTTTCAACTCATTAAATTTGGGCAATATTTCATGTTAACACTCTAGATTCCTTTTGTGCAGACCTGGGCACAGTTACATACATTATCTTGTCCAACCGTCTAGTTCTTGTCAAACAACCAACGTCCTGGAATTCGAAAATGCTATCCAAAAAGTGTGACGAAAGAATTACAAAATTAAACGGAAAAACTCAGAACTTTATGTACAAAGTATTATTATTATTATTATATTTTTTTTTCATTTTTCATAATGATTTTAACATTTTATTATTTGATGCGATTACATATTATTAGGCACCATGTTATTTGTTGAATCTTATTTCGCTCTCGGATTTGCAAAAATCACAGTCTTCCTCGTGTCTATCTAATTCATCACAAATTATAGATGATCGATGTATTGATGACGCTAACCAAAAAGCACGACGATGGAAATGCAACGCTAGGGAAAATATTTGTCGGCAAAATATTTGTCAACAAATGATATATGTAAACAAGTTAGGTGGATATGCTGAGAATGAAACCTGTAACAAATTTTTCGTCATTTTAAAAGTCCTATGCCCCGTATAATGAATAAGTTAGAATTTTGTGTGATTAAGAGTGTTAAATGTCTGAAGACTAGAATTCATTCACGCATTATTTTATCCCACAAGCAAAGGATGGATCAACATTACTTTTACATACCCAAAGGACAAAAACGATTTAAGGTATATGTTTATTTAGTTGGAAGACATTTTTCGGTGTTAGCTGGAACTATTTAGCGAATCTTTGCTTCTTAGTTATATTTGAACATTTTAAGAGAGTAAAGTTTACAAATGTAACAACGAAAGGGGATGTAGCTATATGGTGTAGCCTTCGAAACAAATGCATTTCATTTCGTTGCCGAGGATCGATACCTCACGTCTCCAAGTTTTAATCATTCGCCATCTTCTTATTTTAATAATTCCTTTTGGCTTTGCTTTCAAAATTCATGTGAGAATCAAAGACAATATTAATCCCTTGCGAAATATATGTTAACCAATTAACAATGAAGTGCAGTGTACGTAGGTCTAGGGAGATATTGAGAATGAAACATCCGACAAACCGTTTGTTTTGTTAAAATTCCTTATTCCGAGGTTATAAATTACTTAGCATTTTGTATCATTAATGCCGTTAAATGTGGTTACACTCGAGTTCCTTTAAGTATTATTTATTTTTCCACAAGCAAAGGATTGATCATCATTATTTTTTCATTAAAAAAATAATCAAAAAACGATTTGGGCTATATGTTTATTTTGTCGAAGGTCATTTTTTAGTGTATGCGAGAACGTTTTGTTTATCTCTCCCTCTTAGGTATATTTGAATAGTTTAAGAGAATAAAGTTTTCGAATGTAAATGCGAAAGGGGATGTAGCTATATGGTATAGCCGCCGAATAAAACGGATATTCTTTGAAAAGGATCGATACCTCACGTCTCCAAATTTAAATCCTTCTTTTAAGGATTTCTTTCGGTCTTGATTTCTAAATTCTAGTATGGATCAAAGATAATATTAACCCCTTGCAAATACCCTACCGAGATTCAAAACTTGTCATATATATTTCAGTTATTTACAGATTTTATAATTTAGTTTTTTCAACTCATTAAATTTGGGCAATATTTCATGTTAATATCTAGATTCCTTTTGTGCAGCCTGGGCAAAGTTACATACATTGTCTTGTCCAACCTTCTAGTTCTTGTCAAACAACCAACGTCCTGGAATTCGAAAATGCTATCCAAAAAGTGTGACGAAAGAATTACAAAATTAAACGGAAAAACTCATAACTTTATGTACAAAGTATTATTATTATTATTATATTTTTTTTTTCGTTTTTCACAATGATTTTAACAATTTATTATTTGATCGATTACATATTATTAGGCCCCATGTTATTTGTTGAATCTTGTTTCGCTCTCGGGTTTGCTAAAATCACAGTCTTCCTCGTGTCTATCTAATTCATCACAAATTATAAATGATCGATGTTTGGATGACGCTAACCGAAAAGTACGACGATGGAAAAGCAACGCTAGGGAAAATATTTGTCGGCAAAATATTTGTCAACAAATGATATATGTAAACAAGTTAGGTGGATATGCTGAGAATGAAACCTGTAACAAATTTTTCGTCATTTTAAAAGTCCTATGCCCCGTATAATGAATTAGTTAGAATTTTGTGTGATTAAGAGTGTTAAATGTCTGAAGACTAGAATTCATTCACGCGTTATTTTATCCCACAAGCAAAGGATGGATCAACATTACTTTTACATACCCAAAGGACAAAAACGATTTAAGGTATATGTTTATTTAGTTGGAAGACATTTTTCGGTTTTAGCTGGAACTATTTAGCGAATCTTTGCTTCTTAGTTATATTTGAACATTTTAAGAGAGTAAAGTTTACAAATGTAACAGCAAAAGGGGATGTAGCTATATGGTATAGCCTTCGAAACAAATGCATTTCATTTCGTTGCCGAGGATCGATACCTCACGTCTCCAAATTTTAATCATTCACCATCTTCTTGTTTTAATACCTGTTGGCTTTGCTTTCAAATTTCATGTGAGAATCAATGACAATATTAATCCCTTGCAAAATATATGTTAACCAATCAACAATGAAGTGCAGTGTACGTAGGTCAGGGGAGATATTGTTAAAATTCCTTATTCCGAGGTTATAAATTACTTAGCATTTTGTATCATTAATGCCGTTAAATGTGGTTACACTCGAGTTCATTTAAGTATTATTTATTTTTCCACAAGAAAAGGATTGATCGTCATTATTTTTTCATTAAAAAAATAATCCAAAAATGATTTGGGCAATATAGTTTATTTTGTCGAAGGTCATTTTTAAGTCCATACGAGAATGTTTTGTTTATCTCTCCCTCTTAGGTATATTTGAATAGTTTAAGAGAATAAAGTTTTCGAATGTAAATGCGAAAGGGGATGTAGCTATATGGTATAGCCGCCGAATAAAACGGATATTCTTTGAAGAGGATCGATACCTCACGTCTCCAAGTTTAAATCCATCTTTTAAGGATTTCTTTCGGTCTTGATTTCGAAATTCTAGTATGGATCAAAGATAATATTAACCCTTTGCAAATGCCCTACCGAGATTCAAAACTTGTCATACATATTTCATTTATTTACATATTTTATAATTTTGTTTTTTCAACTCATTAAATTTGGGCAATATTTCATGTTAACACTCTAGATTCCTTTTGTGCAGACCAGGGAACAATTACAAACATTGTCTTGTCCGACCATCTAGTTCTTGTCAAACAACCAACGTCCTGGAATTCGAAAATGCTATCCAAAAAGTGTGACAAAAGAATTACAAAATTAAATAGAAAAACTCAAAACTTTATGTACAAAGTATTATTATTATTATTATATATATATTTTTTTTTTCGTTTTTCACAATGATTTTAACAATTTATTATTTGATGGGATTACATATTATTAGGCCCCATGTTATATGTTGAATCTTTTTTCGCTCTCGGGTTTGCTAAAATCACAGTCTTCCTCGTGTCTATCTAATTCATCACAAATTATAGATGATCGATGTATGGATGACGCTAACCGAAAAGCACGACGATGGAAATGCAACGCTGGGGAAAATATTTTTCGGCAAAATATTTGTCAACAAATGATATATGTAAACAAGTTAGGTGGATATGCTGAGAATGGAACCTGTGACAAATTTTTCGTCATTTTAAAAGTCCTTTGCCCCGTATAATGAATTTGTTAGAATTTTGTGTGATTAAGAGTGTTAAATGTTTGAAGACTTGAATTCATTCACGCGTTATTTTATCCCCCAAGCAAAGGATTGATCAACATTACTTTTACATACCCAAAGGACAAAAACGATTTAAGGTATATGTTTATTTAGTCGGAAGACATTTTTGGTTGTTAGCTGGAAATATTTAGGGAATCTTTGCTTATTAGTTATATTTGAACATTTTAAGATAATAAAGTTTTCAAATGTAACAGAGAAAGGGGATGTAGCTAAATGGTATAGCCTTAGAAACAAATGCATTTCATTTCTTTGTCGAGGATCGATACCTCACGTCTCCAAGTTTTAATCATTCGCCATCCTCTTATTTTAAAAATTCCTTTTGGCTTTGCTTTCAAAATTCATGTTAGAATCAAAGACAATATTAATACGTTGCAAAATATATGTTAACCAATCAACAATGAAGTGCAGTGTATGTAGGTCTGGGGAGATATTGAGAATGAAACATCCGACAAACTTCATTTAAGTATTATTTATTTTTCCACCCGCAAAGGATTGATCGTCATTATTTTTTCATTCTAAAAATAATCCAAAAACGATTTGGGCTATATGTTTATTTTGTCGATGGTCATTTTTAAGTCCATACGAGAACGTTTTGTTTATCTCTCCCTCTTAGGTATATTTGAATAGTTTAAGAGAATAAAGTTTTCGAATGTAAATGCGAAAAGGGATGTAGCTATATGGTATAGTCGCCGAATAAAACGGATATTCTTTGAAGAGGATCGATACCTCACGTCTCCAACTTTAAATCCTTCTTTTAAGGATTTCTTTCGGTCTTGATTTCTAAATTCTAGTATGGATCAAAGATAATATTAACCCCTTGCAAATGCCCTACCGAGATTCAAAACTTGTCATACATATTTCAGTTATTTACAGATTTTATAATTTTGTTTTTTCAACTCATTAAATTTGGGCAATATTTCATGTTAGCACTCTAGATTCCTTTTGTGAAGACCTGGGCACAATTACATACATTGTCTTGTCCGACCATCTAGTTCTTGTCAAACAACCAACGTCCTGGAATTCGAAAATGCTATCCAAAAAGTGTGACAAAAGAATTACAAAATTAAACAGAAAAACTCAAAACTTTATGTACAAAGTATTATTATTATTATTTTTTTTTTTTTTTCGTTTTTCACAATGATTTTAACAATTTATTATTTGATGGGATTACATATTATTAGGCCCCATGTTATATGTTGAATCTTGTTTCGCTCTCGGGTTTGCTAAAATCACAGTCTTCCTCGTGTCTATCTAATTCATCACAAATTATAGATGATCGATGTATGGATGACGCTAACCGAAAAGCACGACGATGGAAATGCAACGCTGGGGAAAATATTTTTCGGCAAAATATTTGTCAACAAATGATATATGTAAACAAGTTAGGTGGATATGCTGAGAATGGAACCTGTGACAAATTTTTCGTCATTTTAAAAGTCCTTTGCCCCGTATAATGAATTTGTTAGAATTTTGTGTGATTAAGAGTGTTAAATGTTTGAAGACTTGAATTCATTCACGCGTTATTTTATCCCCCAAGCAAAGGATTGATCAACATTACTTTTACATACCCAAAGGACAAAAACGATTTAAGGTATATGTTTATTTAGTCGGAAGACATTTTTGGTTGTTAGCTGGAAATATTTAGGGAATCTTTGCTTATTAGTTATATTTGAACATTTTAAGAGAATAAAGTTTTCAAATGTAACAGCGAAAGGGGATGTAGCTATATGGTATAGCCTTAGAAACAAATGCATTTCATTTCTTTGTCGAGGATCGATACCTCACGTCTCCAAGTTTTAATCATTCGCCATCCTCTTATTTTAAAAATTCCTTTTGGCTTTGCTTTCAAAATTCATGTTAGAATCAAAGACAATATTAATACGTTGCAAAATATATGTTAACCAATCAACAATGAAGTGCAGTGTATGTAGGTCTGGGGAGATATTGAGAATGAAACATCCGACAAACTTCATTTAAGTATTATTTATTTTTCCACCAGCAAAGGATTGATCGTCATTATTTTTTCATTCTAAAAATAATCCAAAAACGATTTGGGCTATATGTTTATTTTGTCGATGGTCATTTTTAAGTCCATACGAGAACGTTTTGTTTATCTCTCCCTCTTAGGTATATTTGAATAGTTTAAGAGAATAAAGTTTTCGAATGTAAATGCGAAAAGGGATGTAGCTATATGGTATAGTCGCCGAATAAAACGGATATTCTTTGAAGAGGATCGATACCTCACGTCTCCAACTTTAAATCCTTCTTTTAAGGATTTCTTTCGGTCTTGATTTCTAAATTCTAGTATGGATCAAAGATAATATTAACCCCTTGCAAATGCCCTACCGAGATTCAAAACTTGTCATACATATTTCAGTTATTTACAGATTTTATAATTTTGTTTTTTCAACTCATTAAATTTGGGCAATATTTCATGTTAGCACTCTAGATTCCTTTTGTGAAGACCTGGGCACAATTACATACATTGTCTTGTCCGACCATCTAGTTCTTGTCAAACAACCAACGTCCTGGAATTCCAAAATGCTATCCAAAAAGTGTGACGAAAGAATTACAAAATTAAACAGAAAAACTCAAAACTTTATGTACAAAGTATTTTTATTATTATTATAATTTTTTTTTTCGTTTTTCACAATGATTTTAACAATTTATTATTTGATGGGATTACATATTATTAGGCCCCATGTTATATGTTGAATCTTTTTTCGCTCTCGGTTTGCTAAAATCACAGTCTTCCTCGAGTCTATCTAATTCATCACAAATTATAGATGATCGATGTATGGATGACGCTAACCGAAAAGCACGACGATGGAAAGGCAACGCTAGGGAAAATATTTGTCGGCAAAATATTTGTCAACAAATGATATATGTAAACAAGTTAGATGGATATGCTGAGAATGAAACCTGTGACAAATTTTTCGTCATTTTAAAAGTCCTTTGCCCCGTATAAGGAATTTGTTAGAATTTTGTGTGATTAAGAGTGTTAAATGTTTGAAGACTTGAATTCATTCACGCGTTATTTTATCCCCCAAGCAAAGGATGGATCAACATTACTTTTACATACCCAAAGGACAAAAACGATTTAAGGTATATGTTTATTTAGTCGGAAGACATTTTTGGTTGTAAGCTGGAACTATTTAGGGAATCTTTGCTTATTAGTTATATTTGAACATTTTAAGTGAATAAAGTTTTCAAATGTAACAGCGAAAGGGGATGTAGCTATATGGTATAGCCTTAGAAACAAATGCATTTCATTTCTTTGTCGAGGATCGATACCTCACGTCTCCAAGTTTTAATCATTCGCCATCTTCTTATTTTAAAAATTCCTTTTGGCTTTTCTTTCAAAATTCATGTTAGAATCAAAGACAATATTAATACGTTGCAAAATATATGTTAACCAATCAACAATGAAGTGCAGTGTATGTAGGTCTGGGGAGATATTGAGAATGAAACATCCGACAAACTTCATTTAAGTATTATTTATTTATCCACAAGCAAAGGATTGATCGTCATTATTTTTTCATTAAAAAAATAATCCAAAAACGATTTGGGCTATATGTTTATTTTGTCGATGGTCATTTTTAAGTCCATACGAGAACGTTTTGTTTATCTCTCCCTCTTAGGTATATTTGAATAGTTTAAGAGAATAAAGTTTTCGAATGTAAATGCGAAAAGGGATGTAGCTATATGGTATAGTTGCCGAATAAAACGGATATTCTTTGAAGAGGATCGATACCTCACGTCTACAACTTTAAATCCTTCTTTTAAGGATTTCTTTCGGTCTTGATTTCTAAATTCTAGTATGGATCAAAGATAATATTAACCCCTTGCAAATGCCCTACCGAGATTCAAAACTTGTCATACATATTTAAGTTATTTACAGATTTTATGATTTTGTTTTTTCAACTCATTAAATTTGGGCAATATTTCATGTTAGAACTCTAGATTCCTTTTGTGCAGACCAGGGCACAATTACATACATTGTCTTGTCCGACCATCTAGTTCTTGTCAAACAACCAACGTCCTGGAATTCGAAAATGCTATCCAAAAAGTGTGACAAAAGAATTACAAAATTAAACAGAAAAACTCAAAACTTTATGTACAAAGTATTATTATTATTATTATATATATTTTTTTTTCGTTTTTCACAATGATTTTAACAATTTATTATTTGATGGGATTACATATTATTAGGCCCCATGTTATATGTTGAATCTTGTTTCGCTCTCGGGTTTGCTAAAATCACAGTCTTCCTCGTGTCTATCTAATTCATCACAAATTATAGATGATCGATGTATGGATGACGCTAACCGAAAAGCACGACGATGGAAATGCAACGCTGGGGAAAATATTTTTCGGCAAAATATTTGTCAACAAATGATATATGTAAACAAGTTAGGTGGATATGCTGAGAATGGAACCTGTGACAAATTTTTCGTCATTTTAAAAGTCCTTTGCCCCGTATAATGAATTTGTTAGAATTTTGTGTGATTAAGAGTGTTAAATGTTTGAAGACTTGAATTCATTCACGCATTATTTTATCCCCCAAGCAAAGGATTGATCAACATTACTTTTACATACCCAAAGGACAAAAACTATTTAAGGTATATGTTTATTTAGTCGGAAGACATTTTTGGTTGTTAGCTGGAAATATTTAGGGAATCTTTGCTTATTACTTATATTTGAACATTTTAAGAGAATAAAGTTTTCAAATGTAACAGCGAAAGGGGATGTAGCTATATGGTATAGCCTTAGAAACAAATGCATTTCATTTCTTTGTCGAGGATCGATACCTCACGTCTCCAATTTTTAATCATTCGCCATCCTCTTATTTTAAAAATTCCTTTTGGCTTTGCTTTCAAAATTCATGTTAGAATCAAAGACAATATTAATACGTTGCAAAATATATGTTAACCAATCAACAATGAAGTGCAGTGTATGTAGGTCTGGGGAGATATTGAGAATGAAACATCCGACAAACTTCATTTAAGTATTATTTATTTTTCCACCCGCAAAGGATTGATCGTCATTATTTTTTCATTCTAAAAATAATCCAAAAACGATTTGGGCTATATGTTTATTTTGTCGATGGTCATTTTTAAGTCCATACGAGAACGTTTTGTTTATCTCTCCCTCTTAGGTATATTTGAATAGTTTAAGAGAATAAAGTTTTCGAATGTAAATGCGAAAAGGGATGTAGCTATATGGTATTGTCGCCGAATAAAACGGATATTCTTTGAAGAGGATCGATACCTCACGTCTCCAACTTCAAATCCTTCTTTTAAGGATTTCTTTCGGTCTTGATTTCTAAATTCTAGTCTGGATCAAAGATAATATTAACCCCTTGCAAATGCCCTACCGAGATTCAAAACTTGTCATACATATTTCAGTTATTTACAGATTTTATAATTTTGTTTTTTCAACTCATTAAATTTGGGCAATATTTCATGTTAGCACTCTAGATTCCTTTTGTGAAGACCTGGGCACAATTACATACATTGTCTTGTCCGACCGTCTAGTTCTTGTCAAACAACCAACGTCCTGGAATTCGAAAATGCTATCCAAAAAGTGTGACAAAAGAATTACAAAATTAAACAGAAAAACTCAAAACTTTATGTACAAAGTATTATTATTATTATTTTTATTTTTTTTTCGTTTTTCACAATGATTTTTACAATTTATTATTTGATGGGATTACATATTATTAGGCCCCATGTTATATGTTGAATCTTGTTTCGCTCTCGGGTTTGCTAAAATCACAGTCTTCCTCGTGTCTATCTAATTCATCACAAATTATAGATGATCGATGTATGGATGACGCTAACCGAAAAGCACGACGATGGAAATGCAACGCTGGGGAAAATATTTTTCGGCAAAATATTTGTCAACAAATGATATATGTAAACAAGTTAGGTGGATATGCTGAGAATGGAACCTGTGACAAATTTTTCGTCATTTTAAAAGTCCTTTGCCCCGTATAATGAATTTGTTAGAATTTTGTGTGATTAAGAGTGTTAAATGTTTGAAGACTTGAATTCATTCACGCGTTATTTTATCCCCCAAGCAAAGGATTGATCAACATTACTTTTACATACCCAAAGGACAAAAACGATTTAAGGTATATGTTTATTTAGTCGGAAGACATTTTTGGTTGTTAGCTGGAAATATTTAGGGAATCTTTGCTTATTAGTTATATTTGAACATTTTAAGAGAATAAAGTTTTCAAATGTAACAGCGAAAGGGGATGTAGCTATATGGTATAGCCTTCGAAACAAATGCATTTCATTTCTTTGTCGAGGATCGATACCTCACGTCTCCAAGTTTTAATCATTCGCCATCTTCTTATTTTAAAAATTCCTTTTGGCTTTGCTTTCAAAATTCATGTTAGAATCAAAGACAATATTAATACGTTGCAAAATATATGTTAACCAATCAACAATGAAGTGTAGTGTACGTAGGTCTTGGGAGATATTGAGAATGAAACATCCGACAAACCGTTTGTTTTGATAAAATTCCTTATTCCGATGTTATAAATTACTTAGCATTTCATATCATTAATGCCCTTAAATGTGGTTACACTCGAGTTCCTTTAAGTATTATTTATTTTTCCACAAGCAAAGGATTGATCATCATTATTTTTTCATTAAAAAAATAATCCAAAAACAATTTTGGCTATATGTTTATTTTGTCGAAGGTCATTTTTAAGTGTATGCGAGAACGTTTTGTTTATCTCTCCCTCTTAGGTATATTTGAATAGTTTAAGAGAATAAAGTTTTCGACTGTAAATGCGAAAGGGGATGTCGCTATATGGTATAGCCGCCGAATAAAACGGATATTCTTTGAAAAGGATCGATACCTCACGTCTCCAAGTTTTCTTTCGGTCTTGATTTCGAAATTCTAGTATGGATCAAAGATAATATTAACCCTTTGCAAATGCCCTACCGAGATTCAAAACTTGTCACACATATTTCAGTTATTTACAGATTTTATAATTTTGTTCTTTCAACTCATTAAATTTGGGCAATATTTCATGTTAACACTCTAGATTCCTTTTGTGCAGACCTGGGCACAATTACAAACATTGTCTTGTCCGACCATCTAGTTCTTGTCAAACAACCAACGTCCTGGAATTCGAAAATGCTATCCAAAAAGTGTGACGAAAGAATTACAAAATTTAAAGGAAAAACTCAGAACTTTATGTACAAAGTATTATTATTATTATTATATTTTTTTTTTCGTTTTTCACAATGATTTTAACAATTTATTATTTGATGCGATTACATATTACTAGGCCCTATGTTATTTGTTGAATCTTGTTTCGCTCTCGGGTTTGCTAAAATCACAGTCTTCCTCGTGTCTATCTAATTCATCACAAATTATAGATGATTGATGTATGGATGACGCTAACCGAAAAGCACGACGATTGAAATGCAACGCTAGGGAAAATATTTCTCGGAAAAATATTTGTCAACAAATGATATAAGTAAACAAGTTAGGTGGATATGCTGAGAATGAAACCTGTGACAAATTTTTCGTCATTTTAAAAGTCCTTTGCCCCGTATAACGAATTAGTTAGCATTTTGTGTGATTAAGAGTGTTAAATGTTTGAAGACTTGAATTTATTCACGCGTTATTTTATCCCATAAGCAAATGATGGATCAACATTACTTTTACATACCCAAAGGACAAAAACGATTTAAGGTATATGTTTATTTAGTCGGAAGACATTTTTCGGTAGGAGCTGGAACTATTTAGCGAATCTTTGCTTCTTAGTTATATTTCAAAATTTTAAGAGATTAAAGTATACAAATGTAACAGCGAAAGGGGATGTAGCTATATGGTATAGCCTTCGAAACAAATTCATTTCATTTCGTTTCCTAGGATCGATACCTCACGTCTCCAAGTTTTAATCATTGGCCATCTTCTTATTTTAATAATTCCTTTTGGCTTTGCTTTCTAAATTCATGTGAGAATCAAAGACAATATTAATCCCTTGCAAAATATATATTAACCAATCAACAATGAAGTGCCGTGTACGTAGGTCAGGGGAGATATTGAGAATGAAACATCCGACAAACCGTTTGTTTTGTTAAAATTCCTTATTCCGATGTTATAAATTACTTAGCATTTCGTATCATTAATGCCGTTAAATGTGCTTACACTCGAGTTCCTTTAAGTATTATTTATTTTTCCACAAGCAAAGGATTGATCATCATTATTTTTTCATTAAAAAAATAATCCAAAAACAATTTGGGCTATATGTTTATTTTGTCGAAGGTCATTTTTAAGTGTATGCGAGAACGTTTTGTTTATCTCTCCCTCTTAGGTAAATTTGAATAGTTTAAGAGAATAAAGTTTTCGAATGTAAATGCGAAAGGGGATTTCGCTATATGGTATAGCCGCCGAATAAAACGGATATTCTTTGAAGAGGATCGATACATCGCGTCTCCAAGTTTAAATCCATCTTATAAGGATTTCTTTCGGTCTTGATTTCGAAATTCTATTATGGATCAAAGATAATATTAACCCTTTGCAAATTCCCTACCGAGATTCAAAACTTGTCATACATATTTCAGTTATTTACAGATTTTATAATTTAGTTTTTTCAACTCATTAAATTTGGGCAATATTTCATGTTAACACTCTAGATTCCTTTTGTGCAGACCTGGGCACAATTACATACATTGTCTTGTCCGACCATCTAGTTCTTGTCAAACAACCAACGTCCTGGAATTCGAAAATGCTATCCAAAAAGTGTGACGAAAGAATTACAATATTAAACGGAAAAACTCAGAACTTTATGTACAAAGTATTATTATTATTATTTTTTTTTTTTATCGTTTTTCTTAATAATTTTAACAATTTATTATTTGATGTGATTACAAATTATTAGGCACCATGTTATTTGTTGAATATTATTTCGCTCTCGGGTTTGCTAAAATCACAGTCTTCCTCGTGTCTATCTAATTCATCACAAATTATAAATGATCGATGTATGGATGACGCTAACCGAAAAGCACGACGATGGAAATGCAACGCTAGGGAAAATATTTGTCGGCAAAATATTTGTTAACAAATGATATATGTAAACAAGTTAGGTGGATATGCTGAGAGAATGAAACCTGTGACAAATTTTTCGTCATTTTAAAAGTCCTTTGCCCCGTATAACGAATTAGTTAGCATTTTGTGTGATTAAAAGTGTTAAATGTTTAAAAAATTGAATTCATTCACGCGTTATTTTATCCCACAAGCAAAGGATGGATCAACATTACGTTTACATACCCAAAGGACAAAAACGATTTAAGATATATGTTTATTTAGTCGGAAGACATTTTTCGGTGTTAGTTGGAACTATTTAGCGAATCTTTGCTTCTTAGTTATATTTGAACATTTTAAGAGAGTAAAGTTTACAAATGTAACAGCGAAAGGGGATGTAGCTATATGGTATAGCCTTCGAAACAAATGCATTTCATTTCGTTGCCGAGGATCGATACCTCACGTCTCCAAGTTTTAATCACTCGCCATCTTCTTATTTTAATAATTCCTTTTGGCTTTGCTTTCAAAATTCATGTGAGAATCAAAGACAATATTAATCCCTTTCAAAATATATGTTAACCAATCAACAATGAAGTCCCGTGTACGTAGGTCAGGGGAGATATTGAGAATGAAACATCCGACAAACCGTTTGTTTTGTTAAAATTCCTTATTCCGATGTTATAAATTACTTAGCATTTTGTATCATTAATGCCGTTAAATGTTGTTACACTCGAGTTCCTTTAAGTATTATTTATTTTCCACAAGCAAAGGATTGATCATCATTATTTTTTCATTAAAAAAATAATCCAAAAACAATTTGGTCTATATGTTTATTATGTCGAAGGTCATTTTTAAGTGTATGCGAGAACGTTTTGTTTATCTCTCCCTCTTAGGTATATTTGAATAGTTTAAGAGAATAAAGTTTTCGAATGTAAATGCGAAAGGGGATGTCGCTATATGGTATAGTCGCAGAATAAAACGGATATTCTTTGAAGAGGATCGATCCTCACGTCTCCAAGATTAAATCCTTCTTTTAAGGATTTCTTTCGGTCTTGATTTCAAAATTCTAGTATGGATTAAAGATAATATTAACCCCTTGCAAATGCCCTAACGAGATTCAAAACTTGTCATACATATTTCAGTTATTTACTGATTTTATAATTTTGTTTTTTCAACTCATTAAATTTGGGCAATATTTCATGTTAACACTCTAGATTCCTTTTGTGCAGACCTGGGCACAATTACATACATTGTCTTGTCCGACCATCTAGTTCTTGTCAAACAACCAACGTCCTGGAATTCGAAAATGCTATCCAAAAAGTGTGAGGAAAGAATTACAAAATTAAACGGAAAAACTCAGAACTTTATGTACAAAGTATTATTATTATTATTATATTTTTTTTATCGTTTTTCTTAATGATTTTAACAATTTATTATTTGATGCGATTACATATTATTAGGCAACATGTTATTTCTTGAATCTTGTTTCGCTCTCGGGTTTGCTAAAATCACAGTCTTCCTCGTGTCTATCTAATTCATCACAAATTATAGATGATCGATGTATGGATGACGCTAACCGAAAAGCACGACAATGGAAATGCAACGCTAGGGAAAATATTTGTCGGCAAAATATTTGTTAACAAATGATATATGTAAACAAGTTAGGTGGATATGCTGATAGAATGAAACCTGTGACAAATTTTTCGTCATTTTAAAAGTCTTTTTCCCCGTATAATGAATTAATTAGAATTTTGTGTGATTAAGAGTGTTAAATGTCTGAAGACTTGAATTCATTCACGCGTTATTTTATCCCACAAGCAAAGGATGGATCAACATTACTTTTACATACCCAAAGGACAAAAACGATTTAAGGTATAAGTTTATTTAGTCGAAAGACATGTTTTGGTGTTAGCTGGAACTATTTAGCGAATCTTTGCTTCTTAGTTATATTTGAACATTTTAAGGGAGTGAAGTTTACAAATGTAACAGCGAAAGGGGATGTAGCTAAATGGTATTGCCTTCGAAACAAATGCATTTCATTTCGTTGCCGAGGATTGATACTTCACGTCTCCAAGTTTTAATCATTCGCCATCTTCTTATTTTAATAATTCCTTTTGGCTTTGCTTTCAAAATTCACGTGAGAATAAAATACAATATTAGTCCCTTGCAAAATATTTTTAACCAATCAACAATGAAGTGCAGTGTACGTAACTCAGGGGAGATATTGAGAATGAAATATTCGACAATTTGTTTGTTTTGTTAAAATTCCTTATTCCGAGGTTATAAATTACTTAGCATTTTGTATCATTAATTCCGTTAAATGGGGTTACACTCGTGGTCATTTAAGTATTATTTTTTTTCCACAAGCAAAGGATTGATTATCATTATTTTTTCATTAAAAAAATAATCCAAAAATGATTTAGGCTATATGTTTATTTTATCGAAAGTCATTTTTAAGTGTATGTGAGAACATTTTGTTTATCTTTCCCTCTTAGGTATATTTGAATAGTTTAAGAGAATAAAGTTTTCGAATGTAAATGTGAAAGGGGATATAGCTATATGGTATAGCCGCCGAATAAAACGAATATTCTTTGAAGAGGATCGATACCTCACGTCTCCAAGTTTTAATCCTTCTTTTAAGGATTTCTTTCGGTCTTGATTTCGAAATTCTATTAAAGATCAAATTTAATATTAACCCCATGCAAATGCCCTACTAAGATTCAAAACTTATCATACATATTTCTGTTATTTTCTGATTTCATAATTTTGTTTTTTCAACTCATTAAATTCGGGCAATATTTCATGTTAACACTCTAGATTCCTTTTGTGCAGACTTTGGCACAATTACATACATTGTCTTGTCCAACCATCTAGTTCTTGTCAAACAACCAATGTGCTGGAATTCGAAAATGCTATCCAAAAAGTGTGACGAAAGAATTACAAAATTAAACGGAAAAACTCAAAACATTTTGTACAAAGTATTATTATTATTTGTATTTTTTCAGTTTTCATATTGATTTTAACAATTTATTATTTGATGCAATTACATATTATTAGGCACCGTGTTATTTGTTCAATCTTGTTTCGCTTTCGGGTTTGCTAAAATGACAATCTTCCTCGTGTCTATCTAATTCATCACAAATTATAGATGATAGATGTATGGATGACGCTAACCAAAAAGCATGACGATGGAAATGCAATGCTAGGCAAAATATTTGTCAACAAATGACTGATGTAAACAAGTTAGGTGGATATGTTGAGAATGAAACCAGTGATAAATTTTTCGTCATTTTAAAAGTCCTTTGCCCCGTATAATGAATTAGTTAAAATTTTGTGTGATTAAGGGTGTTAAAGATTTGCATTCATTCACGCATTATTTTTTCCCACAAGAAAAAAATGGATCAACATTACTTTTACATATCCAAATTAATTAAAGGACAAAAACGATTTAAGCTATATGTTTATTTAGTCAGAAGTCATTTTTCAGTGTTAGCTGGAACTATTTAGCGAATCTTTGCTTCTTAGTTATATTTGAACATTTTAAGAGAATAAAGTTTACAAATGTAACAGCGAAAGGGGATGTAGCTATATGGTATAGCCTTCAAATCAAATGCATTTAATTTCGTTGCGGAGGATTGATACCTCACGTCTCCAAATTTTAATTATTCGCCATCTTCTTATTTTAATAATTTCTTTTGGCTTTGCTTTCAAAATTCATGGGGGAATCAAAGACAATTTTAATCCCTTGCAAAATATATGTTAACCAATCAACAATGAAGTGCAGTGTACGTAGTTTAGGGGAGATATTGAAAATGAAAAATCCGACAAACCCTTTATTTTGTTAAAATTCCTTATTCCGAGCTTATAATTTACTTAGCATTTTGTATCATTAATGCCGTTAAATGTGGTTACACTCGAGTTCATTTAAGTATTTTTTTTTTTCCACAAGCAAAGGATTGATCATCATAATTTTTTCATTAAAAAAATAATCCAAAAACGATTTAGGCTATATGTTTATTTTGTCGAAAGTCATTTTTAAGTGTATGCGAGAACGTTTCATTTATCTTTCCTTCTTTGGTACATTTGAATAGTTTAAGAGAATAAAGTTTTCGAATTTAAATGTGAAAAGGGATGTTGCTATATGGTTTAGCTGCCGAATACAATAGATATTCTTTGAAGAGGATCGATACCACACGTCTCCAAGTTTTAATCCTTATTTTAAGGATTTCTTTCGGTCTTGATTTCGAAATTCTTCTAAGGGTCAAAGATAATATTAACCCCTTGCAAATGCCCTATCAAAGTTCAAAATCTATTATACATATTTCAGTTATTTACAAATTTTATAATTTTGTTTTTTCCACTCATTAAATTTGGGCAATATTTAATGTTACACACTAGATCCCTTTTGTGCTGACCTGGGCACAATTACAAACATTGTCTTGTCCAACATCTACTTCTTGTCAAACGACCAACGTCCCGGGATTCGAAAATGCTATCCAAAAAGTGTGACGAAAGTGTTACAAAATTAAACGGAAAAACTCAGAACGTTTTGTACAAAGTATTATTATTATTATTATTTTCATTTTTCATATTGATTTTAACAATTTATTATTTGATGCGATTACATATTATTAGGCACCATGTTATTTGTTGAATCTTGTTTCGCTCTCGGGTTTGCTAAAATCACAATCTTCCTCGTGTCTATCTAATTCATCACAAATTATAGATGATCGATGTATGGATGACGCTAACCGAAAAGCATGACGATGGAAATCCAATGCTAGGAAAAATATTTGTCAACAAATGATAGATGTAAACAAGTTAGGTGGATATGCTGAGAATGAAACCTATGACAAATTTTTCGTCATTTTGAAAGTCCTTTGCCCCGTATAATGAATTAGTTAGAATTTTGTGTGATTAAGAGTGTTAAATGTCTGAAGACTTGAATTCATTCACGCGTTATTTAATCCCACAAGCAAAAGATGGATCAACAATACTTTTACATTTCCAAAGGACAAAAACGATTTAAGGTATATGTTTATTTAGTCGGAAGACATTTTTCGGTGTTAGCTGGAACTATTTAGCGAATCTTTGCTTCGTAGTTATATTTGAACATTTTAAGAGAATAAAGTTTACAAATGTAACTGTTAAAGAGGATGTAGCTATATGGTATAGCCTTCGAATCAAATGCATTTAATTCCGTTGGTGAGTATTGATACCTCACGTATCCAAGTTTTAATTATTCGCCATCTTCTTATTTTAATAATTCCTTTTGTCTTTGCTTTCAAAATTCATGTGAGAATCAAAGACAATATTAATCCCTTGCAAAATATCTGTTAACCAATCAACAATGAAGTGCAGTGTACGTAGTTCAGGTGAGATATTGAGAATGAAACATCCAACAAACCCATTGTTTTGTTAAAATTCCTTATTCCGAGGTTATAAATTACTTAGTATTTTGTATCATTAATGTCGTTAATTGTGGTTACACTCGAGTTCATTTACTTATTATTATTTTTTTCACAAGCAAAGGATTGATCATCATAATTTTTTCATTAAAAAAATAAACCAAAAACGATTTAGGCTGTACGTTTATTTAGTCGAAAGTCATTTGTAAGTGTATGCGAGAATATTTTATTTATCTTTCCTTCTTAGGTATATTTCAATAGTTTAAGAGAATAATGTTTTCGAATTTAATTGTGAAAGGGGATATAGTGATACGGTATAGCCGCCGAATAAAACGGATATTCTTTGAAGAGGATTGATATCTCACGTTTCCAAGTTTTAATCTTTCCTCATCTTCTTATTCTAAGGATTTCTTTCAGTCTTGATTAAGAAATTCTAGTAAGGATCAAATATAATATTAACCCCTTGCAAATGCCCTACGAAAGTTCAAAACTTATCATACATATTTCAGTTATTTACAGATTTTATAATTTTGTTTTTTCAACTCATTAAATTTGGGCAATATTTCATGTTACACTCTAGATCCCTTTTGTGCTGACCTGGGCACAATTACATACATCGTCTTGTCCAACCATCTTGTTCTTGTCAAACGACCAAAATTTTTGAATTCGAAAATGCTATCCAAAAAGTGTGACGAAAGAATTAAAAAATTAAACGGAAAAACTCATAACTTTTTGTACAAATTATTATTATTTTTATTTTTATTTTTTTCATTTTTCATATTGACTTTAAAAATTTATTACTCGATGCGATTACCTATTCTTAAGCACCATGTTATTTGTTCAATCTTGTTTCGCTCTCGGATTTGCCAAAATCACAATCTTCCTTGTGTCCATCAAATTCATCACAAATCATAGATGATCGATGTATGGATGACGCTATCCGAAAAGCATGACAATGGAAATGCAATACTACGCAAAATATTTGTCAGCAAACGACAGATGTAAATTACTTAGGTGGATATGCTGAGAATGAAACCTGTAACAAATTTTTCGTTATTTTAAAAGTCCTTTGCCCCGTATAATGAATTAGTTATAATTTTGTGTGATTAAGGGTGTTAAATGTCTGAAGACTTGAATTCATTCACGCATTATTTTTTCCCACAAGCAAAGGATGGATCAACATTACTTTTTCATATCCAAAGGACAAAAACGATTGAAGCTATATGTTTATTTAGTCGGAAGACATTTTTCGATGTTAGCTGGAACCATTTAGTGAATCTTTGCTTCTTAGTTATATTTGAACATTTTAATAGAATAAAGTTTACAAATGTAATAGCGTAAGGGGACGTATCTATATGGTATAGCCTTCGAATCAAATGCATTTAATTTCGTTGATGAGGATCGATACCTCACGTCTCCAAGTTTTAATCATTTGCCATCTTTTTATGTTAATAATTTCTTTTGGCTTTGCTTTCAAAATTCATGTGAGAATCAAAGACAATATTAATCCCTTGCAAAATATCTGTAAACCAATCAACAATGAAGTGCAGTGTACGTAGTTCAGGGGAGATATTGAAAATGAGACATCCGACAAACCTTTTGTTAAAAATCCTTATTCCGAGGTTATAAATTACTTAGCATTTATTATCATTAATGCCGTTAAATGTGGTTACACTCGAGTTCATTTACATATTATTTGTTTTTCCACAAGCAATGGATTGATCATCATTATTTTTTCATTAAAAAAATAAAACCAAAAACGATTTAGGCTATATGTTTATTTTATCGAAAGTCATTTTTAAGTGTATCCGAGAACGTTTTATTTATCTTTGCTTCTTTGGTATATTTGAATAGTTTAAGAGAATAAAGTTTTCGAATTTAAATGTGAAATAGGATGTAGTTATATGGTATAGCCACTGAATAAAACGGATATTCTTTGAAGAGGATCGATACCTCACGTCTCCAAGTTTTAATCCTTATTTTAAGGATTTCTTTCGGTCAGGATTTCGAAATTCTAATAAGGATCGAAGATAATATTAACCCCTTGCAAATGCCCTACCGAAATTCAAAACTTATCATACATATTTCAGTTATTTACAGATTCTATAATTTTATTTTTTCAACTCATTAAATTTGGGCAATATTTCATGTTACACTCTAGATCCCTTTTGTGCTGACCTAGGCACATTTATATACATTATCTTGTCCAACCATCTAGTTCTTCTCAAACGACCAACGTCCTGCAATTTGAAAATGCTATCCAAAAAGTGCGGCGAAAGAATTACAAAATTAAACAGAAAAACTCAGAACTTTTTGTACAAAGTATTATTATTATTTTTTTCATTTTTCATATTGATTTTAACAATTTATTACTAGATGCGAATACATATTCTTATGTACCATGTTGTTTTTTCAATCTAGTTTCGCTCTCGGGTTTGCCAAAATCACAATCTTCCTCGTGTCTATCTAATTCATCACAAATCATAGATTATCTATGTATGGATGACGCTAAACTGAAATGCTTGACGAACGAAATGCAATGCTAGGCAAAATATTTGCTACCAAATGACAGATGTAAATTAGTTAAAAGCATATGCCGAGAATGAAACATGTGACAAATTTTTCATTATTTTAAAAGTCCTTTGCCCTGGATAATGAATTAGTTAGATTTTTGTGTGATTAAGGGCGTTAAATGTTGGAAGACTTGAATTCATTCACGCATTATTTTTCCTCACAAGCAAAGGATGGATCAACATTATTTTTACATATCCAAAGGATAAAAACGATTTAAGCTATATGTTTATTTAGTCGAAAGACATTTTTCGGTGTTAGCTGGAACTATTTAGTGAATCTTTGCTTCTTAGTTATATTTGAACATTTTAATAGAATAAAGTTTACAAATGTAACAGCGAAAGGGGATGTAGCTATATGGTATAGGCTTCGAAACAAATGCATTTCATTTCGTTGCCGAGGATCGATACCTCACGTCTCCAAGTTTTAATCATTCGCCATCTTTTATTTTAATAATTCCTTTTGGCTTTGCTTTCAAAAGTCATGTGAGAATCAAAGACAATATTAATCCCTTGCAAAATATATGTTAACCAATCAACAATGAAGTGCCGTGTACGTAGGTCAGGGGAGATATTGAGAATGAAACATCCGAAAAACCCTTTGTTTTGTTAAAATTCCTTTTTCCGAGGTTATAAATTACTTAGCATTTTGTATTATTAATGCCGTTAATGTGGCTACACTCGAGTTCATTTACGTATTATTTGTTTTTCCACAACCAAAGGATTGATCATCATTATTTTTTCATTAAAAAAATAATCCAAAAACGATTTGAGCTATATGTTAATTTAGTCGAAAGTTATTTTTCAATGTATGCGAGAACGTTTTATTTATCTTTCCTTCTTAGGTATATTTGAATCATTTAAGAGAATAAAGTTTTTGAATTTAAATGTGAAAGAGGATGTAGCAATATGATATAGCCGCCGAATAAAACGGATATTCTTTGAAGAGGATTGATACCTCACGTCTCCAAGTTTTAATCCTTATTTTAAGTATTTCTTTTGGTCTTGATTTCGAAATTCTAGTAAGGATCAAAGATAATATTAACCCCTTGCAAATGCCCTACTGAAATTCAAAAACTTATCATACATATTTCAGTTATTTACAGATTTTATAATTTTGTTTTTTCAACTCATTAAATTTGGGCAATATTTCATGTTACATTCTAGATCCCTTTTGTGCTGACTTGGGCACAATTACATACATTATCTTGTCCAACCATCTAGTTCTTGTCAAATGACCAACGGCTTGCAATTCGAAAATGCTATCGAAAAAGTGTGACAAAAGAATTACAAAATTAAACGGAAAAACTCATAACTTTTTGTACAAAGTATTATTATTATTATTATTTTCCATTTTTCATATTGATTTTAACAATTTATTATTGGAAGCGATTACATATTCTTATGTGTATTTAGTCGAAAGACATTTTTCGGTGTATGCTGTAACTTTTAATTTTAGTGATCTTAGCTTTTTAGGTATATTGGAATAGTTTATGAGAATATAATTTTCAAATGTAGATGTGAAAGGGGATGTAGCTATATGGTATAGCTGCCGAATAAAATGGATATTCTTTGAAGAGGATCGATACCTCACGTCTCCAAGTTTTAACCCTTCCCCATCTTCTTATTTTAAGAATTTCTTTTGGTCTTTCTTTCAAAATTAAAGTGAGGATCAACGATAATTTTAATCCCTTGCAAATGTCCTACCAAAAGTAAAAACTTATCGTACTTATTTCAATTATTTACTTATTTTATAATTTTATTTTTCCAACTCATTAAATTTCGGCAAAAATTAATGTTACATTCTAAATCCCTTTTGTACTGACCTGGGCACAATTACATTCATTCTTTTGTCCAACCATCTAGTTTTTGTCAAACCACCTACCACCTGTAATTCGAAAATGCTATCCAAAAATTGCGATGAAAGAATTACAAAATTAAATGGAAAAACTCAAAACTTTATGTTCTAAGTATTTTTTTTTTTTTCTGTTTTCATGTTGATTTTAACAAATTATTATTTGATGCGATTACATATTCGCAAGCACCATGTTATTTGTTCAATCTTGTTTCGCTCTAGCATTTGCCCAAATCACAATCTTTCACATGTCTATCGAATTCATCACAAATCATAGATGATCTATGTGTGCATGACGCCAACAAATGCATGACAAAGGAAATACAAAGATAAGCAAATATCTGTCGGTAAATGATCAATATAATGAACTGCAGATGTATGTCGTTTATAAGAGTTTATGCTAAGAATGAAACATCCGTCATATTTTTCGTTTTGTCAAAATTCTTTTGCCCCAGATAATAAATTAGTTAGAATTTTGTATGATTAGGCGCGTTAAATGTCGGAATACTCAAATTCATTCACATCTTATTTTTTCCCACAAGCAAAGGATGGATCAACATTATTTTTACATATCAAACCAATACAAAACAAAAAACAAAAAACAATAAAAAAAAGATTTAAGCTATATGTTTATTTAGTCAGAAGACATTTTTCGATGTATGCTTGAACGTTTTATTGATCTTTCATTCTTAGGTATATTTGAATAGTTTAGGAGAATAAAGTTTTCAAATGAAAATGTCAAAGGGGCTATAGCTATAGGGTATATGATAGGGATAAAGGGTTAGATAGGTTTAATAGTTGAGTTGGAATGGAATTCCAACTTATTAGGATTAGATTATTTAAATTAGGATTAGAGCTTCTTTGAATTTGAATATTTGAACTTTAAGCATTATCACCTTAGGTATTATCTACTTGTATTTCTATTTAAAGATCATTTGGTCGTGAATGAGAAGGAAGAAAAGAATTGATATAGACTTTTGTCTTATGGTTTGATTCCAGCCTTAATTGGATTCACTTGAGGTCTGTCTCCAGCCATTAATTGGAGTTCACTATCGTCTTTCCATTCCATTTCTACATTCATCCCTATTTTTCATACATCCAATCAGAAATCTCGCATCAATTGGTATCAGAGCATGTCGACCAACAAGGACCAAATTGGGAAGCTTGAACTTGCCTTTCAAAAGCTTGCTGAAGAGACTAAAAAGCAGTTCGATGATCTAGAGAAATCTTTGGAGAATATTGCAAGTTCTCTCAAGAAAGGTTTTTTAGGGAGCCTCCAACAATCTATCAAAGAGATCGTGGATAAAAAATCCAGCACTGAAGAGTCTTCACTGCAAAACACAGTGCAAATTTCATCGCCTAAGTCAACCCCGCTCATCCAACCCATGACCCAGTCCACTGACAACCCACAACCAGTCCAACCGTCGAAAACCCACAACCAGGCCGCTGTCAACACACCTACTCATGCCTGTAACATCGACGCGGAAACCACCCCCAAAAACCCATACAAAATCGTCCTCCTGCGAACTAAACATATTCCTATCAGAGTTTTTTCTTTCAAGAAGCTGGAGATGGACGGGAAACCACCAAGTGAAAGACCACCGAGGAAGCGGATGAGGAGCCTACAGATCCAACCAACTGCACAACCACCGAACAGCCAAACACCGCTCATGAAAAGCACCTGGAAGAAAATCAAAGCTGAAAATTTTTGCTCTTTTTCTAGTACTAGCGGTCTAGATGCGTCAAAGAAAAAGAAGGGAGAAGCAAAAAAAAAAAAAAAAAAAAAGGGGGGGGGGGGGGGGGGTTGACGTGTTAGTAGAAGATGGTGGGATTCTCATAGATGTGTAGTTTTTATTTTTAATTGTGTAATTTTTATTTTTTCAGTCATGTGTACTAGGTTAATTTCATTTTGTTGGACCTTAAGGACAAGGTCCTTTTAAGGGTGTAGGATTGATAGGGATAAAGGGTTAGATAGGTTTAATAGTTGAGTTGGAATGGAATTCCAACTTATTAGGATTAGATTATTTAAATTAGGATTAGAGCTTATTTGAATTTGAATATTTGAACTTTAAGCATTATCACCTTAGGTATTATCTACTTGTATTTCTATTTAAAGACCATTTGGTCGTGAATGAGAAGGAAGAAAAGAATTAATATAGACTTTTGTCTTGTGGTTTGATTCCAGCCTTAATTGGATTCACTTGGGGTCTGTCTCCAGCCATTAATTGGAGTTCACTATCATCTTTCCATTCCATTTCTACATTCATCCCTATTTTTCATACATCCAATCAGAAATCTCGCATCAGTATAGCGGCCGAATAAAACGGATATTCTTTGAAGAGGATTGATACCTCCCGTCTCCAAGTTTTAATCCTTCCCCATCTTCTTATTTTAAGTATTTATTTTGGTCTTGTTTTCAAAATTCAAGTGAGGATCAAAGATAATATTAACCCCTTGCAAATGTCATGTATTTCTTTTGTTCTTGCTTTCAAAATTCAAGTGAGGATTAAAGATAATATTAACCCCTTGCAAATGTCCTATATTTCTTTTGGTCTTGCCTTTCAAAATTTATGTGAGGATCAAAGATAACCCATTGCAAATGTCCTACCAAAATTAAAAACTTATCGTACATATTTCAATTATTTACTTATTTTTTATTTTTATTTTTTTCAACACATTAAATTTGTGCAAAATTTCATGTTACACTCTAGATCCCTTTTGTGCTGACCTGGGCACAATTACATTCATTCTCTAGTCCAAAAATCTAGTTTTTGTCAAAAGACCAACGACCTGTAATTCGAAAATACTATCCAAAAAGTGTGACGAAAGAATTACAAAATTAAATGGAAAAACTCAGAACTTTATGTACTAAGTATTATTATTTTTTTTACCTTTCATATTGATTTTAACAATTGATTATTTGATGCAATTACATATTTGCATGCATATTTGTTCAATCTTGTTTCGCTCTCGGGTTCGCCAAAATCACAATCTTCCTCGTGTCTATTTAATTCATCACAAATCATAGATGATCTATATATGGATGACGCTAACTGAAATGCATGACAAAGGAAATGCAAAGCTAGGCAAACTATTTGTCGATAGATGTAAATTAGTTAAGAGGATATGCTGAGAATGAAACATGTGACAAATTTTTCGTTATTTTAAAATTCTTTTGCCCTAGATAATGCATTAGTTAGAATTTTGTATGATTAAGGGCGTTAAATGTCGAAAGACTCGAATTCATTCACGCATTATTTTTTCCCACAAGTAAAGGATGGATCAACATTATTTTTACATATAAAAAAAAAAAAAACGATTTAAGCTATATGTTTATTTAGTCGGAAGACATTTTTCGGTGTATGCTGGAACTATTTTGTGATCTTTGCTTCTTAGTTACAAATGTAACAGTGAAAGAGGATGTAGCTATATGGTATAGCCTTTGAATCAAATGCATTTAATTTCGTTGATGTGGATCGATACCTCACGTCTCCAAGTATTAATCGTTCCCCATCTTCTTATTTTAATAATTTTTTTGGTCTTGCTTTCAAAATTCAAGTGAGAACCATCTAGTTTTTGTCAAACTACCGACAACCTGTAATTCGAAAACTTTATCCCAAAAGCGTCTGGAAAGAATTACGAAATTAAATGGAAAAACTCATAACTTTCTGTACAAAATATTATTTTTCTCAGTTTTCATATCGATTTTAACAATTTATTATTTGATAAGATTATATATTCACAGGCGCCACGTTATTTGTTCAATCTCGTTTCGCTCTAGATTTCGCCAAAATCATAATCTTTCACGTGCCTATCGAATTCAACACAAATCATAAATGATCTATGTGTGGATGACGCTAACAAATGCATGACAAAGGAAATACAAAGATTGGCAAAATATCTGTCAGCAAATGATCAATATAATGAACTACAAATGTACGTAGTTTATAAGAGGATATGTTGAGAACGAAACATCCGTAATATTTTTTGTTTTGTCAAAATTCCTTTGCCCCAGATAATACATTAGTTAGAATTTTGTATGATTAAGGGCGTTAAATGTCGGAAGACACGAGTTCATTCACATCTTATTTTTTTCAACAAGCAAAGGATGGATCAACATTATTTTTACATATAAAAAAAAAACCTATTTAAGCTATATGTTTATTTAGTAGGAAGACATTTTTTCGGTGTATACTGGAACTATTTAGTGATCTTTGCTTCTTAGGTATATTTGAACCTTTTAAGAGAATAAAGTTTACAAATATAACAATGAAAGGGGATGTAGCTATATGGAATAGCCTTCCAATCAAATGCATTTAATTTCGTTCATGAGGATTGATACCTCACGTCTCCGAGTTTTAATCCTTCCCCATCTTCTTATTTTAATATTTTTTTTGGTCTTGCTTTCAAAATTCAAGTGAGAACCATCTAGTTTTTGTCAAACGACTGACGACATGTAATTCGAAAATGCTATCCAAAAAGTCTCACAAAGGAATTAAGAAATTAAATGGAAAAACTCAGAACTTTCTTTACAAGATATTATTTTTCTCAGTTTTCATATTGATTTTAACAATTTATTATTTGATATGATTATAAATTCCCAAGTGCCATGTTATTTATTCAATCTTGTTTAGCTCTAGACTTTGCCAAAAAAAATCACAACCTTTCACGTGTCTATCTAATTCATCACAAAACATAGATGAGCTATCTATGGATGACGCTAATCGAAATGCATGACGAAGGAAATACAAATCTAGACAAAATATTTGTCAGCAAATGATCAATAATAAACTGGAGATATACGTAGTCAGGAGGATATGCTGAGAATGAAACATCTGACAAATTCTTCATTTTGTCAAAATTCCTTCGTCCTAGGTAATAAATTAGTTAGCATTTTGTGGGCGTTAAATGTCGGTACACTTGAATTCATTCATGTATTTTTCTTTTCCAATAAGTAAAGGACAGATCAAAATTACTTTTACATTACCAAAAAAAAAAAAAAAATTTAAGATATATGTTCATTTAGTCGAAAGACATTTTTCGGTGTATGCTGTAACTTTTTAGTGATCTTAGCTTCTTAGGTATATTTGAATAGCTTACGACAATAAAATTTTCAAATGTAGATGTGAAAGGGGATGTAGCTATATGGTATAGCCGCCAAATAAAATGGATATTCTTTGAAGAGGATCGATACCTCGTGTCTCCAAGTTTTAATCCTTCCCCATCTTCTTATTTTAAGAATTTCTTTTGGTCTTACTTTCAAAATTCAAGTGAGGATCAAAGATACTATTAATCCCTTGCAAATTTCCTAACAAAATTAAAATCTTCTTGTACATATTTCAATTATTTACTGATTTTATAATTTTATTTTTTCAACTCATTAAATTTTGGCAAAATTTGATGGTACACTCTAGATCCCTTTTGTGCTGACCTGGGCACAATTCATTCATTCTCTTGTCCAATCATCTAGTTTTTGTCGAACGACCAACAACCTGTAACTCGAAAATGCTATCCAAAAATTGTGACGTTAGAATTACAAGATTAAATGGAAAAACTCAGAAGTTTTTGTACAAAGTATTATATTTTTTCAGTTTTCATATTGATTTTAACAATTTATTATTTGATGCGATTACATATTCCTAGGCACCATGTTTTTTGTTCAATCTTGTTTCGCTCTAGCGTTTGCCAAAATCACAATCTTCCACGTGTCTATCTAATTCATCACAAATCATAGATGATCTATGTATGGATGACGCTAACCGAAATGCATGAAGAAGGAGATACAAAGCTAGGCAAAATATTTGTCAGCAAATGACAAATGTAAATTAGTTAAGAGGATATGCTGAGAATGAAACATCTGACAAATTTTTCGTTATTTTAAAATTCCTTTGCCCCGGATAATAAATTAGTTAGAATTTTGTCTGATTAAGGGCTTTAAATGTCGTATGACTCAAATTCATTCACGTATTATTTTCTCCCACAAGCAAAGGATGGATCAACATTATTTTTACATATCCAAAAAAAAAAACGATTTAACCTATATGTTTATTTAGTCGGAAGACATTTTTTGGTGTATGTTGAAACTATTTAGTGATCTTTGCTTCTTAGGTATATTTGAACATTTAAGAGAATAAAGTTTACAATTGTAACAGTGAAAGGGGATGTAACTATATGGTATGTGTTAAACTATGTGATGCAGTAGACACTTCAGCAACACATGTCAATGAGGACTCTGCTGCCCAACGGCTACTAGTTGTTGGATACAACACAAGCTCAATAGCCGTTAAACCTTGTGATGCAGCAACCGATTCCAATATAGTTCCCAATGAGAATGTAGCCATCAAAGGAAAGTATCATGACACAGAGGGCAACAATCAGCCAGCTACAAGGTTTCCTATTCAACATCCAGCTGCATATCTTGTTGTGATGTGTGCTACTTAAGGAAAACAAGATGCTCAACATGGAAACTATCAAGCCACTTCAATGCCAAGACAATTGAATCAGTATGGAAAGCAGCATATACTCGCAGACCAGGATGTGTCGTGTTCATCAAGGAAAACACAATTTGAACGAGGAAAGCATAAAAGGAAAGATTTTGAGGAGACTTATTGTGTATAAATATTCATGTAATAATTATGATTGATTATGTTCCAATCAATCAGAATTATAGTTTATATTATTCCTTTTATGTTCCATGTATAATTAGTATATATGTCGTACTAGTCATTTGAATCAATTAAGCAACATTTTCCACTATTCTGTGTTTCTTTTATGGTATCAGAGCCTCTTAGGCACACGCCCACATATCTCTCTTTTCTCCTCTTCGACAATGGCATCATCCTCCTCCAATTTTCTTCCTACTGTCATGACCAACCCCTCTCCTCCTAATCTCATTTTTCATGAAAAGCTGGAAGGGCCAAACTATCTAAGTTGGCTTACTCAATTCCTCCCTATCCTTCACAGCATAGATTCCATGGGCATTGTGGATGGAAGCAAACCATGCCCTCTCAAATTCCTTATTGATGACAGCAACAAGCAAGTCCCTAACCCAACATTTGCTATTTGGCAAAGAAATTATCAAACTATCCTTAGCTGGATCAACATTACTCTCTCCAAAAAGGTCCTATCTACCATCTATAGACTAGAGACCTCTCGACAAGTCTGGACAGCATTGGCAAACCAGTTTGCCAATCAATCAAAGTCCAGAATAGCCAATCTAAAGAAACAGCTACAAAGCCTTCACCAAGGCCCCAAGAGCTGTACTGAATATCTCCAAGCTGCCAAGGAATGTGCTGATCAATTGGCAGCCGTTGGCAAACCTATCCCTGATGATGATCTTATCACCTACCTCTCTAATGGTTTGAACTCTTCCTACAACAGCTTCATCACCACCATATCTATTCTATCCCAAGACAAGCAGCTTACCTTTGAAGACTTCCAAGAAAAACTCCTGAATCATGAAATGTTATTGAACCACCAGCAGACCAAAGTGGCTGACACCTCTACCTTTGCCTTATTCAACCAAAGACAAGGCCCCAGAAATTTCGCACCAAGGCCTCACGGAGGCTCATTTTAAAAATTTAATTCAAGGCAGTATGGATCCAAGATTGATGCAGTAGACCCCACTACGAGATACAATGATGTCCCACCTCCTGCCAGCTATATTGCTTCAACTAGGCCTCCTGCTCCTCGACCAGTAGTTGATTCCAAGCCTATTTTTGCTTCTACCCCTCAGATCCCTTGCCAGATTTGTGGCAAACTCAACCATCTGGCTCTGGATTGTTTCCACAGGATGGATTTCTCCTTCCAAGGTAGATGCCCCCATCTCAGTTGCAAGTAATGGTGGCCAATAACAATTATGTCCTTGAAGACCATGATGGTATGCTAATAGTACTGCAAAAGCACATATCACTCATGACTTGGAAAATCTTCAAATTCAGCGACCATTTCAGAACAATGAAGCAGTTGGAGTCGACAATGGCACTGCTCTTGCTATAGCAAACATTGGTTCTGCTCTTCTTCCCTCTTCTCATTCTGACCTTCTTCTCAAAAATGTGTTACATTGCCCCAAGGTTGTAGCCAATCTCATATCCATTCAAAGATTTTGCCTTGATAATGATTGCTATTTTATCCTAATCTCTACTCATTACTACATCATTGATTTGCAAACACAAACCCTCATGCTGGAAGGGGAGAGTGAAAATGGCATGTATCCACCCCGGTTTGGGAAGAAGAAGACTCACAAGGACAATAAGGCCTTTCACAGCCATGATAGGAATAAAGACATCCTCATTAGTGTGGCATCATAGACTAGGACATCCATCTTCAGAAATTGTAACCCGAATTATCAAAGATAATGAATTGCCTATCTCTTCTTCTGATTTCAATAAAACCATCTATTCTACTTGTCAATTGGGTAAAGGGAAGAAACAACCCTTTTATGCATCAAATAGAGTCACAACCTCCCCTCTTCACTTAATACACATTGATCCTTGGACCTTTCCCATTGCTTCCATAACTGCTTTCAAATATTATGTAGCCTTCATTGATGACTTTTCAAGGTATACTTGGATATACCCTTTGCATCAAAAATCTAACACCTTTGCTACATTTGTAAAATTCAAGGACTTTGTGGAAAACCAATTCAACACTAAAATCAAGCAAATTCAGTCAGATGGAGGGGGTGAGTATACCTCCCTCCAATTTCAATCTTTCATAACCCAACATGGCCTAGCCTTTTGAAAGACGTGTCCTTATACATCCCCACAGAATGGCATTGCAGAAAGAAGGCTAAGGCACATCCTTGAAACTGGCCTAACACTCTTAGCCCATGCCCATCTCTCCAACAAGTACTGGGTTGATTCCTTTCTCACTGCTGTTATACCATAAACCGGCTACCTACCCCCACACTCAATCAGTTGTCTCCGTATGAAAAATTGTTCAATCATCCTCCTGACTACCAAAAATTTAGAGTGTTTGGTTGCCTATGCTACCCATTGCTCAGACCATTTGGACTCCACAAATTAGAATCTAGGTCCAAGCCTTGCATCTTCTTGGGTTACCACTATGGATATAAGTATTTGGATCCAATGACAAACAAAGCATACCTTTCCCAACATGTTGTCTTTGATGAGTCCTCCTTCCCTGCCAAGGAACAAGCTGTTACACTGCTCCCTTCCCAGCTCTCATCCACAGGTAATTCTGCCCCTCATTTTATCTTCCCTACATTCTTTACTACCTCTGCCATTATCCCTTCTTCACCTAATTCTGATACTTTCATTTCATCCAATATTGTGCTACTGCCACTTTCTAATGAGTCACCTCCTATCTCTGATATACCCCAGCCACAGCCTTGCCCCACACCACAATCTCCACACACTTTGTCACTTGACACTATCTCTCCTCCCTCTCCACCACTTTCACCTTCTGCCCCTCTTCCCTTACCTGAGATAGTACCTCCATCCAATGCTTCCTTCTCACCTACAAATATTCCAAAAACTAACTCTTATCCTACCACTCATCCAGCACCTGATACCTCCCTACCTGCCTCATCTCTACCTCCTTCCCAACTTAGCTCCTCTCAACCCTCTCATCCTATGACTACCAGGTCTCAATCTGGTACTCTTAAGCCTACCCAATTTCCTGGTTTTAAGTTATATCACAGTCGGTATCCCTTCCTTGGTTACCACTCTTCCTTCCCTAATCAGAACCTTCCTACTATAGCAAGGCTGCATCTAATTCTAGATGGCAGGATCCCATGTCAGCCGAATTCGCTACTTTCATCTCTAATGGTACTTGGTCTCTCTGCCCCCGGCCCAAGAATCAACATGTTATACACAACAAATGGGTTTATAAGATCAAGAGAAATACAAATGGCTCGATTGAGAGGTTTAAGGTCAAACTTGTGTCCAAGGGCTTTGAACAATAAGCCGGGGTTGATTATAAAGAGACATTTAGTCTTGTTATTAAACCTGCCACCATTCGGCTTCTCCTAACCTTAGCAGTCAATTTCGATTGGCCTATTAGACAACTAGACATGTCAAATGCCTCTCTCCATGGCACATTGACTAAGGAGGTATATATGGAGTAGCCAAAGGGTTTTGTTGACAAAGCTCATTCTGATTTTGTACGCAAACTCCATAAGGCCATCTATGGTCTTAAACAAGCCCCAAGAGCTTGGTACACTAGACTGTCCCAGTTCCTCCTAGACCTTGGATTCACAACATCCTTGTGGACACTTCTCTCTTCCTTCACATCTCTGGCAGTATCAAAGTGTTTCTTCTCATATATGTTGATGACATCATTGTTACAGGTACTCATCCTCATGTAATCAATGCTCTTATCACTCGGATGCAACAAGAATTTCTAGTCAAAAACTTAGGGCCCTTGAGCTACTTCCTTGGCATTCAAGTCACTTGAACATCAGCTGGCCTTCATCTCTGCCAAGCTAAATATGTTGCTGACATTCTCACCTGCACTCACATGGCAGATGCCAATCTTGCCAAGACCCCATGTGAATCTAGTTCTAAACTATCTAGGTTTGATGGTGAAGTGTTATACGACTACTCAACCTATAGGAGTTTAGTTGAGGCCCTTCAATACTGTACTCTCACTCGGCCTGACATAACTTACTCAGTAAACCAGCTGTGCCAACATTTACATCATCCAACATATACTCATTGGACTGCTGCTGAGGGGATTCTCCGATTTCTCAAACATACCAGTGACCATGGCCTTACCTACTTAAAGTCCACCCTGCAGCTGAATGCATTTTGTGACTCTGATTGGGCAGGGATAGACGTTCCACCTCTGGATTTGCAGTGTTTCTAAGAGAATCTCTTCTCTCATGGAGTACCAAGAAACAAAATGTCGTGTCTAGATCCAGCACTGAGGTCGAGTATCGCTCCCTAGCTATTGTCACTGCCGAGTTATTCTGTGAGTTACACATTCCTGTGAGTTACACATTCCTCTTCACACTACTCCTGTAATTTGGTGTGATAACATCAGTGCCTTTACCCTTGCATCCAATCCAGTCTACCATGCTCGTGCTAAGCACATTTAAGTGGATTACCACTTTGTACGTGAGAAGGTGCTTAATCAAGACATCTCCATTGCTTTTATCTCCACTACAGATCAAATTGCCGATGTGTTTACTAAGGGGCTGTCCACTACCCGATTTCTTTTCTTAAAATCCAAGCTAAAGGTGATTTCATCCCCTATCAGCTTGTGGGAGGATGCTAAACTATGTGATGCAGTAGCCACTTTAGCAACACATGCCAATGAGGACTCTGCTACCCAACGGCTACTAGCCGTTGGAGACAATGCTAGAGTTGCCCAACGGCTACTAGCCGTTGGAGACAACACAAGCCCAATAGCTGTTAAACCTTGTGATGCAGCATCCGATTCCAGTATAGTTCCTAATGAGAATGCAACCATCAAAGGAAAGTATCATGACACAGAGGGCAACAATCACCCAGCTACAAGGTTTCCTATTCAACATCCAGCCGCATATCTTGATGTGTGCTACTCGAGGAAAACAAGATACTCAACATGGAAACTATCAAGCAACTTCAATACCAAGACAATTGAATTAGCATGGAAAGCAGCATATACTCTTAAACCAGGATGTGTTGTGTTCATCAAGGAAAACACAATTTGAACGAGGAAAGCATAAAAGGAAAGATTTGGAGGAGACTTATTGTGTATAAATATTCATGTAATAATTCTGATTGATTATGTTCAAATCAATTAGAATTATAGTTTATATTATTCCTTTTTTGTTCCATGTAAAATTAGTATATATGTTGTACTAGTCATTTGAATCAATTAAGCAACATTTTCCACTATTCTGTGTTTCTTAAGTATAGCATTCAAATCAAATGCATTTAATTTCGTTGATGAGGATCAATACCTCACGTCTCCAAGTTTTAATCCTTGCCCATCTACTTATTTTAATAATTTTTTTGGCCTTGCTTTCAAAATTCAAGTGAGAACCATCTAGTTTTTGTCAAATGACCGACGACCTGTAATTCAAAAATGCTATCCAAAAAGTCTCATGAAAGAATTACGAAATTAAATGGAAAAGCTCAGAACTTTATGTACAAAATATTATTTTTCTCATTTTTCATATTGATTTTAACAATTTATTATTTGATATGATTATATATTCGCATGTGCCATGTTATTTGTTCAATCTTGTTTCGATCTAGATTTTGCCAAAATCACAATCTTTCAAGTGTCTATCGAATTCATCACAAACCATAGATGATCTATGTGTATCCAGGAAACAAATGCAAGACAAAGGAAATACAACGATAGGCGAAATATCTGTTAGCAAATGATCAATATAATGAACTGCAGATGTACGTAGTTTATAAGAGGATATGCTGAGAATAAAACATCCGTCATATTTTTGGTTTTGTCAAAATTCCTTTGCCCCAGATAATAAATTAGTTAGAATTTTGTATGATTAAGGGTGTTGAATGTCGGAAGACTCAAATTCATTCACGTCTTATTTTTTCTCACAAGCAAAGGATGGATCAACATTATTTCTACATATCCCAAAAAAAAAAAAAAACGATTTAAGCTATATGTTTATTTAGTCGGAAGACATTTTTTGGTGTATGCTGGAACTATTTAGTGAATCATTGCTTCTTAGGTATATTTGAACATTTTAAGAGAAAAAAGTTTACAAATGTAACAGTGAAAGGGGATGTAGCTATATCGTATAGCCTTCGAATCAAATGCATTTAATTTCGTTGATGAGGATCGATACCTCATGTCTCCAAGTTGTAATCCTTCACCATCTTCTTATTTTTTAGTAATTTCTTCTGGCCTTGCTTTCAAAATTCATGTGAGAACCATCTAGTTTTTGTCAAACGACCGACAACCTATAATTCGAAAATGCTATCCAAATAGTGTCACGAAAGAATTACGAAATTAAATGGAAAAACTCATAACTTTTTGTACAAAATATTATTTTTCTCAGTTTTCATATTGATTTTAACAATTTATTGTTTGATATGATTATATATTCGCACGCGCCATGTTATTTGTTCAATGTTGTTTCGCTCTAGATTTTGCCAAAATCACAATCTTTCACCTGTCTATCGAATTCATCACAAATCATAGATGATCTATGTGTGGATGACGCTAACAAATGCATGACAAAGGAAATACAAAGATAGGCAAAATATCTGTCAGCAAATGATCAATATAATGAACTGCAAATGTACGTAGTTTATAAGAGGATATGATCACGAGAATGAAACATCCGTCATATTTTTCGTTTTGTCAAAATTCCTTTTCCCCAAACAATCAACTAGTTAGAATTTTGTATGATTAAGGGCGTTGAATGTCGGAAGACTCGAATTCATTCACGTCTTTTTTTTTCCCACAAGCAAAGGATAAATCAACATTATTTTTACATATCAAAAAAAAAAAAGACTTAAGATATATGTTTATTTAGTTGGAAGACATTTTTCGGTGTATGCTAGAACTATTTAGAGAATCTTTGCTGGTTAGGGATATTTGAACATTTTAAGAGAGTAAAGTTTTCAAATGTAATATTGCAAGGGGATGTAGCTATATGGTATAGCCTTCGAATCAAATGCATTTAATTTTGTTGATGAGGATCGATACCTCACGTCTCCAAGTTTTAATCCTTCGCCATATTCTTATTTTAATAATTTCTTTTGGCCTTGCTTTCAAAATTCATGTGAGAATCAAAGGTAATATTAATCCCTTGCAAAATATCTGTTAACCAATCAATAATGAAGTGCAATATACGTAGTTTAGGGGAGATATTGAGAATGAAACATCCAACAAATCCTTTGTTTTGTTAAAATTCCTTCGTCCCGAGTTATAAATTACTTGGCATTTTGTATCATTAAGGGCGTTAAATGTGGTTACACTTGATTTCATCTACGTATTATTTGTTTTTCCACAAGCAAAGGATGGATCATCATTATTTTTAGATTAAAAAAATAAACAAAAAACGATTTAAGCTATATGTTTATTTAGTCGAAAGTCATTTTTCGGTGTATGCTATAACGTTTTATTGATCTTTCCTTCTTAGGTATATTTGTATAGTTTAAGAGAATAAAGTTTTCAAATGTAAATGTGAAAGGGAATGTAGCTATATGCTATAGCCGCCAAATAAAACGGATATTCTTTGAATAGGATCGATACCTCACATCTCCAAGTTTTAATCATTCCCCATCTTCTTATTTTAAGAATTTCTTTTGGTCTTGCTTTCAAAATTCAAGTGAGGATCAAGGATAATATTTTTTTATTTTTTTTTATCTCGAGGATCAAAGATAATATTAATCCTTGCAAATGTCCTACCAAAATTAAAAATTTATCGTACATAATTAATTATTTACTGATTTTATAATTTTTTATTTTTTTCAACTCATTAAATTTCTGCAAAATTTCATGCTACACTCTAGATCCCTTCTGTGCTGACCTGGGCACAATTACATTCATTCTCTTGTCCAACCATCTAATTTTTGTCAAACAATCAACAACCTGTAATTCAAAAATGCTATCCAAAAAGTGTGACGAAAGAATTACAAAATTAAATGGAAAAACTCAAAAAAATTTGTACAAAATATTTTTTTTTTCAGTTTTCATATTGATTTTAATAATTTATTATTTGATGTGATTACATATTCACAGGCACCATGTTATTTGTTCAATCTTTATTCGCTCTAGCGTTTGCCAAAATCACAATCTTCCACGTGTCTATCTAAATTTCATCACAAATCATAGATGATCTATGTATGGATGACGCTAACCGAAATGCATGACGAAGGAAATATCAAGCTAGGAAAAATATTTGTCAGCAAATGACAGATGTAAATTAGTTAAAAGGATATGCTGAAAATGAAACATTTGACAATTTTTCGTTATTTTAAAATTTCTTTGCCCCAGATAATAAATTAATTAGAATTTTGTATGATTAAGGGCGTAAATGTCGTAAGACTCAAATTCATTCACGTATTATTTTTTCCCACAACCAAAGGATGGATCAACATTATTTTTATATATCCAAAAAAAAAAAACAATTTAAGCAATATGTTTATTAAGTCGGAAGACATTTTTTGGTGTATGCTGGAACTATTTAGTGATGTTTGTTTCTTAGGTACATTTGAATATTTTAAGAGAATAAAGTTTACAAATGTAACAATGAATGAAAGGGAATGTAGCTATATGGTATAGCCTTCGAATTAAATGCATTTAATTCCGATGATGAGGATCGATACCTTACGTCTCCAAGTTTTAATCCTTTGCCATCTTCTTATTTTAGTAATTTCTTTTGGTCTTGCTTTCAAAATTCAAGTGAGAACTATCTAGTTTTTGTAAAACGACAGACAACCGGTAATTCGAAAAATGCTATCCAAAAAGTCTCACGAAAGAATTACGAAATTAAATGGAAAAAATTAAAACTATCTGTACAAAATATTATTTTTCTCTGTTTTCATATTGATTTTAATAATTTATTATTTGATATGATTGTATATTCGCAGGCGCTTTGTTATTTTTTCAATCTTGTTTCGCTCTAGATTTTGCCAAAATCACAATCTTTCACGTGTCTATCGAATTCATCGCAAATCATAGATGATCTTTGTGTGGATGACGCCAACAAATGCAAGACAAAGGAAATACAAAGATAGGCAAAATATCTGGCAGCAAATGATCAATATAATGAACTGCAAATGTACGTAGTTTATAAGAGGATATGCTAAGAATGAAACATCCGTCATATTTTTTGTTTTGTCAAAATTCCTTTGCCATAGATAATAAATTAGTTAGAATTTTGTATGATTAAGGGCGTTGAATGTCGGAAGACTCGAATTCATTCACGTCTTCTTTTTTTTCCAACAAGCAAAGGATGGATCAACAATATTTTTACATATCCAAAAAAAAAAAAAAGACTAAAGCTATATGTTAATTTAATCGGAAGACATTTTTCGGTGTATGTTGGAACTATTTAGTGAATCTTTGCTTCTTAGGTATATTTGAACATTTGAAGAGAATAAAGTTTACAAATGTAACAGTGAAAGGGGATTTAGCTATTTGGTATAGCCTTTGAATCAAATGCATTTAATTTCGTTGATGAGGATCGATACCTCACATCTCCAAGTTTTAATCCTTCGCCATCTTCTTATTTTAGTAATTTCTTTTGGTCTTGCTTTCAAAATTCAAGTGAGAACCATCTAGTTTTTGTAAAATGACAGGTAATTCGAAAATGCTATCCAAAAATTCTAACGAAAGAATTTCGAAATTAAATGGAAAAAATCAGAACTTTCTGTACAAAATATTATCTTTCTCAGTTTTCATATTGATTTTAATAATTTATTATTTGATATGATTGTATATTCGCAAGCGCCTTGTTATTTGTTCAATCTTGTTTCGCTCTAGATTTTGCCATAATCACAATCTTTCACGTGTCTATCGAATTCATCGCAAATCAAAGATTCTATGTGTGGATGATGCAAACAAATGCATGACAAAGGAAATACAAAGATAGGCAAAATACCTGTCAGCAAATGATCAATATAATGAACTTCAGATGTACATAGTTTATAAAAGAATATGATGAGAATGAAACATCCGGCATATTTTTCGTTTTGTCAAAATTCCTTTGCCCCAAACAATAAACTAGTTAGAATTTTGTATGATTAAGGGTGTCGAATGTCGGAAGACTCAAATTCATTCACGTCTTTTTTTTTTCCCCTCAAGCAAAGGATGGATCAACAATATTTTTACATATCCAAAAAAAAAAAAAGACTTAAGCTATACCTCACGTCTCCAAGTTTTAATCATTCGCCATCTTCTTATTTTAATAATTTCTTTTGGCTTTGCTTTCAAAATTCATGTAAGAATCAAAGATAATATTAGTCCCTTGCAAAATATTTGTTAACCAATCAACGATGAAGTGCAGTGTACGTAGTTTAGGGGAGATATTGAAAATGAAACATCCGACAAATCTTTTGTTTTGTTAAAATTCCTTCGTCCCAGGTTATAAACTACTTAGCATTTTGTATCATTAAGGGTGTTAAATGTGGTTACACTTGAGTTCATCTACGTATTATTTGTTTTTCCACAAGCAAAGGATGGATCATCATTATTTTTACATTAAAAAAATAAACAAAAAACGATTTAAGCTATATAACCTAAAACGAATATTCTTTGAAGAGGATCGATACCTTCCATATCAAAAACTTACCGTACATATAACATATTTCAATTATTTACTGATTTTATAATTTATGTTTTCAACTCATTAAATTTCGGCAAAATTTCATGCTACACTCTAGATCCCTTTTGTGCTAATATGGGCACAATTACATTCATTCTCTTGTCCAACCATCTAGTTTTTGTCGAACGACCAAAAACCTGTAATTCGAAAAATGCTATCCAAAAAGTGTGACGAAAGAATTACAAAATTAAATGGAAAAACTCAGAACATTTTGTACAAATTTTTTTTTTTCAGTTTTCATATTGATTTTGACAATTTATTATTTGATGCGATTACATATTCACAGGCACCATGTTTTTTGTTCAATCTTGTTTCGCTCTAGCGTTTGCCAAAATCACAATCTTCCACGTGTCTATCTAATTCGTCACAAATCATAGATGATCTATGTGTGGATGACACTAACCGAAATGCATGATGAAGGAAATACAAAGCTAGGCAAAATATTTGTAATCAAATGACAGATGTAAATTTGTTAAGAGGATATGCTGAGAATGAAACATCTGACAAATTTTTTTTGTTATTTTAAAATTCCTTTGCCCCAGATAATAAATTAGTTAGAATTTTATATGATTAAGGGCGTTAAATGTCGGAAGACTCGAATTCATTCACGTATTAGTTTTTTCCCACAAGCAAAGGATGGATCAACATTATTGTTTACATATCCAAAGGACAAAAAGGATTTAAGCTATATGTTTATTTAGTCGGATGACATTTTTCAGTGTATGCTAGAACAATTTAGTGATCTTTGCTTCTTAGGTATATTTGAACATTTTAAGGGAATAAAGTTTTCAAAAGTAATTGCATGTGAAGAGGATGTAGCTATATGGTATAGCCTTCAAATCAAATGCATTTAATTTCTTTGGTGAGGATCAATACCTCATGTCTCCAAGTTTTAAGCCTTTCCCATCTTCTTATTTTAATAATTTCTTTTGGTCTTGCTTTCAAAATTCATGTGAAAATCAATGATAATATTAATCCCATGCAAACTTCATACCCAAATATTATTTTTCTCCTTTTTCATATTGATCTTAACAATTTATTATTTGATGCAATTATATATTCGCAGCGCCATGTTCTTTGTTCAATCTTGTTTTGCTCTAGTCTTTGCCAAAATCACATTCTTTCACGTGTCTATCTAATTCATCACAAATCATATATGATCTATGTTTTGATGACGCTAACCGAAAAGCGTGATGAAGGAACTAAAACGCTAGAAAAAAAATATCCATTAACCAATCAATAATGAACTGCAGATGTACGTAGTTTAGAGGATATATTGAGAATGAAACATCGGACAAATCTTTTGTTTTGTTAAAATTCATTCGTCCCAAGTTATAAATTACTTAGCATTTTGTATGATTAAATGTGTTAAATGTGGTTACACTCGAGTTCATTTACGTATTATTTGTTTTTCCACAAGCAAAGGATGGATCAACATTATTTTTACATAAAAAAAAAAAAAAAAAAAAAAAAAAAAAAAAAAGCAAAAAAAGATTTAAGCTATATGTTTATTTATTGATATTTCTTTCTTAAATATACTTTGAATAGTTTAAAAGAATAAAGTTTTCAAAAGGGGATGTAGCTATATGGTATAGCCTTTGAAAAAAACAGATATTCTTCGAAGAAGATTGATTCCTCGCGTCTCCAAGTTTTAAACCTTTCCCATCTTCTTATTTGAAGAATTTCTTTTGGTCTTGCTTTCAAAATTCAAGTGAGGATCAAAGATAATATTAATCCCTTGCAAATGTCCTACCAAAATTAAAAACTTATCGTACATATTTCAATTATTTACTGATTTTTTTAATTTTTATTTTTTCAACTCATTAAATTTTGGCAAAATTTTATGTTACAGTAATGATCCCTTTTGTGCTGACCTGGGCACAATTACATTCTCTTGTCTAACCATCTAGTTTTTGTCAAACGACTGATGACCTGTAATTCGAAAATGCTATCCAAAAAGTGTGACGAAAGAATTACTAAATTAAATGGAAAAACTCATAACTTTCTTTACAAATATTATTTTTCTCCGTTACCATATTGATTTTAACAATTTATTATTTGATGCGATTATATATTCGCAGGCGCCATATTATTGTTCAATCCTTTTTCGCTCTAGACTTTGCCAAAATCACAATCTTTCACGTGTCTATCTAATTCAACACACATCATAGATGATCTATATATGGATGACGCTAACCGAAATGCATGACAAAAGAAATATAAAGCTAGGCAAAATATCTGTCAGCAAATGATCAATATAATTAACTACAGATGTACGTGGTTAAGAGGATATGTTGAGAATGAAACATCCGACAACATCTTCGTTTTGTGAAAATTTCTTTGCCCTGGATAATAAATTAGTTAGAATTTTTGTATGATTATAGGCGTTAAATGTCGATACACTCGAATTCATTCAAGTATTATTCTTTTTCACAAGCAAAGGATGGATCAACATTATTTTTACATTACCAAAAAAATAAGTAAAAAATAAAATAAAATTAAGCTATATGTTTATTTAGTCAGAAGACATTTTTCGGTGTATGCTAGAACTATTTAGTGATCTTTGCTTCTTAGGTATATTTGAACATTTTAAGAGAATAAAGTTTTCAAATGTAACTATGAAAGGGGATGTAGCTATATGGTATAGCCATTGAATCAAATGCATTTTCTTTTATGAGGATCGATACCTCACGTCTCCAAGTTTTAATCATTCCCCATCTTCTTAAATTAATAATTTCTTTTGGTCTTGCTTTCAAAATTGAGAATCAAAGATAATGTTAAAAACTTACCCTACATATTTCAATTATTTCTTGTTTTTGTAATTCTATTTTTTCAAATAATTAAATTTCGGCAAAATTTCATGTTACACACTAGATCTCTTTTGGGCTGTCTTGGGCACAATTACCTTCTTTTGTCCAACCATCTAGTTTTTGTTAAATGACCGAAGACCTGTAGTGCGAAAATGCTATCCAAAAAGCTTGACAAAAGAATCACGGAAAATTAAATGGAAAAACTCAGAACTTGATGTAAACAAATATTATTTTTCTCTTTTTTCATATTGATCTTAACAATTTATTATTTGATGCAATTATATATTCACAAGCGCCATGTTCTTTGTTCAATCTTGTTTCGCTCTAGTTTTTGCCAAAATCACATTCTTTCACGTGTCTATCTAATTCATCACAAATCATAGATGATCTATGTTTGGATGACGCTAACCGAAAAGCATGACGAAGGAAATAAAACACTAGACAAAATATCTGTTAACCAATCAATAATGAACTCCAGATGTACGTAGTTTAGAGGATATATTGAGAATGAAACATCCGACAAATCCTTTGTTTTATTAAAATTCCTTCGTCTCGGGTTATAAATTACTTAGCATTTTGTATGATTGAGGGCTTTAAATGTTTTACACTCTTGTTCATTTACGTATTATTTATTTTTCCACAAGCAAAGGATGGATCAACATTATTTTAACATTAAATAAAATAAACAAAAAAAAAAAAAAAACGATTTACGCTATATGTTTATATAGTCGGAAGTCAGTTTTTGGTGTATGCTGGAACCTTTATTTTATTTTATTTTAATTTTTGAGAAAAATGATAAACATCATTGATTAAGCTAATCATATTGCTCAACAAGTACACAATCCTGGATGAGAGGAGTGCATTCCTCCGTCCAGACATTATCTAGCATTTGTGATACCGCAGCCTTTGCCAAACAATGAGCTACATTATTTGCTTCCTTAGAGACAGGTTGAGCCCCCATATAAGAGAAGGATTGCAACTTGACTCTTGTATCCTCAATTATTTGGCCATAAGAACTCCAACAAGGATCCTGCCCCTTCAGAGCAGAAACTATAATCAAAGAATCCCCTTCAAAAGTCACTTGTTGTAGCCCCAATTCCCTACACAACTCCACCACTTGCCAAGCACCCATGGATTCAGCCACAGTTGGATGAAAGAGGCATGGAAAGTGCCGGGCCAAAGCAGCCACCACACTCCCATTACCGTCCCACACCACAACCCATACTCCCGTGTGCTTTTGCAAGCTGTTAAGTGCCGCATCCCAATTACATTTCAGTTCCTCGTGGGCTGGTTTGGTCCATTTCGCCTGACCCCAACACCCTGCAGTAATCCGATCAATCTGATTCGAAGGTGTTTGTACAAGAGCATAGGCCTCCATTGCATTTCGAGCTTGTAATAGGATCTGGGATGGGGGGGAGAAGAAACCATCGAAGACCAGCATGTTTCTTCTCATCCACGACAGGCGTGCCACTGTCATTGCTTCTACAAACTCGTTCACCTACAGCTTAGCCCATAATTCCTTCATAAAATCCCATCCTTCAATAGCTTCAATGGATAGTTTCTGAATTTTTCGACTAGAGTCTTGCCAAACTGCCACTGCAGAGGGGCATCTCCAAATTATATGACAGCAAGTTTCTACTTCAGTTGAGCACATTGGGCAGAGAGGATCAGTCACAATTCTCTTCTGAAAGAGATTGGCTTTTGTAGGGAGAATATTCTGGCTGAGCTTCCACAAGAAATTCTTTAGCACTGGCAGTCCAGGGATGGCCAAAATTTTCCTCCACAAAGAACTATCTGCTGCCACCCTAGAATGTTCCCCCCGGCTGTGTTTCTCCTTATCTTCTTCACATGGTAGGCAATTTTGACAGTAAAGCAGCCATGGTTTGTCCCTTGCCAAGTCAACTTATCAGGATTTCAGAGGGGGCTTAAAGGGATGCTGGATATGAGATCCACTTCTCCTTGAGAAAAGATAGACCGTAGCAGCTGAATATCCCACCATCCTGAATCCACATCTATTAGGGAACTGACTCGAGCATCAACCTCCAGTACACTAACCGGGGAGGTGATCTTAGGAGTGGAAGGAGAAGGGAGCCATTTGTCCTCCCAAATCCTTATGCTCTCCCCATTACCAACCCGCCACCATAGTCCACCTTCCAAAACTCCTCTGGCTTGACAAATACTCCGCCAAGCAGGAGGATCCACGTCCCACCTTTGCCTTCAAGAAAGGTTCCGAAGGGAAGTATTTCTCCCTCAATATTCTAGCCACTTGGGAATCCGGATACTGGAGAGTTCGCCACCCTTGTTTTGCTAACAATGCAAGGTTAAAAACCTCTGTCTCTGAATCCCATACCCCTCTGTTGCTTTGCCATCCCCAAGCGCTCCCAGCTCATCCACGTCACACCTTTGGTCTACCGTGGCTGGTTCCACCAAAATTTGTTCATTATAGAATTTAGTTGCTTGCACAAAGTCAAGGGCAGTTTGAAAACACTCATAGAGTAAGTGGGAATAGCCTGCACCACCACCTTGAGTAATACTTCCTTCCTTACTTGGGACAAAAAAATTTCCTTCCATCCGTCCAACTTCTTCCTTACTCGGCTCAACAAGGTAGCGAATGTGTGGTTTTTTTATTTCCCTACCAATGTTGGAAGCCCTAAGTATTTCTCAAACCCCCGTCTAGCTGGTAAACCAGCAGAGGTACTCACAAAATCCCTGAAGGTTGTCCCTGTATTTCTGCTAAAGAAAACTGAGGTCTTGGCCCCATTCAGTTTTTAACTCGAGGCTCGCTCATAAGAATTCAACATACTCAGAATTTGGCTCCATTCCGTGAAGTCTGCCAGACAAAAGAGGAGGCTATCATCTACAAAGAAGAGGTGGCTCAATCTGAAACCCGTAGCTGTGATAAGGACTCCTGATAACCAGCCCTCACCCTCCGCCTTCCTGATTAGGGCACTAAGTGCTTCAACACATAAAAGGAAAAGATATGGGGACAATGGATCCCCTTGTCTGAGCCATCGTGAGGGGATAATCTGTCCCATAGACTGTCCATTGATCAACATAGAATAGGACACCGTTGAAACGCATTTCATGATCAAGTTGATCCATTGCTCTGAGAACCCCAATTTCTGCATCATCTTCTCAAGGAACGCCCACTCCACCCTATCGTATGCCTTGCTCATATCGAGCTTCACAGCCATATTCCCCTTTTTCCCCTCATCCTCGTGTTCATTGTATGGAGAGCTTCATAAGCTACAAGGATGTTGTCGATAATGAGATGCCCGAGAACAAAGACACTTTGGTTAGGTGATATAACAGTTGGTAGGACCTGTTTTAAACGATTAGCCAGCACCTTGGCTACTATCTTGTACAAAACATTACACAAGCTTATGGGACGATACTCATCCACAGAGATAGCAGCTTGCAACTTAGGAATTAGAACAATAAAAGTAGAGTTGAAAGCAAGATCGATAGTACCTTTGTTCAGGAATTCCAGCGCGACTCGCCTCACCCTATCACCAACCGTATCCCAATGTTGCTGATAAAAACATACCCCAAAACCATCCGGTCCAGGGGCCTTTAGAGGGTGCATTTGAGACAAAGCTATATCAATTTCCTCCTCTGTAAACACCCGGGAAAGACCAGCATTCATCTCAGGTGTAACCAGGTTTTGGACCCCTGAGATCACCTCTTCTATGCCTACCGGGTTTGCTGTAGTAAAGAGGTTTTGAAAATGTTGAGTGAAAGCTCTCCCAATATCTGCAGGATCCTTCCATTCCACTCCATTTTGATCTTTGACCGAGTCTATAAAGTTGGCTCTTCGTCTCTGTGTAGCCCATGCATGAAAATACTGGGTGTTACGATCCCCATGTTTGTACCAATTCCACTTCGCTCTCTGCCGCCACAGGATATCTTCCATTTCTAAGAGTTGATGTATCTCTTGTTGCTAGTTTTTAATCGCCTCCAGATTGCCCAGATGCTCCCTGTTTTGTTGCTTCTCAAGTCTCAAGGTCATTGCTTTCAGGTTCCTTGAGAAGGAGCCGAATTTGGAGGAGCTCCATCGGGATAGGCCTCCTGGCATTGACTAAGCTTCCGGAGAATCGAACACCTTGGAGTTCCCCCAGCCCCTTCTTCAGACCAAGCTTGTCTAATCACTTTAGCACATTCTTCGCTGACATTCCAGCTCGCCTCAAATCTGAAAAGTTTTGGGCTTCTGAGGAGAGGAGGTTTGAAACAAATCCAGAGAGGTCTATGATCTGAACTGCGAGCTGCTAGAACCTCCGTAACAATGGCAGGAAATTGAGCACACCATCCCGCATTGGCAAGAGCCCTGTCCAGTCTTTCTTTGATGAATTCGCCCACCTCCCTTTTATTGCTCCAGGTATATTTAGACCCTCGATACCCTAGATCACCTAGAGAGCACTCAGATAGGGTATACCTGAAAGCCTCCATTTGAGCACCATTCCAGACTAGTCCTCCCACCTCTTCAGTTTGATCAACAATTTCATTAAAGTCTCCCACACATAGCCAATCATTAGGGGCCAACCGACTGAGATGGGATAATAGGCTTCATGAGGCTTCACGCAATGCCCGATCCGGGTTACCGTAAAAACCAGTGAACTTCCAAGATAGTTCTGACCCCCTTAGAGTGATGATGGCGTTAATATGTCTAAGAGAAAAAATTATGGATTGTTACCTCCTCTGAATCTAGCCAGAAGAGGGCTAATCCCCCACTCCGCCCTACCGGGTCCACCGTGAACAACCCTGTAAAGCCAAATTTATGTTTTAACCTCTGCATACTTCTAGTCTTGAGCTTTGTTTCCATAAGAAACAGAAGCTTGGGCTTCTTCTCCTTCACCAATTGATGAAGGTCCTGAACTAACCGAGGGTTCTCAAGCCCCTGGCAGTTCCAACTCAGGCAACTCATTGTTCTCGGCGAGGCAATTCATTGAACGAGGATCTTCAAGGTCATACCTCAAATCCTTGTGTCGTTGATGTTGTACCTGTATCTCCAAGTCTGGTTCTTCGGGTGCCTTTTTTCCTGTTCATACAATCAAGGGGCATATCATGTATTTGCACCCATATAGGTGTCTGTTGGAATTTCATCTGGGAGGGTGGGATCTTTCCATCAACTTCATTTAACACCAAGAATGTACAATCATAGGACCACGGTCTGCCCTCCAGAACGCGCCTTCTATCGTTTTCATCATCAAACTCGAATAACCATAGATTATCAAGAGAATAAAGTTTTCAAATCTAAATGTTAAATGGGATGTAGCTATATGGTATAGTCGTCGAATAAAACAGATATTCTTTGACGAAGATCGATAACTCACGTCTACAAGTTTTAAACCTTTCACATCTTCTTATTTTAATAATTTCTTTTGGTTTTGCTTTCAAAATTCAAGTGATCAGGATCAAAGATAATATTAATTCCTTGCAAACGTCCTACCAAAATTAAAAGCTTATAGTACATATTTCAATTATTTGTTGATATTTTTATTTTTTTTCAAATAATTAAATTTCAGCAAAATTTCATGTTACACACTAGATCCCTTTTGTGCTGTCCTGGGCACAATTACATTCTCTTGTCCAACCATCTAGTTTTTCTCAAACAACCAACGACTTGTAATTCGAAAATGCTATCCAAAATGTGTGACGAAAGAATTACGAATTTAGATAGAAAAACTCAGAACTTTCTATACAAAATATTATTTTTCTCAATTTTCATATTTATTTTAAAAATTTATTATTTGATGCGATTATATATTCGCAGGCACCATGTATTTGTCCAATCTTGTTTCACTCTAGTCTTTCCCAAAATCACAATCTTTCACATGTCTATCTAATTCATCACAAATCATAGATGATCTTTGTATGGATGACACTAACCAAAATGCATGACGAAGAAAATACAAAACTACGCAAAATATCTGTCAACAAATGATTAATAATGAATTGCAGAAGTACGTAGTTAAGAGGATATGCTGAGAATGAAACATCCGACAAATTCTTCGTTTTGTCAAAATTCCTACTTCCCGGGTAATAAATTAGTTAGAATTTTGTATAATTAAGGGCGTTAATTAAATGTCGGTACACTCAAATTCATTCACATATTTTTTTTTTCTACAAGCAAAGGATGGATCAACATTATTTTTACATTACCAAAAAAATATCCGATTTAAGCTATATGTTTATTTAACCGAAAGACATTTTTCGATGTATGCTGGAACATTTTATTGATCTTTGCTTCTTAGGTATATTTGAATAGTTTAAGAGAATATAGTTTTCCAATGTAAATGTGAAAAGGGATGTAGCTATATGGTATAGCCATCGAATGAAACATATATTCTTTGAAAAGGATCGATACCTTAGGTCTCCAAGTTTTCTTAATCCTTTCCCATCTTCTTATTTTAATAATTTCTCTTTGTCTTGCTTTCAAAATTCAAGTGAGGATGAAAGACAATATTAATCCCTTGCAAATGTCCTACCCAAATTAAAACTTATCGTACATATTTCAATTATTTCTTGATTTTATAATTTTACTTTTTCAAATTATTAAATTTCGGCAAAATTTCGTGTACGTTACACTCTAGATCCCTTTTGTGCTATCCTAGGAACAATTACATTCTTTTGTCCAACCATCTAGTTTTTGTTAAACGACTGACGACCTATAATTTTAAAATGCTATCCAAAAAGTGTGACACTTTAACACGCCCCATCACATGTGGCAACTTTTTGGTGATATGGGACACTTTAACACGCCTCTTACGTGTGGCTACTTTTTGGTCAAACACGTGTTCTACATTAGGAGGGAAAGGTCCATCATCGTCCAAGAAACTTGCTATGATACCATGTAAAAGTTCATGGGCATTTCTCACTCTCAAAAGACACCTTGAAAGAGGAGAGGTGTCCATGGCTTATAAAGTCTCCTGGTCATGTTTCTCTTGGAGATGTAGGACACTTTAATATGGATGACGCTAACCGAAATGCATGACGAAGGAAATACAAAACTAGACAAAATATCTATCAACAAATTAATGATCAATAACGAACCACAGATGTACATAGTTAAGAGGATATGCTGAGAATGAAACATCTGACAAATTCTTCGTTTTGTTAAAATTCCTTCGTCCCGGGTAATAAATTAGTTAGCATTTTGTATGATTAAGGGAATTAAATGTCAGTACACTCAAATTCATTCACGTATTATTTTTTTCTCATGAGCAAAGGATGGATCAACATCAATTTTACCTTAAAAAAAAAAAAAAAAAAAAAAAAGGACGATTTAAGATATATGTTTATTTAGTTGGAAGACATTTTTTGGTGTATGCTGAACTTTTTAGTGATCTTTGCTTCTTAGGTATATTTGAATAGTTTATAAGAATAAAGTTTTCAAATGTAAATGTGAAAATAGATTTAGCTATATGGTATAGCCTTCGAATAAAACGGATATTCTTTGAAGAGGAGGAGGATCGATACCTCACGTCTCCAAGTTTTATTCATTTCTCATCTTCTTAGTTTAATAATTTCTTTTGGTCTTGCTTTTCAAATTCAAGTGAGGATCAAAGATAATATTAATCCCTTGATTAAAAACTTACGGTACATATTTCAATTGCTTCTTGATTTATAATTTTATTTTTTTGAATAATTAAATTTCGTCAAAATTTCATGTCACAATTACATTCTTTTGTCCAAGTCAACCAGGGGTTGAGAGGGGTCAAACGCCCCCTTTCAACCCCCAAAAATTTTCTTTACTTCCTGTTGAAGTCCTGCGAATTCCATGGTTGCCCACCCTAAACCATTTTATCAGGCGCATCGAGATTACCAATAAAAAATTTTCAGGAGAACAGAGACTCACTGAAGATTTCATGCAGTCCCCGTCTCTCAGTATTTTAGTTTATTCCAGTGTTAATGTTCAGAGTTTTAGGTTAGAAGAGGGAAGAAGACTGCTTCTCAAAATGTTTTCGTTATTTTGCCATAACGATGCCTTTAAATTATATATGTCAAACTATTGAAACGATGCGTTTAATAAGTGGGTCTGGACTTTCTTCTCAACTTAATTACCAACGTCTGACTTTCTTCAAATTCAAAAAAAAAAAAGAAGAAGAAGAAGAAGAAGAAGAAGTGATGAAACAAGCATTTTATAAATTGGAAAATGCTAGAATTACAACAAGTGTACGATAAGTGCACAACTCCAAGTCATATTGGGAGGGACCCATATGTGTGGGCTCCACCCCAATGTACCTTAAGAAGAAGAAGAAGAAGAAAGAAGAAGTGATGAAACAAGCATTTTATAAATTGGAAAATGCTAGAATTACAACAAGTGTACGATAAGTGCACAACTCCAAGTCATATTGGGAGGGACCCATATGTGTGGGCTCCACCCCAATGTACCTTGGAGTTGTACACTTGTAGTGCATGTATCACAACCCACTATATATATATATATGCCATATGTGGTGCCGACTCTTTTTTTTTCCCTAATTAAATGGGGTGGGATGCAAACTTAAAAACCTAACTTAGTAGATATTTAAAACACAACACAGTTGCGATTTGCCATCAACTTAAAAGCATAGTTGTGAAACTTCGAGATTCTGTTTGGTCCTATGATATCGATATATGTAAGTGCGATTTTAAATAAAATTGCAAAAAGTGTAGCACAAAAGAGTGCGTTTTTAAAAATTGCCGTTTGAAAACGGAAAAAAAAAAATAAATAAATAAATAAACCTTGGCACCTCTTAACCAAATCCTAGCTTCGCCACTATGTCCAACCATCTAGTTTTTGTCAAATGACACATGACCTGTAATTCGAAAATGATATCCAAAAAGTTTGACCAAAGAATCACAAAATTAAATGCCAAAACTCATAACTTGATGTACATTATTATTTTTCTCGGATTTCATATTGATTTTTACAATTTATTATTTGATGCGATTATATATTCGCAGGCGCCATGTTATTTGTTCAATCTTGATTACCTCTAGCCTTTGCCAAAATCACAATCTTTCACATATCTATCTAATTCATCACAAACCATAGATGATCTATGTTTGGATGATACTAACCGAAATGCATGACGAAGGAAATACAAAACTAGACAAAATATATGTCAACGAACCAATAATGCAGATGTATGTAGTTAAGAGGATATGCTCAAACTGAAACATCCGACAAATCCTTTGTTTTGTCGAAAATCCTTCATCCTGGGTAGTAATTGTTGCATCCAGTTCGAACTGGTAAAAATTTCAGCTCGTTGCAAATTTAGTTCAAACTGAGATTTGGGACGCACACTACTACAAGTCCTTGAATCACCTCGTTCCAAATCCAGTTTAAACTGAGATTTGAAACACGCCCTACCGACACCTCATTCCAAATCCAGTTTGAACTGGGATTTGGAATGCGCGTCACCGGAAGCATCCCTTAGCTTCTTCTTTAGCTCGTTCGGACACCCATGTCTGCGATTCTTTTGGACATCTTCAATGTTTTCAGAGCCCTCTTCAATAATGGGTTCTAATTTAGGACAACTAGAAGATTTCTGGAGAGATATAAGTAGGGCTGGCGCAAGTTCACCCCAGTGTTGTATGTACTTCATTTTCTTCTTAGGAAAATGCTGTGTTTTTGTGGAAGGCTTTTTCTGCGTGTTTGGTTGAACAAGATTTTCAATGGGTTTTAGGCAGAGATGGGAGAGGGTTTGGAGGGAGGATCGGAGGTGAACTGGGATTACATAAGGGCTTAAAAGTGGTAAAGTGAAAAATATGAGGAAAGACGAAAAAAAAAAAGGGGGATGTTGAGAGGTTGGACCCTAATTATTGAACTTATCAAAAACATTGTTTTTACTCACAACATCGATGATAATGCTTTGAACCATTCTCTAGCTCCTTTGGTATTTATAATAAATGCCACAACTATCTCACAAGGCTGAGGTGGTAGTTTCAACCTGTCGTTACCGGGGCATATTCTGCATAAAATTATACTATTTCGATCAATAAGGTTAATTTGTATGTAATTACTTCTTTTCCCTCAGATTTAGCAAATGTCTATCTTAACAATCATTACATCTGTTTACACTATCAGCTTCCACTATGGTGTTCGTGTTTCTAAAGAACAACAAACATAACATGTTCAAGGTCATCCTCCAATAATGACCAAACCACCCCTTCATAAATAACAAAAACTTATATATGTCATAATAACAATCATTATATAAAACCTTGGGAGTCCTTGAAACCCACTATCATGTTTTCAATCAACACCAATGCAAGGTGTGGTGTCTGCTCTCCAGGAATGTACAACTTTGATGTGCAACTTCAAGTAATAATGTATAACCAGTTTTGAATAAAGAATCAAATCATCAATCTGTCCAATTGAGTGGATTGATATGTGAAATGGTGAAAGATGGAAAAGGCATTTCCCTATACAAAAGACAAAACTTCCAATTAACATATTTGATTTGATTATATACAAATATCAGCAAAGATTTCCCTAAAATTTAATTAAAACCTATGTCGGTTTATATGCACACCATGAAACTAGTAGTAGATATTCATACTTGTATTGATATTTCACAAAACTGAAACCCCCCACCCACTTTCTTTTATGTGTGTGTGCACGCTCGCACGTGTATTCATTTCACATATACAATTTCATATCACTCAATAAAAAATCGCATGGATATATGACATTGATTGGAACCTTCTCATTAACACAAATTACTGTATCAACTTCACCTTTTCAACTAGAAATGCCTTTCTTGTTCCAAGACAAATTTGTGTCCACATAAGGCCTGCAAACATAGACCACATTAAGCTTCCACAAGAGTGCCAAGATTGGCAAGTTGAGAATCTTGAGATAGTTCAAACCGGATAGAAAAATATTTACTATTTGCCACTTCAAGTAAATGATTGGTCACAGAACTAAGACCTATCAGCAGAATGTTGTTTTACGCATAGTAACATGATAGTGGCAGAAAGAATAACAATTTTTTATAGCAAAATCTGGTACAGTAGTGGGCACTCTCAAGATGAATATGTGTATGCAGTATAATTACTTCAACAACACCACTATGAACAGCCAATCAAATAGGTTCATTTATTGAGGATGAGGCCCCAACTCATTGACTATATGCATTTTATGCCAAACATTCATAGAGCCAGATACACAGTGGGTGGACGTAATGTATACCATAGGACACAAATTTCTTACAAACTAGGTTGTAGGAACTCCTACAACCCAGCCTTTAAAAAAGTAACATGTATCCATTATGCTTTTTTAATAGCATTAATAGAAAAACATGTACTTCTCATATGCTTAAAGGATATATCACATTTTAGAGGCTGGGTATAGGAAATTTGTATCTTATGCGATATGTATATATGCTTACCAACTGTATACTAATGATTAATTGAACCCAATTAGATTAGAAAGGTGATGAAAACTCTAACGTTCGAAATATAGATGTAATAAAAATATAAAGCAAAATCATTCAAACCCATCATGGTTGTATTTCCACTAAATATTTGAGAGATGAAACCAGTGACAAAAGCATGTTAGAGCACTAGTAGGCTAGCAATAGCTTCCTTAAAACTTATTCCCTTCTCTAAATATAGGGAAAACTCTTAAAAAAACTCTTTGAAACAGATTCTCTTGTTGTTCCTTAAACTAAGAGAACTAAAAGTTGTACCCTACATTTAGGGAAGCAACAGCGATTTCCTTAACATTATTTTAATATAAAAAAAGCTTTCTCTTTCCTCTAGTATTTATTTGAAACAATATTTAAATGGTTTCTCTTTCCTCTCTTTCCCCTGGCATTTAATTTAAAGAATATTTAAATGGTATAGGGAAAGAATAAGAGAAGCTATTGTGAAGTTTATTTGAATAGAGAAGCAAAAAGTGGTTTGGGTCCCTACATATAAGAAAAATCTAAAGGAAGCTGCTATTAGTGCTCTTACAAATCTTGTTAAATGGCCATGTGAGACTGAGTGAGAGTGGGGGTGACAAAATACTTGAATAACAGTCTTGATTGAGGAGAATAACCAAGTATGGCCAGCATAGGTGGGGAAAACATGAGAAGGTGACCAAATTACTGCATTTAAACAGTATGGACAGACATTCAACCAAGCAGTTATAGATTAAAGCCAAGAATGATAGAGACAGTAAAAGTGACAAGAAGAATTAGTCATTGATCTAATTTCATAATTGGACAAAATGATATTTTCACCCAGAAGAAAATGATCTAGACAATCATATCAAATCCCAGAATTACAAGGGCAAAAGTTTCCTCATGATAGAGAAAGACTTCAAGTTGTTAACAACTTGTCAAAACCCTGGAGCGGCATTTATATTTCAGATGAAACAGAGGATGAATATGCAGAGAAAGCAAGTAGTTGTGATGATGTATCCAAAGAGTATTACCTTTTCATATGAAGAAATATGAAGACAATGGCGATTAATAAACAAAATGAACCAACAACAATGTACGCAGCCCCAATGAAGTCATTCTTTCCTCCCAACATGTTTGATGTTGAAAGAACAAGCTTCTTTTTCCCGCCAAAACTGTAGGTGTTGTAGTTGTTCATCACCTTGACTACTATAACATCATCTGCATCCAAATCCTCTTCGATTCTACCATACAATTTCCGGAAGGTAGGGAGAGCAGCACTGCGCATCCATACAATAAGATCTTCTTGATCACTCAGCTAATTATTGTCGCAACCCACCAACCAAAAGAACAAGACAAGGCCAAAAGGCATTATTAGAACTCACATTCTAGCCAATACTAGAAAAAAGACATGGTGCAGATATAGGGAATGAGATCCACCAAGAAGATCACCTAAAACAAAACAACTTTTCCCACATATCATATGCATATAAGGTAGGTATGGGCATTGATATGGGATTGGGACCTATTACTTCTCTACAATCAGATACTCCAGTTGTAGATCCAATATGGCATTTGGTTACAGTCTTGATCCCTAACTAGAGAGCACAACAATCAATCCCATCTCTTCATCAGTCTTAACACTGGTTCTTTGCAGTATTCCACTGAGAAACACTGGGACAAAATTATAAAGAATACCACAACCACTGTACCACCCTTTTCAATCAGTCCTGTGAGGGTCCAACTCAGTTATTGTGCAACAAATGAAGGGATAATCAATTTATCAATATGTTTTGATGATACAACCTACTACTATGAAATAAATATTGTATGCAATGAACTAATTTGAAACAAATGCTTCATGAGTCAGGGCTGTATACCAGTCAAGGAAAAAACTACATAACTACTTGACGGGGGTGGTTACATAAAGGTATTGCAAGTCATGATTATGTAGCATGATAGTCAAGAGCATAGGAACACAGAAAGAAAAATAAATTGTTGTACACTGCTACTACTTACAGGAATACTTGGATCTAGCCTTCCACCACCAATCAAAGTTCCATTCTGGAAATTGAAGGGATATACATGTTTCCCAAATTTGTGATCACGGTCACTCTTCCAAGCTATGTTCTTCCTGTTAACCTTCAATTCTGATCTCCCACGAATAAGTTTATATGTATCATTAAACAAACTCCATGCTATCAACCCACAGGGGACAACTGGAAGACCATTACTGGACTGTTCAGGTTTACAGGAACCCGAGTCATTGTACTTTAGTCCATGCAACAGCTGCTGATCATTTCTACTTTTGATATACCTGAAAAAAAATTTGGGAGTTGGCACCAAGTGAAAGCACACAGTTGAGATTACAACCAGTAGAAAATTTCCAAATCATTTGGTCTAACAAAAGAGAATCCCATAATTCTTCTAAGGAATTTTAGGAATAAAAAAATTATTCTCAGATCTAACACAAAGAAATGATTGAATTTCTCCAAATTTCACCATAAAATATTCATAATTAAGAAGTTTCGGCATGGAGTGTAAAGCAAAGCAAAATTTATAAAAGAATTTCCAAGATATATTTTCCATCTTAACCAAGTTGGGTTTAAAAATAATCAAGGCTCTTAATCTTCGTTTATGTGGATGAATATTAATGAAGTTCAATTAATTTTATAATGTACATAGAGCTAAATGTGGGCAGGTACACATATTTACACCGTATATTTTTTTCCATTATTTTCTATTGAACCAAAGGGACCCACATGACAATACTACGGTTATGAAGCAATAAAAGCCAGAAAATAGCATAAAATCCCATCAGAGTTCTCTGGATGAAACCATAGAAGTGATAGAACCATATAACAAACTGAATTTAAAATAGATAATTATAGGTATGCATGTAATCAAAAGTAAGCATAGCACTCATCACTACATTAGAAATAGAAACTAAGGCTATGTTTGGTAAGCTTTTTATAAAGTCTTTTCTCTTCTCAAACACAAAAACACACTTTTCATAAAATTGTTACCAAATGAAACACTTATAGGAATATTTTTTTAAAAACATGTGTTTATTTTTTTGGGTGTAGAGGCTAACTTGATACCATTTTTAAAAAAATAAAAAAATACAGAGAGAGATGGCTACATGGCCACCTCTATCTTGGTCATAGGTGGCCACACACACGACCACCTCTAACTTGTTAGGGTGGCCGTTTTATAATTTTTTTGTTTTTTATAAGAAGTCAACCTCTAAGCCTGAGAAAATAAGCATGTATTTTCTCAGAATAAACATGTTTAGTGCTTGTTTCTTGAAAACACTAAACATTAAAAAGTTCACGAAACAATTTTCTTTTGTAGACCCCACAAACAACTATTTTCAAATGTGGACCCCATCGAAAAACATTTCTCAACTTTCCATCACATCAAAAACTCTTTTTAAATCAAAACACAAAAAACGCTTTTCAAAACACTCACCAAACATACAATAAAGAACTCTCACCTACGATGGTTCTGATAGTAGTTATCAAGCTGATAGTAGATGTAAATTGGAGCTTTCATGGGTTTGTAAACCTGCAAAGAAAAGTCAAAAACACATAATAAAAGAAAATAGCAAAAATAAAACTAAAAGTAATGACCTAAATCCAAGAACAAAAGCTCCACTATTTCTATGAATTTCCAAATGTGTATATGAGTAAACAAAGTAATGTTCCCAAGGTCTATCACATGTAGAAAATTATGTAGGGAGACATCAACTGAAGGATTTTCATTTTAAGGAATTCATTAATTTATTGCAGTTCATTAGAGATTTTGAACTTTGAAGATCCAGACTATCATATCCTGCAAGCCTCCATTCTTCTATTGCCAAACGGCACAAGATATCCCCAGCTAATAGGGAGAAAAGGCGCAAAATTCCCGAATCAACCCCAAAACCAGGCAATGGGCCGCCACCCTAGCCGGTGCCATTTATGCACTAGGGAGACAACATCAACCCTGGTGCACTCATGGCAAAAGGGTCTAGTTGTTTTTATTAGACCAGATATATCTTTATCTCCGGATAAAGATAAATCTAACAATAAGTAGTTCTATTATGTTTCTACTACTACAAGTTGTATAGTTCTCTTATGTCTCTACTACTATAAGTGATATAGTTTAGGTCTCTTATCTAAAGATTGTACAGTCCTATTAAAGGACTTCTCTATGGTTTCAGAATATGTTTGTACAGTCCTATCCAAGGACTAACTCTCTTCTTATAAATATAGTCTATGACCTACGGTTGAAGTAGGCAGAATTATCCAATAAATCTCCAAATTCTACAGTTTTTAATATTTTGGTTTATCAAAGGCATAATTTCATGGATTCCTCTTTCTGCTCTTTCTATTTCTTATATCTCTTTAATTCTCAGTGAACTTTTGTGTATTCTTCATTAAATCTCATATTGGCCCTTATTTCTTTATGTCGAGGCCACCACTGTAAACCTAATTATCTCCCATTCCCGGTCCTATATAAGAAAGACACTAATATCATGTGTCATACCTCTATCCAATATAGTGTTTATTAGAGACCAAAAAAAAAAAAAAATTACTAGACATAGGGATAGACTCAAAAGTGCAATTTTACACTTCAGTAAAGGCTTATGTAAACATGAGTTCGCTCCACCATAGAATTCTAAGGATGTTCAATCGCACTCTGCTAGGTAAATGGTTGTGGCATTATGTAATTGAGAGAGATGCTTGGTGGAGAATTATGATGGACTTTAAATATGGCAGTTTAGGGGCCAGGAGAAAAGGTTAGAGGATTTTCTCAGGTTGCATCAGATTCGAAGTGGGGGATGGGACCAAGATTAGCTTTTGGCATGACATGTGGTGTGGGGATATGGCTCTCAAGGTAGCTTTCCCTGCCCTTTTTGATAGCTGCGATGGATGCCTCTGTAGCGAATAATTTGGAGTTTTTGACCGGTTCCAACAAGTAGATCGTGAGCTTTGCTAGAGAGGCGCATGATTGGGAGGTGGATGTTTTTGTTTCCTTCTTCCAGGTGCTGCATTCAATTAAAGTTAGAAAAGACAGTGAAGACAAGCTTTAGTGGGTCGCTTCTAAAAAATGTTTGTTCAAGGTCAAGTCTTTCTTCTGCTCCTTGGCTTGCTCTGAAGGCACTCGCTTTCTCTGGAAGAGTGTGTGGCGGACTCAAGCTCCTTCAAGGGCGGCCTTTTTTACGTGGTCGGCGGCTCTTGGAATGATCCTCACCTTGGAAAATTGCAGGAAGCGCCACGTTATCGTGATCAACAGATGTTCTATGTGTAAAAAGACTGAGGATTCCGTAGATCATCTTCTTCTCCACTGCAATGTGGCTTCTGCTTTATGAAATACTCTTTTTAGTCGCTTTAGGATGTCATGGGTTATGCCTCGACAGGTTTTCGATATGCTTGCTTGCTTGTGGTCTTCGGGTAGGCCGAGGAGTTCTACAATGTGAAAAATGGCCGGCAACTTGCCTCTTTTGGTGCTTATAGAGAGAAAGAAATAACTGGAGCTTTGAGGATTTGGAGAAGACCTTGGAGGAGATTTTATCCTCCTTTTACCACACTTTATATCTTTGGACTACGGCTTACATGTCCCCTTTTTCTTTTAGTTTTAATGATTTTCTAACTTATTTCTCTAATTAGGCGTTTCTTTTTGTATACTCTCAGTGTATTAAGGAGCGCCTTACGCTTTTAATGAGATTAGTTTATTACTCATCAAAAAAAGAATCTTTGAGCCTGAGCTAGAAAATTTTGTATAACTTGAGGTTTCTTAGTTGATTTCCTTTCACTCCCTCCAAAATACTCATTTCCATTGGTCAACAAAGCTTCAACTTAAAATTACAAAGCCTTAGGGGTGGAGGGTGCGAGAAAGAAACAAACTAACAAACATGGCAGATCACTTTAAGACTTGTCCAATGTCTTTGAAATAAACTTAAATCAGGAAAGAGAGGAAAACAAACTAAAATTTGTTTTAATTAAAACTAGAAGCTTATTAGCTTGTGGATTGGTTACCCATTAACTGCTTACATGGTCAAATATTGTGCAAGGATTGTTTGCATTCACCTGAAACTAAACATATGGAAGCAACTAAGAAGATCTGTAGATTTTAAGCCATCTGATGTCCTCTTCTAAGAGTGGGATTTCATATTTTAAGCAAAAGCCTTCAAATATAGGGACTTCTAAAGATGCCTACTAAACAGGTTCATTCACTGATTATGTATAATGTATCCACCTTAGAACTAGCTGAAGAATCAAGTGCAAATAGTTTCATAGAGATGGTGTGTTTAAAACAACCTATATTACTCGTGCAGATGAACCTCCATACATACAGGACCTCTATGCATTAACTCCTCCAAAACAATGTTCAAATTCTCTAATTTCAAGAGGTAAGATAAAAGTTCAATGGTGATGCAATCTGGATCAGGTTAAGCAGCTTAAGGTAGCACTATTTAGCAGCTAGCTACATTGTTTAGCTTGCGCTCTTTTCCCTTTTGAGTGTATTGCTATACAAAGTTGATAAGATCTATATTTGACTAGTTCACCTTTCTTAACAAAGTTTTAGAACAAGAATACATATAAAACATGATGCATTCAATTAAGTGAAGATGAGAATAAGATAGCATGAAAGAGACTTGTGAAATTACGTAAAGCAAATGAATGCATTATAGAGGCATGTCCAAAAATTTCTGGAGACTATTGTTATTATTTAAACTAACAAAAATAACGCAATGGAATTTAATTGGATTCAAGAGCCATTGAATCTAGTCTAAAAGCGCATCTGAAATTTCCTCCTAACAATATCTCTCTTTCTAGATTTGCTTAATTATAAAGTTCATCTACCAGCTCTTCTTCTATTATAAGACAAAGTACTTTAAGCTTTTGGACAAGGGCAGCACATTACTCCACCCATTCAAACTGTCTTAACTGCTCTTCTTCTTCTTTTTCTTTCTTTCTTTTGTTTGCTCTTTTTCTTGTTTTGGGAAATGAACTATTCTAAGTGCTTAATACAAATGATAGACACTCCACCCGCAAGAGTAGGAATCCCAATCCTAAGTACCAGTGGGATAAGAATAAGGGATAAGGGGAAAGGGTTATCTTCATCTCATTAGAGACGAGATATTATCTTTATTGTTCCTGTTGGTTTGTCAGATTGGTTGTTAGATTGTTAGGAGTGTCATTGCTTATGTTAATCAAGCTGTTAGAAGAATATCTATTTAAGAGAGTAAGAGGATTAGGAGAAGAGTCATTGAAGTATTTCAACAAACACCTTGTGTGTAACGGTGATTCCTACCTCAAGTGGAATATTATCAATAACATTTCCCTCCCATTTCTACATTCATTCAGGATCCACCTATTTCATCAGAAATTCCCTATCACCATACCACTTGATTTTAATATCAATGTTTTCATCTGCAAGATGTTGGGATTCTTGGTAGATTTATGACAATAAATTGTAGTCTATAAGATAATAGATTATTTGGCTTTGAATGTTTGCTCATCTAGTGAGCGTCTATTCAATATATATAGAGATTACATAGAATACAAGATAACTTCTAACTTCTAGCTTCTAGCTTCCTAATCGAATACTATCTCTTGGAGATGAGTCTTATCTAATACAAACTGTAATCAGTAATCTAAGACTAATTTAAATACAAGTAGAACTCTTATCCCTAGGAACCTAAATACAAGTAGAACTCTTATTCCTAGGAACCGGCTGTCACTAGGAGTTGTTAACTACCGGAAGTCTTATCAATACACTCACTAGAACTCTTATGTGGTAGAGACGAGTTAGGAGTGTGTTGTGTGTTAATATCCTCCCTCAAGTTCAACGGGAGTTCACGGACGTTGAGCTTGTATGATAGACGATTGAATCTCTTTGAAACCAGGGGCTTAGTGAGGACATCTGCAAGTTGATCTTCACTTGGAACAAATAGAATCTCTAGGTCTTTGGAGGCAACCAGCTCACGAACAAAATGAAAGTCAATGGCGACATGTTTGGTGCGAGCATGGAAAATAGGATTAACGGACAAATAAGTTGCACCAATATTGTCACACCATATCTTTGGTGGAGTAGATAATGTAAGACCAAGTTCTTTGAGTAGAGATCGGATCCAGATCACTTCAGCAGCCGTGTTAGCAACAGATTTGTATTCAGATTCTGTAGAAGACCTAGAAACAGTAGGTTGTTTACGAGAACTCCAAGAAATCAAGTTGGTGCCAAGAAAAACACAATAAGCACCAGTTGAACGGCGATCATCCGAGCATCCTGCCCAATCAGCATCCGAGTATGCTTGAAGAGAAGTTGTTGAGGTCTTTTGTAACAACAAACCATGAGTGATGGTGCATTTGAGGTATCTAAGGATTCGCTTGACAGCTTGCCAATGAAGTTTGGTTGGTCGATGCATAAATTGGCACACACGATTAACCGCAAATGCCAAATCCGGGCGTGTAAGAGACAAGTACTGAAGTGAACCCACCGTGCTTCTATATAAGGAGGGGTCTTCCATAGGGTCACCTGTATAGGCGGATAAGGCTGCAGAAGACGACATGGGAGATGATACTGGTTTTGCTTCCGTCATGTTTGTTTTGGAGAGTAAATCCCGAATGTAGCGCTGCTGGGAAAGTAAGAGACCATCTGTCACGGGTATAACTTCAATTCCAAGGAAGTAGTGTAACTTTCCAAGGTCTTTAACAGCAAAATCAGTGTTTAATAGCTGTAAGAGTTCATCAATGGCAGTGGGAACAGATGAAACAATAATAATATCATCAACGTAAATAAGTAAATACATAGAGACGGCTGCAGTATGATATATGAACAGAGAAGAATCTGCTTTTGAGCCAATAAACCCAAGGTCAACCAATTTCCCACTAAGTCGTGCAAACCATGCTCGTGGTGCCTGCTTCAAGCCGTAGAGAGCCTTTTGTAGTTTGCAGAGGTGATGCGGATACGAAGGATGTATAAACCCCGGAGGTTGCTCCATATAAACATCCTCGGATAAGAAACCATGCAGAAAAGCATTTTGGATGTCGATTTGTCTCATAGACCACCCAGCAGAATAGGCATGTGATAACACAGTTCGGATGGTAGTTGGTTTGACAACAGGGCTGAATGTCTCACCAAAATCAATGCCTGCATGTTGGTGAAAGCCCTTAGCCACCAATCGGGCCTTATGACGTTCGATAGTCCCATCTGCCATCCTTTTTAGTTTGAAGATCCATTTGCAACCAACCACATTTGTCGCAACCGAAGGAGGGACAAGTGTCCAAGTGTTGTTTTTGAGCAAAGCATTAAATTCGGTTTGCATGGCAGTGCGCCATTCACTAATCTTGATAGCATTGGTGAAACATGTATGTTATGTAAGAGCAGTTTCAGAAAGTAAGGCCCGAGGGAGAGGGTAGCGCACTGTCCCGTCAGTGAGCTGTCTGATGGTCCAAACATTATTTTGAGATCGGGTCCGCATAGGATGTACACGGAGAGGTTGCTGTATAGAGGACACAACCGGTTCTGCAAGAGATGAAACAGAAGAGATAGAAGGGCTAGAAATACTGACACTAGTAGGGGAAGAAGGGGTATTGAGAGCAGGGTTGATGGGTGGAGTTGGCAGTGCTAGGGTGTTGGGAGAAGATGGGGTTAATGAAACTGAAACAGAATTGGACGAGGAAGGAACTAGAGCTGGAGTAGTGTTGGAGAAGGGAAAGACATCTTCATGGAAGATGACATCCCGGGAGATAAATATGCGGCCAGTTTCAGGGTGGTAACATTTATAGCCCTTATGATTTGTGCTATATCCTAAGAAGACGCAGGGTTTGGATCTAAGTGAGAATTTGTGAGAATTATATGCCCGAAGATTAGGAAAACATTGACACCCAAATACCTTAAGAAACTTATAATCCGGAGTTTGAGAGAACAGTTTCTCAAAAGGAGACAGGTTTTTGAAGAGGGGAGTCGGCAGTCGGTTTATGAGGTAGCAGGAAGTTAAGCATGCATCATCCCAAAATTTCTTTGGGAGTGAGCTGGTTGCTAAGAGAGCCAAGGTTGTATCAATGAGGTGTCTATGTTTCCTTTCCACACACCCTTGTTGTTCATGAGTGTGCGGGCAAGAAACACGATGGACAATGCCAATGGACTGAAAATATTGGTGGAGGTTGCGATATTCACCCCCCCAATCAGTTTGAACAGATTTTATTTTGGTATTAAGAAGGCGTTCAGTCATGGATTGAAATTTGATAAATATTGGCATAACATCAGATTTGGCCTGAATAGGGTAGACCCAAGTAAACCGACTGAAAGCATCTACAAAAGAGACATAAAAACGATTTCCATTTATTGAAATAGATGGGGAAGGACCCCAGACATCGGAATAAATTAAGTCTAACGGTTTACAAATAGAAGTTGTAGACACTGAAAAGGGCAATTGATGACCCTTTGCTTGTGGACAGACCGGGCAGGGCACTGTTGCCTTATTGGATAAAACAGGAAGCTGAAACTTGGATAGAACAAAGTTGACCGTTCGAAGAGCTGGATGTCCCAAACGGTGGTGTCAACTATGTGAAGAAGTCCTCTCACCAACGAGTGCTTGGGATGGAGATGAATGCACTGGAGACGGAAAGAGGTGATAAAGGCCATCCTTAAGTGGGCCGTGATGAATTGGGAGCCTGGTCTTGCAATCCTTAATAGTAAAAAAAGAAGAGTGAAACTCAAAGAAAACATCATTGTCAAGGGCAAATTGACGAACAGAGAGGAGATTCTTGCATATATGAGGAACATGAAGAAGTTGTTTAAGGAGAAATTTTCGACAAGATAAAGAGAGAGTTGCAGAACCGGAGTGAGAGATAGACAGACCTGTACCATTACCTATTCGGATTTGATCTTGACCAGTGTACTCCTCAGAGGATATGTTCAGATTCTGCAAGTTGCTGGTAAGGTGGTGTGTTGCACCAGTATCCGGGTACCAGTTTTCTTCTGGAGGGAGAGTAGGGGAAGAGTAATAGGCCTGAGCAGGCTGGTACTGGGCTGAGGGAGGTCCAGCAAGTGCAGGGTCAGGACGCTGATAGCATCTGGGGGCAGTGTGCCCAATTTTGCCACAGAGCTGGCAGACGGGCCTAGAAGCCTTTCCTGAGTCAGAGTAAGAGGTGCTTCCTCTGCCGCGGCCAGGAGAGAAATATCCTCGACCACGGGAATTGTTGGTGCGACCACGACCGCGATAGCCCCGACCGCGTGAATGTGCACCCCGTGTTGAAAAGTTGGCAGTGGGCACGACAGGCTCAGGAGCGAGATGGTGTTCGATACGCATCTCATGCGCCAGAAGATGGCCGTAGATTTCATCGAGAGTCAGAGGATCCAGCCGTGTGGTGATGGAGGTAACAAACGGATCGTAATCTGTCCCGAGACCGGCTAGGAAATAGGATGTTCGTTCAAAGTCGTTGAGGTGTTGGCCGGCAGCAGCAAGGTTGTCACAGAGAGCCTTGAACGTTTGGAAATATTCCGTGATTGATGCACTACCCTTCTTGGAGGTAGCAAGTTGATAATGAATCTGCATAACCCGAGACCGGGCTTGAGAGGCAAACATGGACACTAAGGTAGTCCAAAGTTGGTGCGCGGTAGCACAACCAACAGCATGAACAACGAGTGGTTCAGTAAGCGTGGAGATGAGCACGCTGAGTAGCATCTGATCACGTTGGCACCAAGCTAAAAATTCTGGATTTGCTATGGTGGCAGGAGCATTCGGAGTAGTGCTCGGATTTGGAATTGTCTGGGCTGGAGGTGTGGAAGTACCATCCAGGAAGCCATAAGAATCTTGGGCTTTAACAAAAGCCATGATCTGAGTTCTCCAGCTAGGAAAGTTGGCATTGGAGAGTTTGATTTGCAGAGTATGATTCATGTTTGGGACGGTAAACAGGACGTTGGATGAATCAGACTTGGGGGTAGAAGTCGGGGAAGCAGACATGATGTTGAACGAAAAATTGAGACGTGAGTCTATAGGGGCTCTGATACCATATAAGATAATAGATTATTTGGCTTTGAATGCTTGCTCATCTAGTGAGCGTCTATTCAATATATATAGAGATTACATAGAATACAAGATAACTTCTAACTTCTAGCTTCTAGCTTCCTGATCGAATACTATCTCTTGGAGATGAGTATTATCTAATACAAACTGTAATCAGTAATCTAAGACTAATTTAAATACAAGTAGAACTCTTATCCCTAGGAACCTAAATACAAGTAGAACTCTTATTCCTAGGAACCGGCTGTCACTAGGAGTTGTTAACTACCGGAAGTCTTATCAATACACTCACTAGAACTCTTATGTCGTAGAGACGAGTTAGGAGTGTGTTGTGTGTTAATATAATCTGCTAAATCTATGATGGTTGTGCATAAAGTAAAGGCGAAATCTTCATCAAACTTAAAGAATGAGTACTGATGAAGTTTTCAATATGAAATCCTTGAAAGCTTTATGAATCTCATAAAATCAACAAGTCACAGAAATTGTCATTAAAGATGTGGTGAACACCCAAAAGAACAGAAAGAAAGAAAGAAAATAAAGTATCACCTTTAAGAAGCGAGAACAATTTTTGGGAGTTGAGCTATCTTTGATATATCCTAGCTTATCGCTCTTAAATGCATCTGGTACACATTCAATATCATATCGGTCCACAAGTTCAACAACCTAGAAATCAAACATCAAATAATAATCATTTACAGATCCATGCTCTATATGACTGCAAGCCTTTGAAGAGAAAAAGAATAGGCAGGCAGCAAGTTGATGAGGTTCAAGCAACTAGAATACATACACTTCTCGAAGTATGAACAGTAACAAGTCCAACAGGAATGAAAATGGCACCAATCAATAGATACGTAGTGATGACCTGCAGGATATACAGTGAACACCACAAAGTACACAAATAAAGATGAATGGTGGATTATGGAAGAATAGATCATGGAAGAATCAGATATAAATACTAGTCATTGAGAAGTTACCCATGCTGGTGTTAGAACAGGTTTACAAGCTGGGAGTCTCTGCTGTTTAAACAGATGAAACACTGCAGAAGCACCATATTAGGACTTTTATAAATTAATCTAGATGAAGTTAAGTGCAAATCTGTCTTAAAAAAGCAGTCAATATGCGCCCACAGGCATTTTCTCAGAAGATTACATCCAAACTGCAAAAGCAACTAATAAATAGAGGGTGGGGGGAAAAATCTCAGCTAATGATGCATAGATTTATTCCATATCACAGAGTCAAAGTTTGATCAAAAAAATTGGCAGTGCAATGCAATGTGACAACATTTGATCCTCTTAACATATTAGAACTAATCAGTATCTCTGTGGGATAAAGTGATCTGACATCCTTCCAAGCAAGGTTGAGATAGATGGCTGCCAGAATGATACAGCTCGCCAATTCAATACTTAATTCTAATAAAATTGGGTGATCCCTAACATCCGAAGCATATGCTAAATGATGCAGAAGAACACGGTACAACACTAGTCACATTTTATTCATGCATGTGGTCAGCTAATTGCCCAGATGTGAGAGAGTGAGAGAAGAATCATGTCATAGAAGTCAAGATGGGTAAAGAAAACATTTTTGGCTGTAAAGCCAACAATAAGAAAATGAGGCAAAATATAGGCTTGCTAGAAGCATGTGCAAGACCATACTCACGAAAAACAAAAAAAATAAAATAAAATCTGGAAGTTTACACTTTACAGGAGCTCTGCAGGTTAAAAAAACAACACTGATAGATAATTCAGATAAGCAAGATTTAAAGTGACTGACATAAAAAAAAAACATTTAAAAACAGACGTATGGACCTTCTTCTCGTGAATATTAACCATTTATCTTAATCTCTTAACCTTAGTTTAAAAGTCCCAATACCCTTAAGAATGTGTTTCTCACCAGTACCCCCATCTAGGAAACCTCGTACCAGCTGAACCGCCTAGAATAACAAACTGGCAGGTACAATAGGATGACCACTATTCATCTTTAAGGAACATAAGTAAAATATAGATACAATTCCATTGCTATAATTCCAGTCAAATATATCAAATGATTTTATGGCTTTTCACATAATCATATAATAGTCTAATGCCTAGTATCTAATGTTCCCCACAACGGTTGATGACGAAAAACAGCACAATAATGCTCTCCTAGTCCTGACCAAGCCAACTAAAGCATCATAAAGTCCATTGATCTAATGTATAACTATTTCAACACTTCAATGAGCTGTAACAAGTGCATTTGATCACTCAGCTCAACTTACTTCCCCAATGTCTACAACAGAATGATTAATCACACACACGCACGCAGAGAAACCCTAATAAACCTTCAAATCAAAAAACAATTACATTTATTTTCTCCATGTATTGGAACCTCTAGGGGTCTTATTGGAGGTGCTGAGGTACTCGCTCCGTCCACATCCATCAATTCTAACTCCCAGCAATGCCACTGCACAGAACTAACGTTTAGAAGTCAGTCCTTACGTTCCAATGGTAACCAAATCACACCAGAATTGAAACTTCTCTCACACATTGCACCAGAAGCAAAGCTTTCGTATCACAGAACTAAAATTCCAAGGATTTCGTTCTCTCCTGTCCAAGGATTTTGGTTTTCCTTGCATTTTCTCAGCAACCAAACAGCGTTAGGGAGAGTAGAAGGAATACCTGCTGACTTTGTGGCGATCGTAAATGGGGAATTGAATTTCAGAGGCGTGAGACGCGAAGACAAGTTTAGAAAACTGGAGGGAATTTGGGGTTGCTTGGGTTGATGGTAATTGGAACGTTTTGCCATGCCTATATTCTTTGCTTGGGGTTGCTAGTTTTTCTTTTTTTTTCCTTTTTTTTTTTTTTTTTTTTTTTTTATAATGACCATCAACAGTCTTTTTTTTTTAAAAAAAAAAAACAGTCATGTTTTATAATGTGTTGAAAAGTATTTTTTTTTAACTTGGAAAAAACTATTTGACGTGGAAATTTGGAATAAAGGTGATAAGTGCTTTTTTTTAAAAAATAAATAAATAAATAAGTTTTTTTTGAATTATTTGTTAATGTTTTGAAAAGTAATTTTTACTTGAAAAACTATTTGATATGATACAAGGGAGATAAGAAAAAATTAGATAACTGAGTTTTCGATTATTCTAAATAAATTCTTCCGTGAACTTGCCGTCCAAATTTACTGTAAATCGTCAGTGCCAGACCTTAAAATAATTTTTTTTATTATGTTATAAATTAAAATAAAATAAAAATAAACGTTAGAATAAAAACTTAAAAGATATCCATCTGGTTCAGATCCAAGCGCCGGTAATGATCTTCATGAAAGAATGGCAAATGTTCGTCAGCATAGACATAAACGTCAAAGTATTTTGTGTTTTGAGTTATTTATTATTTTATTTTTTTTGGACAAAAACTTTAACAAAGGCTAAGTTTCTAATTTCTTTGTAGTAAGAACGAGGATATATCAAAGTTAGATATAGTTTGTTACTTGGTTTCAATCAGAGACAGAGAGAGGGGGGCCGGTAGGGGCCATCCCCCCCCCCCCCCCCCCCTTTTCAACTCTTAAAAAGAATAAAAATTTAAGATTTTAATAAAATAAAATAAGGGAGAACTTCACAAAAGGGTATCGAACTATCGCGCGTTTCGATAGAAGGGTACTGAATTTGCATTTCTCTCGAACCGGGATTTTTGATTATCACACACCCTCACATAAGGGCATCTCGTCAGGTTTCGATGTTAATCCTGGCGGAAGTAGAGTCATATGACTTCCACGTGACTTTTTTAATACCTTTTGTCCGTTTTGCCCCTGACTTCAACGGATACATATTTTAAACATATATTCGACACTTGTATATTTTTTTTTTCAATTTTTTCCCCCAAATTGCTTTGGAACTCTCCGGAAACCCGAGCTCCGCATCCGTACTCTTGCGTGAAGAACCCTAACTATGCTGTGAAACTGTGGCTTGTTTCGGCAATATACACAAGAATCAAGCATCAAAGGCTAATTTTCACAAGGTAATGAACTACTTTGCTTTTTTCCAGTGTAAATGTATAGTTATGTAACCCTAAATTTTGTTTTTTTACGGATTCTTTGTTTTTTTTTCGAAATGTTGGGCGTTATTTGGGGTTTATGGATACTTTTCCCGTTTAGGTTGTTACGGGACCATGTGTTTGGTCATCGGCAATATCTGGGTCTTATTGATGTTGCCGAGAAGGTGTATATTATATATTGTTTGGTTTGTGGTCCCATTTTTCATGTCATTATCTTGTTTCAGGTTTGTGGTCCTCTTTTGTTTGGTTTGTGGTCCTATTTCGTTGATATTATCTAATTTCGTGTTTGTTGCTTAGGGTTGCAGAGAAGTTTGATTTTTTTTACACTATTTGTTGTAGTTAGTGGGTCCTAATGTGTTTGCCATTATGAGGGACTTTTGAGATTGTTTTGCTGGCCGATACCTTTATGCATGCTCTAAATGCATTTACTGACTTTTGAGATGGTTTTTGTCTGATGACTAGGACGTGTCATTGTTCTGTCTATTTGTAGGACACATAATGTATCCAGAAATGCTAATATTTGAGGTGCACCATGGTGGTCGATTTAATAAGGAGCATAGAGTTACATATGTCGGTGGGGACATATCACATTACCTTGATCCATATGAGAGAGACGAGCTATCATTTATTGAGGTAAAGATGGTAGTTAGGACTTATGGGTATGGTCCTGGTGACCTAATTTACTACAATATACCTACCAAGAGTCTAGATAAGGGGCTACGACTTATTTCTTCTGACCATGATGTCCTTCAAATGGTAGAGCAGCATAGGGAGCATGGAATTGTAGAGTTATATTTAGTTGCCTTTGGTGTAGTACATGCATATGTAGATGTAGAAGGAGAAGAGGATAGTGTTGATGAGGAAGAGGAAGAATAATACAAGAGACAGACTGTATACAAAAATGACCCATTTTAGGATCAGGTTCTAAGTGATGACTCTGATGCCTATGAATTAGATGGAGATGCAATAGTGGGATTAGACGATGATGGACTTAATATAGAACATGATGATGTCGGAGTAGATGAAGGGGTTGGACTACAACCAGAAGGTGTGAATCAAGAGGTTAGAGTAGAAGCAGCAGTTGGTGAAGATGAAGAGGGTGAGGGTGAGGGTGATGTTGATTCAGATCTTTCCCGTAGTGATTTACTGATCTCACTTCATGCTAGTGATGCAGAGGGTGTGGCTGAAGTTGAGTTTTCAAGACGGCCCTGTGTCACCAAGAGGGTTCCATTTAGTAAAGAATGTTTTACAAATCCGATTTTGCAGCAAGATAACACTTTTCAGGATGTGTATGAGTTTAGAAAAGCCATTAAGCAGGCCTCTGTATTGAAAGGGAATGACTTGACTTACCAAAAGAATTCAAGGACTAAATGCATTGTAGTGTGTGCAGACAAGAATTGTAAGTACAAAGTTTACGGGAGGCAATTGAAAGATGAGTCCACATTCATACTAATTTCAATTAGGCCTAAACATACATGCCCTAGGAAATACAAGAATCGCTTAATCACTTCGAACTGGATCGCCGAGTGGTGCATGGACGATTTTAGGGATTAGCCGAACATGCCTATAGATGTCCTGAAGAAAAAGGTGAAGAAGTTGAATGTTGATATCCACCCTAATTCCTTGTATAGGGCTAGGAAGAGGGCACAAGAGGTCATTTATGAGAAGTTGGGTGAGCAATACTACCGGTTATGGGACTACTGTGCAACAATTAAAAGCACAAATGTTGAAAGTTGTATACTTTTGATGGTTGAGAAACATATGCCCGAAGTGCCTTGTAAATTCCAGAGGATGTACATGTCATTGGCAGCCATGAAAAATAGATTCAAAGATTGGTGTAGGCCTTTGATAGGCCTTGATGCATGCTTCTTGAAGGGGGTTTACAAGGGACAGTTAATGGCAGCTATTGGAAGGGATGTCAATAATAAAATGTACCCAATTTTCTATAGTTGTGGTGGAGGCAGAGACTAGGGAAAGCTAGGCATGGTTTCTCGAGGCCTTATTAGCAGATCTTGGCCCTAGTGGTCCACATGGGTGGGTTTCATTTCAGATAGACAAAATGTAAGTATTTTTATTTTGCTTTTTTTATGATCTAAATGTCTTGTAGGTGATTTGATATGTTAAATGCAATGACTTTGATGTGTTTATTGTTTTCATGTGTGCATGGACTGATACCAAGCCTACATGAGGCGTGTCCTCATGCTGAGCATCGTATATGTGTGCGGCACTTATACGTCAATTTCAGAAACAATGATCACAGGGGGGTGTTATTGAAGGACATATTGTGGAGAGCTGCTTCATCTTACACACAGACTGGATTCTATGCTGCAATGGAGGAGCTCAAGGGCCTTAATCCTAAAGCACACGAGTACCTAAAAAATGTTGACCCTAGAACCTGGTGTAGGGAATGATTCAACACAAGTACAAAGTGTGACCTTCTGCACAATAACTTGGCTGAGTGCTTCAATAACTGGATCCTCAAGTTGAGTAATGCTACATATCATCCATTTGTCCTCCTTTTATCCCCCTAAAATTGATGTGACTCTTAAAATCACCATTGGATCAAAATCTAATAATGATCTATCATAAATTCAATAGTGATTTTAAGAGCGACATCAATCTTGGGAGGATAAAAGGAGGACAATGGATGATATGTAGCATTACTCTCTGTCCAAAATAGCAGTGCAAGATCAAATACATACATTGACATTCATAAGACTGATTACAAACATATAGATTATTTGTCAATAGAATATGACAAATTGTTTTGTTCATAAAGTGAGTACAAGTAACGAGAACAGTATTAAAAAGCAGTCAGCAAATATGTCAAGGAAAATGTTCGATTTACAACATCAACATAACAACTGCACAACAACTCTTCACATGAGGGTGGGCCCCACACACTAGGACCCACCCTCATGTGAGGGGTTGTTGTGCACTTGTTGTGATGATGTAGTGTAAGAATCAAATCCCATATGTCAATTAGATTACTATGAGTTCCAAGCAATCAACCAAATCACACTAGCTCACAACTTTCATCACATATATTGTTGGGAAATATTCTCAGCATTTAATAGATGAGCTCATTTCTAAATACAAGCCCATCTATTAACATTGGTCCTAAGAAAGGCCAGCTACGTGATCCACTGGATAACAAGTCAAAGCCCAAGCCCATCTAGGAGTAGCCAATCCAGGAGTAGCTTGCGTAAAGTCATGGAGAGATTAAGGTCCCAAGATACCCAGAGATGTAAAGACCCACGATCCAAATACGTGAAACCCCACGACTTGGAGACATGAAGATGCGTCCTCGAGATGTGAAAACCTACAATCCAGAGGCGTGAAGACCCACGACCCTTGGATCGTAGGGATCCTGAAAAGCCCAGGATCACTCCTCAAAAACAGATTAAGTCCTCACTATAAATACACACAGGCACTCAGGTATTCTCTAGTTGAAATTATTATTATTAAGCATCCATACACATTCTCTCAAAAGACTAACTTAAGCATCGGAATGGGACTAGCTAACACCCCAACAAGCTCATTTATTGATATTTACTGTTTTACAAGGAGAAATAAGAATTTTCTGGAAGCTTGTGCCATCATGTTGAGAACTGTTTTAACATAAATGACTTCCATTACTTTTCATTAAACACACACCAATACAAACACACACACATAATATATATATATATATATATATATATACATAAATCCACTCATATACACACAAATACATATATATACATGTCAAGATTCACAATTACAATAATCCAAGCTATATTTATTACATTACGAAGAGAATTCATTTTTTTTAATCTTTTTAAATATATAATATGTCTTCATTACAAAGTTAAAAATAATATTATAAAAATGAAGTTATACATACTTATACGAGTTGAACTGCGTTTATACGAGTTCGGGTCGTTTAACAATCGATGCTAAATTTTTGTTCAAGCTTTGTTCATTTAATAAATGAATCGATTCCAAGCCTCGAGTTAAACCCAAGCTTGTTCATAAGCGGCTCTATTCATTTACAACCCTAAAAGTAACAATCATTGCACAAGATACGTAAAAGATTACAAAGCAACATCAATTGTAACAATCACTTAACAATAGTTGTTTATTACAAATCCAATAATGATTTACAACCTAAAAGTAACAATCATTGCATAAGATATGTAAAAGATATCAAAATCCAGTCTCGTCGATGCAAGTGATGTATCCTTGTTAATTTTGCTTGGTGAAACTTAAAAAACTCTCAATTTAGTGTATCAATTTTTTAATTTCATCTTTTATTAGAATTTTTTCGTTAAATCATGACAAAATTTTTAAAATATAAACATTTTTAAAATATTCAATTGTGAATATTTTTGTAAATTCCGTTAAATCCTTATCAACGCATAAATCCTTCAATTTTTTTTTTTATTATAAAGAATGAAGGCATTTTGACATTATTCTATTAAGATTTAAGGGATGAGTGGAATTGAAAAAAATAATAATAATAATAATAAATAAATAAATTGAAAGATAGAGAAATCAAATTAAATTTTAAAATTCAGAGGGTAATTAAAAATATGATCAAAGTTGAGGGGATTGTGAATTTCCTTTTTGCTTTTTAACAGAAGGCTTCATCAAACAGAAGTGAGAAGAAGTTGCAAAAGATTACAAAGCGATCATAATAAACGTCGCCGGTGTCCGACAAGAGCAAAAGAACATAGTATCAGCATTCAGCAAGCGGCGTACCCCCAAAAAATGCTGTTTAGGTATTGCCTAACATGCCTCAAATTCAACAGTTAAGGCGTCTCGTTCCCAACCATTTCCCACACTTTCCCGCCACCCAAACAAAACCTTTCGGCACGCTATCTTCCCTCTTGAACCTCTGCACAAAACCCCAACACCTTCAACAAATCCATGCCAGGTTCACCCTCCATGGCCTTCACCAAAACCCGGCACTCTCTTCCAAACTCATCGACTCCTATGCCAATCTTGGCCTCCTCCATCTCTCCCAACAAGTCTTCAATTCCATTAGCAACCCAATTTCAGTTCTTTACAACGCGAATTTGAGAAGTTTGTCAAGGTTTGGTGAACACGAGAGAACCCTTTTGGTGTACCAAGAAATGGTCACGAATTCCATGTACCCAGATGAAGATGCTTACCCTTTTGTTCTGGGGTCATGTTCTTGTTTGCCAGATGTTCAATATGGGAAAAAGGCTCATGGGCATGTGGTGAAACTCGGTTTTGATTCATTTGATTTGGTGGATACTGCTTTGGTAGAGATGTATAGGAACTGTGGTGATTTTGACAATGAGAACGAACTGGTTGTGAGAAAGTCTGTATGTGATTTGGGTTCTTGGAATTCTTTGATTTTTGAGGCTTCTCAAGATGGAAATGCCGAGGAGTGTTTTCGGCTTTTTGAGAAAATGAGAATGAAGAGAGTCGAGCCTGATTCGGTTACTATAATTAACTTGTTAAGGTCAAGCGTTGATCTGCGCTCGTTACAGGCGGGAAAGGCTATTCACTGTTTGGTTGTTGTGAGCAACTTATGTAAGGATTTGGCAGTGAATACCGCACTATTGTCCATGTATACCAAGTTGGGTAGTTTGGAAGTTGCACAATTGCTATTTGAGAAAATGCCCGAGAAGGACTCTGTTGTTTGGAATATAACGATATCAGCATATTCTCGAAATGGGTACCTCGAGAAATCCCTTGAACTATTAAGGTGTATGGTAAGATCAGGGGTTAGACCTGATTTATTCACAGCATTACCTGTGATTTCTTCAATTACACAGTTAAAGTCTATTGAGTGGGGCAAACAATTGCATGCCCATGTGATAAGAAACGGTTCAGACTATCAAGTATCAGTCCATAATTCTCTTATTGACATGTATTGTGAGTGTGATTATTTGAATTCTGCAAGGAAGATTTTTGACTCATTGATAAACAAGACTGTGGTTTCATGGAGCGCAATCATAAAAGGATATGTGACCCATGATCAGTCCGCTGATGCTTTGTCTCTCTTTGCCAAGATGAAAGCGGAAGGAGTAAGAGTTGATTTTGTTATAGTTATTAACATTTTGCCTGCTTGTGTGAACATTGGGGCACTAGAAAATGTAAAATACCTTCATGGTTACTCATTGAAATTCGGCCTCAACCTACTTTCCTCTGTTAATACGGCACTGCTCATCAGCTATGCAAAATGTGGATGCATAGAAATGGCCCGGAAGATTTTTGATGAGGAGAAAAGCAATGGAAAAGATCTAATCATGTGGAACTCTATGATCAGTGCATATGCTAAGCACGGAGACTGGTCTAAATGTTTTGAGTTGCACAACCAAATGAAGCATTCAAATTTTAAACCAGATCAAGTGACCTTTCTTGGGCTATTGACAGCATGTGTAAATTCAGGCCTCGTTAAAGAAGGGAAGGAGTGTTTCAAGGAGATGATGGAAACCTATGGCTTTCAACCAACCCAAGAGCACTACGCTTGCATGGTGGATTTATTAGGGCGTGCTGGGCAGATGGATGAAGCCAGAGAACTCATAGAAACTATGCCTTTCAAACCAGATGCTCAGGTATGGGGGCCATTATTAAGTGCCTGTAAGATGCACTCGGAAACCATGGCTGCGGAGTTTGCCGCTGAGAAGCTTATAACTATGGAACCGAAAAACGCTGGAAATTACATATTGCTCTCCAATATTTATGCTGCAGCTGGAAAGTGGGATGGGGTCGCTAAAATGAGGACCTTTCTTAGAGATCGAGGATTGAAGAAAACCCCTGGCTCTAGCTGGCTAGAAGTAAATGGACATGTACATGAGTTTCGTGTTGCTGATCAATCTCATACTAGGTCAGATGATATATACACCATTTTAAGAAACATAGAGTTGGAAATCAAGGAGGCTAGAAAGAGGAGTTCAGAAATACAGTCTTAAACTTCAATTTTGTTCGTCGGAGAAGTTTTTGAAAAGATTTTACTCTCTATGATGTCTCTAAATGCAGAGTGCATCTGATTGCCATTAATAGCCTTGTACTGAGATGGGATTCACATGGATTGATGTCACAGGGAGGATTTTGGTGAAGTTCAAATTTTAGCTACCATTTCATGGAGCTTTTTGATTATCAACCACCTAAGATAAGCCAATTTTCTTGTTCAGATGCTTCTTTTCATGGTTTGCCTTGGATATTACTTTGATCCTCAAGCCAGCCCCAAACAATCAGTTGAAGGCGATCTTTTGTGGTCTGGCTCTTTCTCCATTTGAGCATCCTCTTGCTGCCCTATCCATATCCAAGCCTTCTGCAGTAGTCGAAGACGACATAGAATCATGTCAGAAAGAAGTAAACAAGTTGACCTAAAGCCACGGTGCCTAGAGCTCACACTAGCCATTGCAGAATTCCAAACAAGTTGAACTAAAACAAGCTGCTTCAGTGATTCGAAGAGTACCTTGGGCAACAAACTATTGCAGAATTTCAAGAGAAACCTAGAATTCTTTCTCAGTTCCCGGATTCATCCTTCTAAAACTATACTGAGTTGCTTTTAAACTATCAGAACTGCTCTGATCACTTCACTCTGTCAGTATCCGTTCAACATCTTAGTAAAGGACTCGGGGGAAATTTCAGAACACCATGTATTTACCAGTACATCTGATACGGCCCAAGATACAAAGACCAGAAGAGTAAAAGAAAAGAAAAGAATTTGTTATTTATTATTTAATAGATTTAATTTTATTGTTGTTTTACATCTTAATCTTAATTGCTTCTTTTACTGGTCAAGGAACTTGGTAAATTGAGGCCAAGCTGCAATTTTCTCCATGTCTGGCGAGTTCCATTATCGGAACCAAAACAATAGAAAATTAAGAAACATGCTATTCCTTCAACCTCTGTCCAACTCTTTTTTAAATTTATCATTGAATCTGTAGAGCTCACATGTGAATCCTATAGATTTGATGGTAGATTTAAACAAAATATTAATAGACTTGGACGGAAGATGGATGGGAGAGGAGAAGGAAAAATAGCATTTCTCTAAAATCAATTACATAGATAAGGTTCCTAAATTCTGGATGGAATGAAAGGCCTGAACAAATCAACTATTCTAAGTCAACTAGATTAGGGATGAGCGTAGTTCAAGACCATTTCATAGTTTATATTAGATTTTACTGTATATAAAGGTGACATAGTATGATGATGTAACAACATAAGCAATATATACACCATTAGATACTGTAAAATTTAGTATGAACCATGAAATGGTTCCCTTCTATTTCACTTCAAATAGAAAAGATCCCGTTGCAGTTCGAAGAATATGATAAGACTTTTCAGAAGAAGTTAATGGTGATGATGAGATTAGGAATTTGTATAGAAAGAGAGCCATGAGAGTTGAGACGCAGGATCCTTCATTGAACTCTTGAGGAATCCGTAATTCACTTGAGCACCATTAAGGCCATTGCTATGTCTCAGTTTCTAGAATATTTTCAAGAGAAAACCCAAGAAAAGAATTTGGAAAGACCTTAAAGTAGACGTATAAATAAGATTGCCCGAAACTTTCTGTTTGTTAAAGCTTTTTATTTTTTCCTTCTGTTTTTACTTCTCAAAATAAAAACACTAACAAACAACCTTAAACACAAAATACCTTTATATTACATTAGAACACGTCCTCAAATTTTTTTTTTTTAAAAAAAAAAACCATTAACAAACGTAGCCTACATATTCAAAGTAATGCAAGTCAGTATCATAAATGTCAAAATTAATCAGTTGGGACTGGTTGAGCCCAACATTTGAGTTGGGACAAACTAAATTTGTCAGCAAGAACCCATAAGCCATTCAACAAGTTTAAGCCAATTTCCTCAACCCGCAACTTCTTTTTATCTGTGGAAGCAAAATTTTATTTGTTTTATGAACCTTCCATCTCTGAGTCCTGCTTTTCTTGCTCTTCTTTTGGAATACTACTGCTGCTGCTTCCGGGTCGTGCTTGTTTGAAAGCTGAAAGAGGATAAAGAACATGTTAATGACTCACAATTTACAAGAACATGAAGCAAGATCATGGAAGTATAAAGCACAGAAGTCAAAGGTCACTAAAAGTCATATTCATGCAGGACTTCATATAATAACCATTAGATAATACCATTTCCAATTACTAAAACGAATAACTTTGACAGTCAAATTTCAGATGATTCAATCATTTTCTGAATTGCTATGACCTAACAAGCCCAAATCAATCAATAATGACTGAATAAAAAAAGAACCCAAAAAAGAAAAAACATAAAAAATCGAAGATGATAACTACTCATTGTTTGTTGTAAACAAACATATCATGTCAATAGTAATAATTTAAGCAACATAAATAAGAAACGTTAGCCTTGGTTTTGCTGAAAGCACAGCAATTTCTCGGTTGATAATGAGAGTGGACTTATTAGACTCACATTTGATAGATGATCCTGCAAGACAAGTAAGCCTGGACTTTGTGTCAGCCTCAGCCAATGGGTATGGCTTTTCTTTAATGGCCATGCGAACATCCCAGACACGTATAATCCCATTCGAAGACGCGGATGCTACTAGATACGGATCATCGCCAGAAGCAGTACCATCATTCCTTGTGAGCACCACAATACCTTTCAAACGGGCAGAATGTGCATCCTCAATGCTATATGCAACCTTCCTACTTTTTGTGTCCCATGCAGTGATACTCCGGTCCTCACCACCAGTATATAGAAGTCCATTCTGTCAATTTTAAATGAAATTTAGTAATTAAAATGAGACAAAATTAGCAAAAAAAATCTAAAATGGGTGTTGAACAATTGTAAGTAGCCATCTGAACATAAAGAGTTCTGAACATATATAATGGCTTTTAACTCTATCACTGTCTCCTCACAATCTTCGAAGTTTCAAGCGTTGCGTTCCCTTCAAATGCACCACATTAAGCACAGACGAATCATCTTCCAAACCTCTATATTGTAGTGGCTTCTAAATTGACCTCTCCAACAAGCCAACAACTCCACCACTAATTGGGGCATGACCTACTCAATCACAAGAAGACGGATAATCAATATCCACGAGTCTCTAACCACTTCGCAGTGGACATGCCTCTTTCTCAAGTTATCCCAAGTAGCCCATAACTAGAAAATAGTATCCGAAGACTCTCATAAACAAGAAAGATCTCGTTTGTCCCACAAGAACTCCACATCCTAAACCACCAAGAACTTGAAGTTTACGTCACATGTAAGCCTATAAATGGCAATACTTTGCAATATCGACCGTCGATATTAATTACAAGAATAAAATTACGCTAATAACTCCCTACCACTCAGTCATGCTATAATCCTAATATCAAGATGGCCCAAGGGGAATACCCTTTTTTTCCTTTTTTATTTTTCTTTCTCATGGCATTTCATGGGATAAGGGAGAGAAATTAAATTATGGTTTGGGGCCATTTCATTTAGAACAAAAGAAAATGTACAGAAAAGCATGACATAACTTGTCATGTGGGTTTTAGAGGCTCCTTATGATCAATTATAGGTATTTCACTTTATCGGGTTCATGCATAAAGCTTCATCGAGCATAACTTATTGAAAATCCACAAATTGGCAATGAAGTATGCATAGACTATCAATCAGCCACTAGGTGAATGAATACCTACAGCTCTTGCCATATGAAATTGTCTCTACACAAAAAGGAACTTGCATGACATAATATCACTATCTAAGATCTAATAACTCAGAAACAATAATACTACTCATATATGCACTTAGAATCACCAGCATTCTCATGAAATTGCTCAAATATCAAAAGCTGTTTCAGCCTCAAATACCTAACACTCAAAATTTCATTTCTTTCCCGCACAAGAAGGTCAGCAATGAACAACAAAACACAATCAATGAACAACAACTACTGAAAGCAACAAGAAATCAACCACCACCAATACCCAAAACCAAGCACCCAAAATCACAGAGATCCCAACAAAAACAAACCTCGCCGGGCGCGGCGCAAAGGACCCGCTTTTGCTTGGGATTCTCCAACTCGCAGACCAACCTGGCGTCCTCGGCCTCGTGCACTCCGACCTTGTCCTCCATAACCATGAAGAACCTGTCCCCACCGACATCAAACTTCACCAAGCTGGCCTCCCTCCCGATCCTACCACAAAAGCTCCTCTTACCACGCACCAAGTTGAGCATCGCCAAGCACCCGTCCCTGCTCACAGTCAGAGCCAGCTTCCCAGATGGGTGCACAGAGAGATCGTTGACAGCCTTACTGTGGGGACGAAGAGACTTGAGGAGGACAAAAGGGTCGGCGTCGAAGATGGAGACGGAGCCGTCAGCGGCGGCGGAGATGAGGTTGCGAGGGAAGGAGAGGTGGGGAGGGGAGAAGAAGGAGAGGGAGGTGATGGAGGCGGAGTGGTCGTGAAGAGACCCAAGGTAGGAGGCTGAGGGCAGGTCGTAGAGGTGGATGGTGTCGTCGGCGCCTCCGGAGGCAGCGACGTTTCCACAGGAGGCGACGGTGGTGATGGGGGATTGGTGGGATAGATAGGAGAAGAGTGGTGTGAGGGTTAGGCTTGGGGCTTTGTGGGGTTTGAGCTTGAAACCCCATATGTATTTCTCATACGAGCCTGCTATCAGACTCATGGTTGGATAGTGGAGCTCTCTGTCTCTTCTTTTGATTGCCTCACTGAACTGGAGGCTCAGGAACGAAAACCCAACCCTTGGGGGAAGAAGAAGAAGAAGAAGAATGGGCGAGGTTTTAGTTTTGGGTTTAGGGAATACCTGGTTTGACTAAAATGCCTCTTTCTCTCTCTCGGTTTTTCCCCACTTTCTTTTTCTTTTTTTTCTTTTTTTTCCTTCTAATTTTTTTTTTCTTTTGCTTTTCGCATTTTGAATTTTTTTTCCCAAAAAATAATAAAAAAAGTGGGGGGGTAAGGGTAGGGAGGGGATAAGAGGTTGAAATGTCTGTTTGGATACTTAAATAGCACTTTACCCTATTCGAGCATCCTAAACCGATCTGCAAACATATTTTAGTGCTATTAATTATAATTTTATCTTGTAATTGTTTTATAATTTTAATGTGATAATTTAATCAACTTTTAGATAATTTTAATTTTTCTTTTGAAAAATGGTAATAATATATAACACACTTTTATATCATTATATTATATTCATATGACAGTGTTTAATAGTCATTGGTTTTTTTTTTTTTTTTAACAAAGGCTAGCATTAACGGAGTGAGATAATTATATATATATATATATAACATTATTCTTTTTGATATATGGGAGTGGGACAGTTTTTTTTTTTTTTTTTTTAATATTTATTAATTTTAAAATCTATCATGCAAGTGTAAAATTAGAATGCAAGTTAAGCCAGAGGTAACTCAAAGGTTCACAATATGATGATAGAGAAAAAGCAGGACTCATATATATATATATATATATATATATATATATATATATTATATATATATATATATATATTCTGTATGTCATTAGGTGCAATCAAAAACAATTTTTATATCCTTAAAAAAAAAAAAATTATATTTTCAAGTAAAATAGAGTTTTATACACAATACTTTTACCATTAAAAATACTTCATCCTTTCAACTTTAGGAATGTTGCCGATTTTATATTTATAACCCGAGTAACTTAATCGACTAAAAACTACGATTGGTTTGAATTTTTCCTTTCCCTCTTCTTGGGCCAATTTACTTTTTTTTTTTAAATAAAAAAAAAAGTTGTCAATTTGCTTGTATTGAAATTCTTCTCCCTTAACCCCATTCCTAATCCACACCAAGATTATTTACCATGATCTCTTTTTGTTCTCTCTTTTACTTAAGGTCACTAAGTAAAATATTTAGTTTCATTTTCTTGCCATCTTACATTTTTTTATCCATCTTCATGCAAAAAATATATATAAATTTACTGTTGAATCTGTGAAACTATACGTAAAATTTTACAAATTTAATGTTTGATGTTTTTTTAAAAAAAATGTGGAAGAGAATAATACTAAAACACATCTCATTATATTAAAAGAACAATAAGGTAATTTATATATATATATATATATATATAAAATTAAAACCTTTAAATTGATATATAATATAATATAATATAATATAATATAATATATTTTCACCAATCTCTAGCAGTAACATAAACTTGGTGTTTTTGAAACCAGTATCGCTCTGGATGTCCTTGACTTTGTATTGGTAACGGAACGGGTTCCGGAGTTGAAATAGAAATCGTAAAGCGAAATCCCACCCACACGATGGGTCTGAGCAGCGTCTCTCAATCTCAATCTCACGGTCTCACGCGCTTACTTTATAAATCTTTTTCGGTCCGTCCCATAATGTCCGCCTCCTAACAACACCCTCACCCACAACCTCCGACGTCGCTCCCAGGATCCCACCGGCAACATGGTCCAAGACCCAAAACAATCTCCTCCTGACCCGCCGGCTCAGCAGGTTTCCACTCAACCCGATCCTCCTCAACCGCCGCCAACACCACCACCACCACCGTTCGATCCTAGTCGAAGTAACTCTCTCTCTCTCTCTCTCTCTCTCTCGCTGTTTTGTTCAGTTTGGTTTGATTTTCTTGATGTTTCTTTGGATTCTTGGGAATTCTTTCTCTTCTATTTGTGTTTAGGATTTTTAGGGTTTCAATTTGGATTTTTTTGGGGTTGGTTCTGCGCGTAGAATATGGTGCTCTCAGGTTATTATCTTCGCCTGAGAGGCTTTAGTTTTCTGGGTATTTTTTTTCCATAAACACCCTCTTTGTTTTTGCCTTCCAGTTCCAGAGCACTAAAATTGATTCTGAATCATTAACCAAACTCTATTGTAATTGTGGGTCAACATGGTACGAAATCGATCCACGTCCGGATTTTTGTGATTCATGGAAAATTAGCCAGTTTTCTTTGAAGTTACCGAATTGTGTGTTTGTTTGAAAACTCTAGACATCGTTTCTCTAACACGATTTCAGTTATCACCTGTAATAAATCTATTCAGTGTTTTCATGGTAGGTCCTTCTAATTTTGAACTTTTTGGTCTTGGTGTTAGATCGGCAGGCATGGTTATTTAGAAGATAATGATAATCAGTAAGAAAGCATAAAAATTTTGATTGTTTATGAGCTGTTTTGGCCTAATTGTGTTCTTTGCAGGATTCTGGACTTTTTATTTATTTTTAATGGAAACTGACTAACAATCATCCTACTCTATATCTCACACTTGCCGTATTTTTCTTTGAAGTGATTGGCATTATTAAACGGAAGGCTTTAATAAAAGAGTTAGCTGCAGCATACCATGCGGAGTGCCTTGTATATTGTCAAGAGCTTTTGGAACTTCAAAGAAAATGGGAAGAGGTTAGAAATAATGTCCTCCTATTTCAGTCATGCATTTTTATGTTTGATAATCTAGGCATGTTCATTTGTAGTCATCAGAAAGAGTTTCTTTTTAACAATTTAGTAGAGAATCACTTACTCAAGCTACTTATTGGTCTCCTTGCATGTTTCCTAGGTGGATCTGTCCATGTGTTGACTTTAGCTAGCTATTTGTATAGAATACTCTGAGACTTCAGAGTGCGGAATTGGAATACCTAATTGGTTATGGATATCATATGGTTTTGCTTTGATACTTATTTCTCTTGAACTGGTCTTAAAGGTCCTTGATTTGGAGTTCTTTTTGGATTTTCATAGGGCAAATCATGTATGGTCTTAACTATATTGTTTGTGATAAGTCTTTTTAAGCACGATCTCCTTATCCGGAGGTAAACTCTTTGAGTTATTGTCCATAAGGGTTGAGTGAGGTGGGGTTGTTGGGTTTGGATTTTTCTGTTCTTCATAGATTTTCCATTGCTTTGGATATCCAATAGACATACCATTACTTATGTCATGTTTTGTCAACGGAAGGGTGGAGTGAAGGGTCTAGGTGAGACATGATGGACATTTGGGGAGACCACCATGCATTTTATAGCTTTAGAATGATGAAATTTTACGCAAAGAATTTAAGTATTTGATATATTGAAAGTGAGTTAAAGCTAAAACAAGTTAGGGGGAGTGAATACTATGGATGTTTGACCAACTACAAAATGTTCCTACGAGTACTTTAAAGAATTTTGATTAGTTCATTACATTTTTTTTGAACAGAATGATCATAGGTTTATGAAATGTAAAAAGACACTTGTTTGGAATCATTGTTGTAGAGTCTCCATTAATATGAGGCACAAGAAGATTAGATAGATGCTAAAAGAGAGAATATCTTTTTCATAGCGTAGAGCACTAGCAGTAGATACCCTATAGTTCCCTTCCTTAAATATTATGAGAATCTCAAAAAAATTACAAAAAGCCACTTGCAGCAGATTCCCCAAAAGTTCCTTAAACCATTGGGTAGCATTGTAGCTACCCGATGAGTTTATTATATTGATAAAAATTCGTTCTCTCTTTGCTCTCACAACTCCCTATATGCTTCTTCACTGTTGTGATCAGCAATGCACATCCCCTTCGAAAAATCAACGGCCAAGCATTCTGCATGGTGAGAGAAGAGATTGAAAGAGAGAGATAGAGAAACCTAACCCTGAAACCCAACTTGTTTTTCTTCTTCTTCTCTCACACTTGCATAGAGAAACTGAGCAGTGGTGTGGGCTTTGATTTGTGAGATATCCAGGATTTAGATTTTTGGATTGTTGGGGCTTTTGTTCAGTCGTCAAAGAAACTCAAGCAAGGTGAGTTGATATGGAGCTTGATGAATGTGTATTGATTTGAAGCTTCATTTTAGGTTTTTAATGTTGATGGCCAAATGGGGTGAGTTCCGGCTCAGAAAAAAAAAAAATTGGTGAGTTCCGTCCATGTGCTTGACGGTGACGACAACGGAGAGAGAGTATTAAAAAAAATAATTAATATTTTAATGATATAAGAAAATATTAAGGGAAGCTATTGTGGAGTGTATTTGTATAGAGAAGTAAAAAGTAATTTTGTTTCCTAAATTTAAGGAAAATAGTTGGGTATCTGTTGTTAATGTTCTTAGAGTGGAGTAAGACAAATTAGGCAAGAAGAGGCCAAATATGAATAGATAATGTTGGAGCCAACCAGCCAGTACACTTGCATGGTTTCTATATGGCTAGTGCGGGATGGTTAAGTTCCGGGTGATTTCTTGATATCCATTATGATCCTTTTCCCCTTGGGCTGGATTGAAATATGCTTACTGCTGTACTTATTGTGTCATAAGGTGCTGCTACAATAGAGAGGTTTTGTTTATTGGACTTCTTGTTATAATCATGCTGTCCTTCTCAAAAAAAAAAAAATCATGCTGTCATAGCCTGACTGATTTCGAATGCATTGGTGCCTAATATTACTTTTGGAAATGGTACAATTTTTTGACATCAGACAATTTTTACTAGCAAAACCATCTTAGAGCTTGTTTTCAACTGAAGGAATTTTGTTGCTATGTTTTTGTGCTAATTGGTCTAGATTTTACAATATGATGTACTGTTTCGCATATTAATTATTTCGATTTTAAATGCTTGCAGCCATTTATTGACTTAAAGCCTCCAGAGGATTCAAGGAAAGAACCAATGCGGCCCCCCAAACGTCTAAAGAAATCCCGCTAGACTATCAATACCAGTGTAAGATTTGTATCTTGATCTCGCCTCAACTGCACCATTGAGGCAACCACATGTATTTGTTTTTGAAGTTTCTGTTAGATGCTTTAGATGCAACGACTGTTTCATGGATTCCCTGCATCTACGTATAAGCTCTTTTTTTACCAGTTCATACTAAATGAAGTGGGCAGAGAGAGAGAGAGAGAGAGAGAGACAGAGAGAGAGGGAGAGAGTGTTCACAAATGTAACACCTGTTGTTCGGTAAGAAATGTGTGCCATTACTGGTGCACTGTATTGTACATATCATACATGGATGCTTTCGTCAAATACGCAGCCGGTTGCTTTGATATAATCACAAATGTAGCCCCCAATATGATTCATCGACTGTGTGCTATTTAGATGGAAAAAAAATGCCATCAGATACTTCGCCTCAAGATCTATGAAACTTTGATGGCTATGTATTCTACTTAAGTGCGTCTGTCAATTCTTGGGATTAAAATGGCTATAACAATTAGGTCTCGATTGGTTCGGTTCGCATAATGGACCCTTAAAATGGAATGACCATTTCATAAGAATAATCATTCATTTGTTTGGTAAGGGTCTATTAATGAAATAGTTATTCCAATGGACCCTTAAAATGGAATGACCATTTCATAAGAATAATCATTCATTTGTTTGGTAAGGGTCTATTAATGAAATAGTTATTCCAATTGAAAATTTTTTTTCTTACGAAGAGAAATAGTTATTTCTCTAAAAAAAAAATGAGAGAAATAGATATTCCTGTAGGAATAGACTACATTTTTCATACAAAACTACTCATTATTTTATATATTCTCTCAATTTTTTATTTATTTATTATTATTATTATTATTATTTTTAAAAACCTTACGGTGTTTGGCTGACTACTCATTGGGGTGGACGGCTAGCCACATAAGGAGCCGGGGGTGGTCACACCACCTCCCGGATGCCTTGTGGCAGATCCTTGGGGGCATGTAAGAAAATTTGTGCTGCAAATCACACCGCACGGGTCATCTACACAGTTACGGTTCATGGAGGAAGAAGTGAAGCCATCGGAATAATCGCAACCACAAAAGCGTTTGAAACACCCATAATCAAACACCTATAACCTGCAACGGAGGGATAGGAGGGGGGTAGTGTTTTCATGGCTACCTTGGCCTCACATCGCGAGCACATGCAACTGATGCAAGGCTAGATGTGAGGCATGTTGTGAGTATTTTCTTATTCAAGTAATCTAAAAGAGGAATGCTAGAAGCTAGACTTTTATTTCATCACTATCCTACACTACAAAAAACTCTACATTTGGCCGCGTGTCTACAGTACCTGTTACTGTAGACACGCGTCCAATTAGCCACGTGTATACAGTACACGTGGCTAGAAGGGGGCGCATCACAGTTGGCCGCGTGTAATTATACACGCGGCCATTGGCCGCGTGTAATTTTACACGCGGCCAGTTGGCCGCGTGTATTTTTACACGCGCCAGTTGGCCGCGTGTATTTTTACACGCGGCCAGTTGGCCGCGTGTATTTTTTACACGCGGCCAGTTGGCCACGTGTATTTAATACACGCGGCCAATTGTTTTTATCAAATATATATTAATAAAAATAAATTTTATTAAATTTTGTATATGGCCACGTGTATTAAAATACACGTGGCTAATTGTTTTTATTAAATATAATATATATATATATATATATTAATATATCTATATATACGTATAATATAATTGGCCGCGTGGCTTTAGGCCACGCGGCCAGAATTTCTGAATATATATTATATATATATATATATATATATATATATATTAATATATGTATATATACGTATAAATAAATTGCTGAAGGCAGTGGCGCGCGGGAATTGTCCCGCGCGCCACTGAACATACAAGAATTTCAAACGAAAAAAAAAAAAAAAAAAACATTATATACACGTTCTCTCTCTCTCTCTCTATCGTTCTCTCTCTCTCCTCCATTTTTGGTTGCTCTCTCTCTCTCACGGTGTGTTCTCTCTCTCTGTATCTCTCTCTCTCTCTCTCTCTCTCTCTCTCTCGCTCTCCCTCTCTCTCTCTGTCTCTCGCTCTCTCTCTCTCCTCTGTATCGCTTGCTCTCTCTCTCTCTCTCTCTCTCTCTCTCTCTGTCTCTCGCTCTCCCTCTCTCTCTCTGTCTCTCGCTCTCTCTCTCTCCTCTGTATCGCTCTCTCTCTCTCTCTCTCTCTCTGTCTCTCGCTCTCCCTCTCTCTCTCTCGCTCTCTCTCTCTCTGTCTCTCGGTCTCTCGCTCTCTCTCTCTCTCTCTCTCTCTCTGTCTCTCGCTCTCCCTCTCTCTCTCTGTCTCTCGCTCTCTCTCTCTCCTCTGTATCGCTCTCTCTCTCTCTCTCTCTCTGTCTCTCGCTCTCCCTCTCTCTCTCTCGCTCTCTCTCTCTCTGTCTCTCGGTCTCTCGCTCTCTGTCTCTCGGTCTCTCTCTCTCTGTATCTCTCTCTCGCTCTCTGTCTCTCGCTCTCTCTCTCTCTGTCTCTCTCTCTCTCTGTATCTCTCTCTCTGTCTCTCTCTCTCTGCATCTTTCCTCTTTTTTTTTTCTTTTTTTTCTTTTTTTTTTTTCTTCCAGTTATTATATTTTTTTTCCTCTAAAAATAAAGAACTAAATTAAAAATACAATCAATTATTTAAAAAATAATTAAATACATATTTAAATTAAATAAAAAATTATTTTTTAATTTTTTTTAAAAAAAAATATTGCCACGTGTATAATAATACACGCGGCCAACAGTTTGCCGCGTGTATTTTAATACGCGCGGCCAACTGTTGGCCGCGTGTATTTTAATACGCGCGGCCAACTGTTGGCCGCGTGTATTTTAATACGCGCGGCCAACTGTTGGCTGCGTGTATTTTAATACACGCGGCCAATTGGCCGCGCGTATTAAAATACACGCGGCTAATTGCGCAGTTAGTCACAACCGGGTTGGCCGCGTGTATTTACGTGGCGACTTGCACGCGGCCAACAGTTCGCCACGTGTACAGTGACCGTACACGTGGCGACCTGCAAGTGGCGAAAAACAATTTTTTTTGTAGTGCTAGTTTTGTCGGTAAGTCCTTTTTTTTTTAAAAAAAAAAAAGGATTAATTGATAACGAAATAAAAATATGATTTTTAACGTTCCTCAATTAAAGAAAAATAACATCTGCAGTTGGTGCCAATCCACAACCTGCAGCTCCACCTCTGTTGTCATATGAAGGATCACCACTCTTTTGGATCGAAGTTTTAGTAGATTAGTTTTAGTAGAAATTGTTATTTGTTTTGTTGTAGTTTAGTTTTAGTAGAAGTTGTTATTTGTTTGTTAAATAAAGATCATATGTCTGAGATGTTTCAATCATGGTTAGGACTTAAGAGACTATAAGTAGGGTTGTAAATAAATCAATCTATTCGATAATCCGTTCGATACCCGCTCGGTTTAGTCTGATATGAACTCGAGTTCGGTACTTTAAAAACTCGCTCAATTAGTAAGAGCATCCACATCAAGCTCTTCAAAATTTTCTCCAAATTTAACCTAAACAATCTACTTTTTTGATTTTATCTCACTTTTGAAACACTTCCTACATCAAACTCTCTAAATATTACTCTATTTTAACTATATATTGTTTTTTATTAGTTTTGAAAGAAACCACTTTAACTGTCATGAAGTTCAAATTTCATACACCAAAATCACACAAACCCATCTCAGATTCAGCCCAGAAAAGCACAAAAAAAACCCCATAACTCAAACAAGGGTTTAAACGAGATTTGACAAAATCGTAAAAAGCCTATACCTCTTTGACCTCAAACATGCAATAGCAAGAGCAGAGAGCAAAAAACGCAGAGAAGTTCGCAATAGAAAAAAGCCAGAGCTGCAACAAAGCCCCAATCAGATCCAAATCAAACCCAGTCAACATAAATCCGCTGACCAACAACCTTGCTTGTTCGTTGTTCCTTTCCACAACGGCAAAACCTCTCTCTTCTCTATTACTCTTAACAGAGAGAACAACAAACCAGAAGCCAAAAGCAAAAAGAAAAAATGAGTACCCCATTCTTGGCCTCCACAGGATGCTCCTCGTCCCCGTCAATTTCCTTGTAGCCCCTCACAGGTACAGATCTGCATCATCAAAAAGAAAAAAATTTAAAAAGAAAAAAGTTTCCAACACTTTCTTGGGAAACAAACAGCAAGAGAGGGGCATAATGGGAAATAGAGAAAATAAAACCAACCTGATCGACTCTGGTAGTGCCGCGAAGCAATGGAGAGGCGAGCGGTCCACACATCAGAGTCCATTTCCAGGGTGTATGATCGATCCTAAGAGAGAGAGATAGCGGGAGGAACTAAAGGGGAAGGCGCGAACGGAAAAAAAAAATGTTAAAAAACTCAATAGCGAAGAGGTATTTGTGAGCTAGATTTGTAGTTGAACTCTGACAAGAGATAAATTAGAGAAAGAATAAAGAGCTTGATGCACTACACTTTATGACAGAATTCTCCAAATTTTAGAGAAAAGTTTGAAATAGCCAACTTGAAGCGGATGATCTAAGTGATATATACCCGACTTGCTCAACAAAACTCGATAAGGACTAGCGAGCTCAACTTGTTTAAAGCTCGACCGAATCGATTGCTCGTCTGGCTCATTAGCTCGTTCATATCTCTTGTGTGTATATATATATATTACTAAAAATTAGTTGTATAAATTTAAGCATATATGTTAGTAATTAAGTAGTATATGTTATATATGTTACTTAATATTTATATGTGTGTGTATTAGTTAACATACTAACTAGTTAGTTCGTAAACGAATATATTATCTAGTTAACTATATATATATATAGTAGTTAACTATAGCCTATAGGTCATTTTGATAAAAATAAAATTTATATATATATATAGTATTATCTTAATTATAATACTTTGATAATAGTATGTAGTATGTTAAATTAACATATTAAGTTATTAATAGTTAGTATATAATAATATAACTATATTGAATAGTTAGTATATAAGTATACAAGTATATATATATGGTTATAACAAATAACTTTATAAACATACATATATCACATTAATATATCGCATCACACATAGTTAACAATAGTTATATATTATACTTATACTATAGTTACTTAGAGCATTTTCAATGGATTATCTATCTCTCACTTTCGGCTGAAATAGTTAAGCAAAATCATTAAAAAAAAAGCCTTCCATCTCATTATCTACTAAAAATGTAAAATAGATTTGTCTTGAATTTTGTGAATAGTGTAACTCCACATGCATCTTTTTTTTTTTTTTAATATGTCTTTTGGGCCTCTTTCTTTCTCTCTCTTTCCCTTTTTTTTTTTTTGTTTTTTTCCCCTTCTTTTCTTACGGTTTCTTGTGATTATAATTAATTAGTAGTTATTTTTTACTTCTTCACAAAAAAAAAAACTTGTATTGGCATTTACAGCTTATTCCAATTTCATTGATTATATTAGTTTTAATCGAACTTGGTCACTACAGTATAAACAATTCAAGGATTGCAATTCTTTTTATAGCAGGATGCAGAATAGTAATGAACTTTAATGATAGATAAAAAAATTATCGTTAAAAAAATTATTGTGTTCAAAAAATGACCGTTTTAACGAAATTGCTATTGTAAAATATGACAGTAAGAGAAATGTCCGTATAAAAAAAAAAACAAAAAAATACAATGTACTGCTGGTTTATTTCATGAAGCATAATACAACAACTTCTTCTTCTTCTTCTTCTTTTTTTGAGAGAGTTTTTCAATTTGGAGTGATATTTGGCTCATAACTTCTTCAATCCTAAAAAAATGATCCCTGCTTAAATTTTGTGATTCATGATTGTTATTTGGTTTCTTGTAATGGTTTTTCGGTGATATTGTGTTGGTGATAATGGAGAATAGTGCGGTGATTATGCTGCTAGATATGAGAGTTTTATTTTAATTTTTTGTATAGATGAGTTTTTAATTAAAATAAATAAAATATTCTAAAATTTATTATTTTTATAAAATAAAGGAGTTTAGATAAGCTATTAGAGTAAGGTATTGAAATGTGGTTAGCTAAGTTAGCAAAAGTGGGTTTTGGTTAGCCATTTAGCATAAAAATTTACATAAACAATTGTGAGTGGTCTTAGTTATATAAAGTATATTAGACTTACTACTTGCTCACATTATACATATACCATAGTTTATACTCTCTAGTTATATATAATAGCATATTGTTAGTTATATAAAGTATATTAGACTTACTACTTGCTCACATTATTGGTAATTTCTTGTACTTGAACGAGACCCAACGTGTGTTGCCCGAGATAATCAACGACCTCCCACATTCAAGAGGCTAGTAGAGGTTGATCACCACCTTAATCCAAAGGTAGCGTCCCCAACCCACATCGTCCTCTGCCACTGCAACATCTTCCACAGTACCTAGAGAGCTCCTGATTTGGTTCCTCACAACTCGATTCATACATCTTAACGGCATATCATAAATCTGAACCTAAATCGGAGAGAACAAAAAAATCCATATGCATAGGAAAGATCTGCCCATCAAACTCATTGAGGATTAAAAGGGTATGGTCATAAGACCATGGCCTTCCGGCCATCACCTTCTATTTATCCCCTCAAAAAGAGAGACCCACACTAGCACATTTTAATTGTGTATATGTATATTTATATTTTAATATAGTAGTATTATGTTTACCATATATATATATATATATATATATATATATATATATATATATATATATATATATATTATATGTTAATATATGTATTATAACCCCTTGGCACTCCCCAAATATTTTTGACAAGAAATAAATAAATATGGTTGATTGAAAAAAAATATAAAATAACAAATTAACAGGATGAAATTGCCAGCACGATATATGTGCCTTATCATGATCATCTAGATTCACAAAATTTGTCAACAATTTCTTTCTTTAATTTCGAACATTGGTCAAATTTGGAAAGTCAATAGTTTATTTGGGAGAGATTCATGACTTGCATATCCTTTACTCTTCTAGTTTTAACGGCAATTATTAATAGATTATGATTGTCTCAAATTATAATAACTGGCATATAACTCGCTTCATGCGCGAGTTTTTATTAATTAAAACTGCATAATAAATTAGAATGTTACGTTTAATTTAAGAAACAAAATAAAAATTTAAAAATAAGATTGAAAATACGTAAATGTATATTGTAAATTATCTTGTAAGGAATCAAAATAAATCACATGTATTCAATTTTTTTTTGTAAGTAATAACATTATTCAATTTTATAGACACTAATTCAACAGACATTTTACATAATATAAGAATTCACAAAAATAAAGAACAAAATAGTGTACTTACATAATTGCTATAACTTGTATTCAATATTTACAAAAGAAACCCAAAAGAACATTTTGTTAACAATTAACATATTTAAACTAAAGAAAATTGCATTCTCACCATAATCAAATAATGAATAATTTACAATTTATAAACCATCAAACATGAAGCCAAATATTATATTGTCATTTTTATAAATATTGTTTTCTTATTACCTTTAAAATTGAGGGCAATATGAAATGAAGTGTAACTCATACAACATTCTAGAGGTGTATATATATATATGTATTGCATGTATAATGTAAAATAAACTACATTTATAACAAAAAATAAGGACAAAAAATTGAAACGTAAGATTTGTATTTTTTGTATATTTTTCTCGGTTCCAATGAAACTAATAGGCATAGAAAGAAATCTTGACAAAATGAGATTTTTTTTCTTCTTTTTTTTTTTTATTCTTTTTCTTTCGACCACCGTCCTTCACATATATATCATAAAAGAAAATACTTTTAACACAAAATAAGCAATAATATATAAATTAGAACATAAAATAAGGACAAAAAATAAAAACAAATGACAAATGAAAAAAATAAATGAAAATACTCATATAGCATAAAAATAATTTTATTTTTCTTTTATTGTATATTTTCTCCAATTACAAAAAATTCATAGCCTCATAGGTGTAGGAAGAAGTTATATCTAACAAATATTATTTTTCCCGATGATCCTTTGCATATATAACGTTAAAAAAAAAAATTACTTTTAGAACAGAAATAAAAATAATATATAAATTAGAAAAGAAAATAATGACAAAATATGAAAACGGACAATAAACAGAAATTGGAAAAAGACTCCTATAATATAAAATAGGTGTATTTTTTGTATATGAATTATAACATCAAATAAGGAAAAAATGAAAACAAACGACCAATGAAAAACGAAATATACTCACAATAGGAAGAAAAAAAAAATTAGTTTTTTTTTTTTTTTTTTTTTTTTTTTTTTTTTTTTACTTTCTTTGGTTCCAATGAAAATTCATACCTCTAGGAATAAGTTTTGTCAAATAGAGATTTTTCTTACGATGATCCTTTGCATACATAATGTTAAAAAAATAAAAATAAAAATATATATAAACTACTTTTAGAACATAAATAAAAATAATATATAAATTATAACAAAAATAAAATAAAAAACGATAACAAACTAACATGACCATAAAAAATAAAGACAAAAAAAGAAGAAGAGAAATTACTCAAATAATGGAAAATAATTATTTACTATATATTTTCCCGATTCCAAGAAAACAAACAAAAATTATGGAGTGTATGTGTACCCCAAATTTTTGTTATAGGCTAAATAAAAAATCACTTATATGAGAGAATAAGAAAGTAAGAGCTTTATTTATTTTGACAAAAAATAAAGACAAAAAACAAAGAATCAAACATACTAATATAACAGAAAATAACTGTATTTTATGTATAATTTTCCCGTTATAATGAAACCTTGAAAGTAATGCCGTTCATCAATTAACTACATAAACAATGTATATTACACGTTCCAATAAAAAAATGATTTAAAAAATTAATAAATAACAGTTTAAACCAAAAAAATCACCATACCTTGTGCAAAACACAACAATGTGAATCTTTCTCTCTCACCATAATTTTACTAAATTTACTGTAAAATTTAAGAAAGAAAAAATAATATATAAATTAGAAGGAAAAAATAAGGAGAAAATAAAAAAGGAAAGGGAGAAGAAAATCAAAGAAAAAAAAACAAAAAATAGAAAATACTAATCATATATTGCATAAAGGCATTCATTAACCTCTGTTTTCTTACAAAGGAAATAAAATCTAGAAATGAATCCTTACGTTTAATACGACATAACAAAGATTTGAAGAATCCTGTAAGCCTCTCGCTTCTGGCTTTTGAATAATGAGAGTAATAATTATAAATTAATAATAATACAATACCTGAGTTTTTACTAGAGTTTGAGAGGGATTCATTTCCTACAAAATGGTGCAAGAGTCAATGAGTCAAACTAAATTCTCAAGTGGCGTTTGTTTCCATTGAAACAATTTTTTTTATTGTATTTTTTTGTATAGAACGATCTTGTAAAGGTAAAAAGAAATGATCACACAATCATAATCTTTTTTTTTTTGAGAAACACAATCATAATCGTTGTGCTTAAATTAAGGTAAAGGGCTGAGAGTGCAGTAAATATTTTTATTTGCATAGTTTCATTTGAAGTTTGAACGCACATTTGATAGTTTAAAAATTCAGACTTCTTTTTTTTTTTTTTTTTTTCAAAGAAGTGAGTGAATACTCAAAAAACTCTGCGCTCCACAAATTTTAAACAATTCATAAATCATCACTACGCAAAAACTATGTAATTAAACATACGTACATATATTAAAATAGGTGGAAAAGTTGATGCATAATATTAAACACTGCAAAGAAAAGTAGAACGTCATTCGCAAGAACACAACAAAACACAGATTAAAAAAAAAAAAACATATAATCATATAATCGTAAATCAAAATATATATAAGAGAGAAACTTTTGGTTGATCAGATTTGAAGACGAACTCCAAGGGGCAATAGATAGTTTTGAATTTTGTACAGAGAACTTTTGTAAAGGGTTGTAATTTTGAGAGTGCAGTAAACAGTTACAGTTACAGTTATTATGAAACACTACGTATTAGTTTTACTTAAAAAAAATACATGATGGATAAAGAGTTGGCTACCGCATGTTTAACACCGAAAATATGATTCATTTTTTTTAGAGAGAAAAAATAGGAATTTAGTTTTTATTTAGCATGCAAATAGGGATTGAGTTTACTATCACATTGTTAACACAAACTTAAACTCATCGTTTAACTTAAAATGAACACTTGAAAGCATTTTAAAATGCCACTTGTCTGAATGTTCTACAATATTTTTAGTGATTCATCTATTTTATATATATATATATATATATATATATATATATATATATATATATATATATATATATGATTTGAGAGAATTCGAGTAGGTATTTTTGAGAGACTTCTTATAAAACACACATCATCAAATAAAAATTAAGTTATTTAATTACTTATCCGATCAAATGGGTCTCAATTCTCTCACAATCGCTTGTCAAATTTTTTTCAAATTCTTAGAAATCTATTATTAAGAACAATAACATTAATTTCTTTAAATTTCATTTCCTTTTCTTGGATGTTTGTTAATTAGCTGTTTATGAATTGAATTGAGGACAAAAATGGCTCGGAAAAACATAGAAAAGGACAAAATGAGTGGGGACTCTAATATCTTTTGTGGGATCCTAGGGTAATGCAGTGAGGTTTAACATACAAGAGGGCAGAGGCATAGGGTAGAACTGACGGCGTCACTGTCCTCGAGAAGGACGCAGCGCAAACGAAAGCGATAGGCAGTAGGCTGACCGTCCAACGACGGCGTTTCAGGCGTTGTTTGTCGGCCTGTCGGTTTCCCAACCCATCCACAACTACAAGTTCCAGTTTAGGAAAACCTTTTTTTTTTGTTCAAAGGCTTTTTAAGTTTAGCCGTTGAAAAAAGGCCGTACCGGAGGCTCCCTCTCACGCGTCAAAAGAGAGTCGCAGTTGCATGAGTAAGCAGCGGCACTGCGGCAGTACAGCCTGAACACCTGTCCCACGCCGGTACTCCCCAGAAGGCCCTCAGAGGCCAGAGCTCAGGCCGTTGTATTTTTGCGTGACTAAACCCGGATTTTTTCCGTTGGGATTTTTCCTTTGCGGGTCCCATTTGTAAGGCCGAGTTGATTATGTGTGACCTCCCGATATATGTGTTGTGTCTTGGTCTCACTTTGACTCATTGACCGGCGCTTTTTAGTCTATATTTATTCATATATATATATATATATATATATATATCTTCACGTAAAAAAACAAAACAAACCCATGCCTCTGGCTCTCGAGGTAGATGGTTAAGGTGTGTCCGTACAGTCGAAGATATATATTATATATATATATATATAACCAGAGCTCTAGCCGTCAGAGTTTGCCGGGTCCAAACTCCAAAGGTTCCTGCGGCATCTTGCCCTATATGGCTATAACTCTCTCTCTGATGCTATATATATATGTTTTGTCAATGATGCTTTTTTATATTTGTTGTGTTTACTTTGACATAAAATTTTTATAAATTAAGTTGTAGAAACTTTTAGGACACGATATTTAAAATGTTACATGTGTTTTATAAGCAAGTAAGAACTATATGTTTATATATATATATATATATATATATATATATATATATATATATATATATATATAGATACCTTGCGCATTAATTCTTTAATGAAAAATGCAATCTTGTATTTTCACATTCTTCTCTTATTTTTTTATTTTGAAAATTAACCAAATGAGAGAATGAGAGAATGATTAATGATTAATTTTTAAAATGAGAGAATGAAAGAATGACCCAAGTGTATTAAATAACATGTCTATTTATTTAAATATGTGAGTCCCATAAATCTAATGATGAATTTAAAAATAATATGAATAAAGGACAGATTTGTATAATTTTTCTTCTTAAAAACACGTGTCACCTATTTAAAAGATGGATTATAGGAAGTAGGGACTCTTACAACCCAATTTATAAAAACATTTATGTTTACTTTGCAAATGTGTATATTATTTAAATATTTGCTAACCCTAGGAAACCTTTGGGATTCAATTTTTCTTCATTGGGCTTCCCAACTTCACTAGTACTAGTACCATAAAAAGCCACACTCTCTCTCACTCTTTTCTTCTCTCTCATTTCTCACTCACCTCTCTCTCTCTCTCTCTCTCTCTCTCTCTAATATAACAGAAGTTCAACCCTTCGTTTCTCCGGCCACCTTTTCCTCTCTCGCTCTCTCTTTAATCATATAAAGGAGTCCATTTGAAACCTTAACTCTATAGCTTTTTCCAGTAAATTAAACCTAAAAAGCTTTATATTTTCTACACTACTCAAGCATGCAGGTAGCGCAGAAATCCGGAATCGGAATGGACGGCGGGATCGCCATCAACGGCGACGCAGCAGAAGCGGTGAAGCTGGACAGCCCATACGAGACGGTGAGGCAGCTGGCGGCTTGCAACGCGGTTGTGGTGTTCAGCATGAGCGGGTGTTGCATGTGCACTGTGGCCAAGCGCCTCCTCTTCGGCCTCGGCGTCGGCCCCGTCATCATCGAGCTCGACGAGCACGCCGCCGGACCGGACATACAGGCCGTCCTCTACGAGCTCTACCCCGACGGCCAGAAGCCCGTCCCCGCTGTCTTCGTCGGCGGCAAGTTCTTGGGCGGCGTCGAAACCCTCATGGCATGCCACATCAATGGCTCCCTCGTGCCTCTCCTCAAGGACGCCGGCGCTCTCTGGCTCTGACTTCATCTTTCCCTGACATTGATGACCGGAATATGCTTATCATGACTCATCTAACTGTCCTTTTCATTTTTTTTCTTCTTACTATATGCTATGTTTCTCTTTCGGACTACTGGACCCTCTTTGTTTATCTTTTCTTGTTTCTTTGATATATGGATCGGATCAATCTAATACAACTTATTATCATCAAACTCTTGGATTATTGAACTGTTTTACACATTAAAAATAGTTTAGTTTTGAAATATTTCCTTTTCATTTTTCTCTTTCATTGGGGTTGTAATTAAAAGATTGTCATTAAGAGAGAATAGGAGGACCAAGTTGCCGGATTTTATGGTGCCGGCGGTGGAATAAAGAGGATAATAGAGATAGAGCCACCATGCAAAGATATGGTCGGTCATCGGTGGACAATAAAGCGGGTTCATACGTCATGGTCCGTATCAGACACTGAGGGCTTGCATGGCACGCGAAACCGCAGAGCTACGGATTAATTACTGGTGGTATCTTCAGAGAAAATGATTGGCATCCAATTAATCAGCTCATCATTTTACTTTTCCCCTCTTAATAAAAGAGTGGCAAACCTAATTTTAGTCTCTTTTAGATCTTCAAACATTTTGATTAATTTATTCTTCATGCTTATCTTTTGATGAGGTGTGATATGAAATTACGTTACATGTTTTAAGTAAGTTTTTTAAGTTGTTTGACAAAAAAAAAATCACTCAAAACATGTATGATGATTGGCATCTAATTGATCAGCTAATCTTATTTCTTTATTTTCTTTTCTGTTTTAAAAGACGTGTTAACATTGACATCACATACACCGTTAGATGCATTAATTTTAAATTTTAAAAATGAAATGAAGAAAATCATATTTCACATCTTAGTTTATGTTGCTTTGATCACAGTGCATTCGAATTTATCTTCAACCATTTTGATTATTTAATTCCTCATGCTTATCTTTTGATGAGGCCGGACAACAAGAGTAATATAAACACGCTACGTTGTGTACGTTAATCCGTTTGAAATGAATATGATAAATGAATATGAAGAGTATCTTTACTAAGGACCACGGGCGACAATAATTGATAAAGGGTGGAAAAGTTTGCAATTAATGATGCAGGCAGTAGGGGCTATTCTCAGCTAGTGATATGTATGCATAATGTTCACTTATATAATTGGTTTGTGCATGACACGTTTCGATACAAGACAGTAGGGCTAAATAATCTGACATTTGCTCTCCATTCTCTTATTGCTTTTGGACACGTTTTCAATATATATAGAGGTGATCTGACAGATAAAATGCACCTTAAAAGGGATGGGAAGAAGCTGGCCTGGCCATCTTCAGTTGCATTGGTTTAAGACACGTTTCAAAGCTGTGATCGATCAGAATTCGAGAAGCCGTACGTGCATGCATTTGTTTAACTGATAGTCTTGTTGCATAATTAGTACTACGTACAAACAATAATCCAGCATAATGAGCGGGGGTAATAACGATGTTCATTTCAGTACGTACGAACAATAATTAATCCATGCAGCACAATGAGTGGGGGTAATAACAATGTTCTCCTCAATGGCAGGATTGGGTACAATTAAGTCAACTATTCAAAAAAAAGTATAAAGAATTTGATCAAGTTCTTCATCCAATGAAAATGAAAAAAAAATAAAAAAAAAAATGTTATGAGGTGATCGAGGATGTTGTCATTCTTGATCAGAAAAGAAGAGAGAATGAAAGACCTGTCGTAAGACAACAAAAACAACAATCCAGTCGATCAATCTTGTGACAAAAGATGAGAGATGTTTAGTAACAGCATGAAAAATATTACCATTAGAAAAACTAACAACCAAAACGGTAACCGACGAAGCTCTCACAACCGCAATAACAAAGCACATCAAAAAAGTTATCTAGACAATACGTGCCTAAGTTTAAAATTTTCTTAAATTAATGATATTTAGTAGACTGTTATACGATTGCTATGTAATTGAGATGACATGGCGGTAAAAATTAGCTTTTGAATGAATAAGAGTTTGTAAAAAAAATAAAAATAAAAAGCTTATTTTCACTTTCTCATCATCATCCCAATTAATCACATGATAATTGGATAACGGTTTACTAAATATAATTTTCCCATTTTTTATAATTAATGGATTAGGGGAGCGCTTGCACAAAGCCTCAAAGGAATGCAGTCTCATTAATAATTCTCTAGCTTTAAAAAATAAATATTGAATTCTCTCTCTCTCTCTCTCTCTATATATATATATATATATATATATATATATATATATATATACACATTCCATGTTCATACTAGGTAGTAGGTAGATTAATTAAACCCTGAACCATTATTTTATGTAAGGTAAAAGGTATAATTAGATTACAATTTGTTGTTAATCATTTGACACCTAAATCAACTGCATATATATGTCGAATATTCCTTTTTGAATATTTTTTTTCTTTGTTTTTTGGGAGAGGGGGGGTGCATGGTGGAATTTGAAATTAATTTATTTACTTCGGATACCTTGATTTATTGCATCATCTCCTTTTAAGAATCGGAGAAAATCATCTCACTTACTGGGCCGGGTCAACTCACTTGATCAATAGACTTGCATATAAATAATCCTTCTTGAAAATATATTTGCAGGATTAATTAAGACATTAATTAAGTTGGTCATATATATATATATATATATATATATATATAAAATTCAAACTGGCCAAGAGAAAAACCTGTAAAATATAATATTAAAATTGAAATTTTTTCTGAATATTTTACTGACCATAATTACCAAAAAAAACCCAGAAAATTGTGTAGTTGAAAATATCTTGAGGGAGGCAGTTGGTACGTACGACAGGATACGCAGAGGGGCCAGCAGGAAATTCCTACATGATGATCAGAAATTTATTTTTGATATATATATATATTTTTTTCATTTGAATTGCCGGATTTGTGAAATATTCCACAATGAAATCATGAGAGAGATATGAAATTTGACCATGACTTTCCTATTTCCAGAAATAGAATACGTGTGATTTTTCAAATATTCCACTGCTTCTTCATTTCCATTGACCATTAATTTCAAACTCATCTTACTTTTTTTTTTTTTTTTTTTCTTGTTCTGGATTATAATTTCTACCCATAGATTTTTGAACAACATCTATTTTCTTTTTCGATCTTTAATATCAATAATTATACGGATAGAATATAAGCAAATTTAGATGGATAAAATATAAGAAAGAATAATGTTAGATATTACACTTTTATCTCACAATACTGATGTGACGGAATTGATTAACTAACCTTTTGATTTATTTATTTTTTAAAACAAGGGTTTGTTGATACTAGAGATGACAATTTTTAACACAACACGAAATTAAAGGGTTTGGATTGATGGGCTTGACCCGTTTAATTGAATAGGCCGGGTTAAAGTTGACATATATAGTCTTATACTCATGGTTCAATTCGACATGATCTGAAACTGACACGCGACATAATGACAGACAATTTTTGATGATCCGCGGAACCGATACGAACCCAATACAAAATTAGATGATTAAGGTTGAAGAATTTGACCTGTTTTAATTAATAGGCCAGGTTAGGGTTGAACTATATAATTTATACCCACTCAACACGACTTGAACCTGACATACAAATACAACATTACTACCCCTAGTTGATATTGTCACGTTAGCACTGTAGGATAAAAATGTATAATATCTAACATTACTCGTTAGGAGGTCATGTGTCATTATCCAATTATTTTACAACTTTAATTTGACACGTGTCAGCATCTGATTGGAATCGAAAGTTGTAAGCATTTACACTTTTCAAATACATGTCGACACATGTCAAAGGTTTTTAAAAAGAATTATAAAGATTTTTTTTTTTTTTTTAACAAAAATTAATTTAAGGGTGAATTGACAATGTTAATTCAGTTTCATTGAAGACCAACAAACGCTAAATCCAAATACTACGTCTTTTGCAATTAATAGGATTTGAGGTAGATTTTCGTGATAGTAAAAAGTTGTTAAGAAGCGGTAGCTCAAAACTAATAAAAAAGTAATATTTAGTAAAAGTAGAGAAATATTTAGAAAATTTGATGGAGGAAGTTTTTTAAAAGTGATAATTAAAATAACAAAAGTAAAATTTTAGCTAAAATTTGCAGAGTTTGTCGGGAATGCTCTTAGTTTTCTTTATTAAATATTAACGGAAATAATAAATCAAAAAATGTATAAAATGCAAGTAGCATAATTTTGAAAACCGAGGGAATTATTTGATAAAACTGCAAATCAAATGTCCGTATCAACGTAGTATTTAACCCTTAAAAGTTTCAAAAATCTCTCATTTTATGTGGGTTAAACTTAAGAGAAATGATCCCTACACTCATTTCTCACAACAGCCTCACAACAAACTGATGTGGCTAGTAATATTTTATTATTTTTTTACAAAAAGAAAAAAAATCAAAAGAAAAAATAAAAGAAAATATTATCAGCCACGTCAGCTTGTTGTGTGGCTGTTGAGAGGAACGATGATTTTAAACTATAATTCCAATGAGGTGGGATAACATCATCAGATATTGATAATATCAAGTATTATTGATCACTTTAACGTTAAAGTTTGGTAGGTCTTTATTTATTTATTTATTAGTTTTTTTCTAATTAATGATGCAGACCTATAACCTAATAGGTGTTGCTCTCTTAACTTAATGTTCGTACGTGACAGAAGTCTAGCTAGCGATATAGAGAGCAACAATTAAAGTTTAATTTGTGATCAATGAGACGTCTACATATACTCACCTTTTCTTTTACAAGAAAAGAAGTAGAATATTTTCTTCAAAAAAAAGAAAAAAAAAGAAGAAATAGAATATACTGACCTTTTCAGCAGCAGGCCTTTTATTGGGCTCGAATCAGGACAATGGGCCTCTCTAGGGCCTTCGTAACAATTCGTCTTGTATTTGATTGGGTCCCGAGAATTCTTGACCCAAGAGTAATTTTATGGAGTCTCTATTCTCTTGTATGTGTTTATATCTTTACCCAAATTTTTTTTTTTTTTTAAAACGCATAATTTTAAATGTTAAACTGCGATTTTAAAGGATAAACACTTAATTGTGTTTTTAAAAATTATATTTTCAAATCACATATTTTAAAATCGTTATTTTTAATTGTACTTTTTAAAATTACAATCCTAAACGAATAGGAAGATGAGACTCTAAAATCATCTATTAAGCCAAGTTCAACAGTTGCACAATCGAGTTTTGACATGTCTTGTGTACGATATAAATGTGGTGCTATTAACAAGAGTTATATATAGAATCCAATTCTATTGAATTCATTCATTTCCACCAGATGAAGTGGCAGATTGGAATGACATATTAGCTTCAAACAATCAAGTTCTTTGTCAGAGCACAAGGATTATACATTTTTTACTATATAGTTATTTACAAACTCACATGGTAGTAAATAATTAGTAAAATAATTGGGACGCTTCACTTTTAAATTGTCAAGGCTTTGGTAATGTCTCTTCAAAAGTTTAAAGTTTTGCAGCGTGGTGGTCCGATGCATGAGTCCCTTTCAATCACTTCCTCCATAGGATTTAATAGAAACACTTAGGGCTGTACAAGCAGAGCTACTCGTGAACATTCTTGGACTCGGCTCGGGATCAGTTCGTTTATTAAACGAACAGAGCTTGAACATTTTTTTTTAAGCTTGTTTAATAAACAAGCAGAACATGTCAATATTCGGCTTGGTTCGAGGTAGGCTGGTGAACAAAGCTCGTGAAAGCTCGACTCGGCTCGATGGGCTCGTTCATATATATAAATAATAGGTATATATTTGAAAGTTAGAATTTAATAATCTATACAAATTACTGGCTAGTGAAACTACAACTCATTAACCTTGAATTGCTCTTGATTTCTCAACTTTCTCCTTATTGAATATTGCCAACTCCTCGAGATTTATAAGCATCGAAAATCGTAAAGGACTAAAGGCGTTTATTTTGGTTGTTGGATCTTCATTAATGAAGATCCAACGGCCAAATACAGATGGTTTTGAAGATTTTATTTTTCTTCGTTTCATGCTTCCTTCTCACTTCCCTTCAATTCTTTTCGACTCTTCGGTTTCTGACCTCGACAGACTCAAGGAGTAAATGCTCTCAACTACCCACACAGGCTACATTCAATGAGATTTGATATCTTCTATCTCACAAACGTCTCTAAACCTCACCACCACCAGCTTTACTTCAAAAATCTCTCAACCCCTCTCTCAGCCTCTCTCATTTTCTCTCTGTAGATCTAGATCTCAAAGCTTCACATCTATGATTTTGCAGTCAAATCTTGAGCATGAGAACAACAACTTGTCTAGAGATCACCCACACCATGATTTGCACGCTACAACTTCATTGTCTTATGGGTTGTATAAATATTTCATAAATCGTCGGTCTAGTGTAATGCTATTGCATAAAACCGTCTAACTTATTTCTCAAATTTGGTATCAAGATGTAACATCGACTGGTTCTCGTTGGCCTAGAACTAAAAAATTAGGGACATACCTGATTTACTTGTAGGCTCCGACGGCACATGTTAACCCATTTGATTGATATGGCCTAGAACTAGAAAATTAAGGACTCTTTTTAGGTTTAATTGGGTAAGGCCAAAAAAAAAATTAGTGTTTAGTGCCAAAAATTTTGTTGCTTAGGGCCAACGTAATTTGTTGAGAATGGGCCAATGGGCTAAAAATAATTTTTTTTCCTAGAAATTGGGGGCCGGGGGGGGGGGGGGGATGGCCCCTACGGGCCCCGCTCCTTCCGCCATTGATGGAGACGCAATAGGAGCGAGAGGTTGGAGTGGAATAGGATCCTCTCCATTTTAAATAAAAATGAATAGTATTCATTTCATGATCAATATTTAAAGTGGGTGCATTTAATAGCATACATATTGTTAATATTCACACATTTTTTTAACAAATTTAAATGATGTGACATCATATATACCGTTAAATGCATCAACTTAAAATCCTAACTATGAAATGAAAAAGATGATTGCCCAATTGGAGTAGCACGTTCAGATCAGCGATCGGAGTGATTGACGTGTTTCATGTCATTATGTTTTGCCTAAAAGTCAATCAGGATATCGAGGAAGGGAAGGGGCAAGTGCTTATCATCAAGTTCGGTTAAAGAGGTGGCAATAGGTTAGAATGACCCTTCGTTCCGTCTCAAACTATGCACAAATTTTAAAATGACAGCTATGTATATCTAGCAATGTATTTGCTCTTAGTGATTTGTTTACATTTTATTTCACAAATATTAAACTGAAATTGGTTTGGGCGTGTGACTCAACTACTCATCAAATAGGTAACTTGTAATTAGTTCTTTCCGAATTCGATGCGGCCAAATTACATGTATGTGATCTATTATATGAATGAAAGAGCCGCATTTGAATCCTCTCTAGTTCAAATGAACTGGAGAAGAACCGATTAGTTTAAGTGGAAGGGTAAAATTGTCTAAAAAAAAAGGGACAATTTTTTCTCTTATTTTTATACTAACTGAAAATGATCCTTCGTCTTGAAGAGACCATTACCCACTTACATCTCTTAAAAAAAAAAACAAATTTAAATATATAAAAAAGGATAAGTAGGATGTGACCAATTATAGTTTCCAAAGTCGATGCTTTTATAGGAGCAAATAAAAATTAATTAAGAGAGTAATTTCACGATTAAATTCTTAACATTTTAATCATTATTTTCAAATTAAACTTTTAAAAATCCTTAAACAAAATTCAAATCACTTAATTAAAGAATAATGATTAAGATTTTTAGAATTCCACAATAGAGTTACCCAACAAAATCTAAAATTATTTTAATGGATTGTGAAATATTAATTTTACAACACCAACACAACATGGGTACAATATTCCTTCACATGAGGGTGGGGCCCAGTGTGTATTTACTTGGGCCCCATCCTCATGTGAAGGAGTGTTGTGCCCATGTTGTGTTGGTGTAGTGCACCAATCAGTCCCTACCAAATTAGCATAATTTTTTCTTGGGATTTGATTCATACACAACACCATCACAACAACTACACAACAACCCCTCATGTGAGGGATTGTTGTGTGGTTGTTGTGTTGGTGTTGTAAATTTAACATTTTTCTTTTTTCTTAATTAATTTTTTTCATATTTTTTTGGAAAATGTTAGATTTACAACACCAATACAACAACTGTACAACAACCCCTCACATGAGGGTGGGCCCCAGATACAAGAATCAAATCCCTATTTTTTTTTGATAAAACATTGGGCTTTACTGCATTTGAGCCCAAGTCCCTGCCGTTGGTTTTCACTTTTCCACGACGTTTCTTCTCTGACTGCCAGGTTTCGAATTTAACGAACGAATACCATCGGCGACACCCACCGACTTGACTTTCCTTTCGAATCAGATTTCTACATTTCTTACGTTTTTTAAGCGCATCTCACCGTTTCTCTGTCCCTCTTCATAGCTGTCTCTGAAATTCTCTCTCGCTCGCTCGGCCTCTGTTTGTCCCTCTTTCTTCGCTCGGCTGAAGGTGAGTCTTTGAGCTCCGTGAGCCTGTGTTTCTTCTCATTCATGATCGGTCTTCAATATTTCAATGGTTCTTTGATTTTCATGAGGGAAAATTATGATTTTTGGTAGTCGAATTGTCCATGGCATCGGTAGTTGATGGGTTTTAGGAAATTTGGGGTTCTGGGGCTTTGAAATTCATGTATAATTGTTTGAGCTACATCCTCTCCACTTTGATCGGTTTTGTTTGATTTTGAGAATTCCCTCGTTGATCTGGTGGGGTGCTCCCATTTTTCCCTTTTATGTAGCATTCGCGGTCCTTCCAGTCCCACCCAATTATTGGAGCAGTCGATCTGGATCCATGGACTCTTTTGCCATGGGCCATGGTCTATGGTCCAGCCTTGATTAAAGACTTGTTGATTACATACGTTTGGGCCATATTTGAAACCTGGCAACTAACTTTTCAATCCCATCTAATTTTCTTAGATTAAAGATATTTAGTAGATTGTTATATAATTATTATGTAATTGAGTTGACGTGACGATAAAAATCAGCTTTTGAATGAGTAAGAGCTTTTTTAAAGGGGAAAAAAATAAAATCAAAAGCTTATTCTCATCATCTCAATTAATCACATGGCAGTCATATAATAATTTACTAAATATAATTTTTTGATTTGTTATAATTAATGGATTGGGGGAGTGCTTGCTCAAAGCCTCATTCCATGTTCATACTAGCTAGATTAATTAAACCATGAACCATTATTTTATGAAAGGTAAAAAGTATAATTAAGATTACAATTTGTTGTTAATCATTTGACACCTAAATCAACTGCATAATATATATATATGTCGAATATTCCTTTTTGAATATTTTTTTTTTGTTTTTTGGGAGAGGGAGGGTGCATGGTGGAATTAATATTTATCTTTTGAAATTAATTTATTTACTTCGGATACCTTGATTTATTGCATCATCTCCTTTTAAGAATCGGAGAAAATCATTCCCTTTTAGAATAAACCAACTAAGAAGGAAAAAAAAAAGAAAAAAAAAACCACGAATAAGAATATTCCACCCTAAATAACATTAATTGAATCGGATGTTTTTCTATGATCTATTTTGAGAAATGTTACACCCATTGATAGGGGCGAAGTCAGAAATTCTTATAGGGAAGGGTCAGAGGTTAAAATAATTTGTAAGTAGAGACCAGTAGACTAAATTTTTATTTTTTACCTAATTTTTATTTTTTTTTGGGAATTGAAGGAGGGAGGAGGGGGGCATGGCCTATACGCTCCCCTAAATCCATCCTTGCCTATTGAAAAATATGGAATATTAATTAACAATGCAGTTGACATTTTTTTTTTTTTTAAAAAGAAAAAAAAATGTATAGTTTTTTTAATTGATCGAAATAATTCGATTAAAACCTAGAGAACTGGAGGTCTAAAATTGCTTAAACAAGATCCAACACTTACTGGGCCGGGTCAACTCCCTTGATCAATAGACTTGCATATAAATCCTTCTTGAAAGTATATTTGCAGGATTTATTAAGACATTAATTAAGTTGGCCACATATATGTATAAAATTTATGTAATATCAAAAACCAAGATAATATCTAGATTAAAGAGAGGCAGATGGTACGACAGGATGAGCAGAGGGGCCAGCAGGAAATATTCCACAATGAAATCATGAGAGAGATATGAAATTTGACCATGACTTTCCTATTTCCAGAAATAGAATACGTGTGATTTTTCAAATATTCCACTGCTTCTTCATTTCCATTGACCATTTTCAAGATCATCTGACTTTTTTTTTTTTTTTTTTTTCTTGTTCTGGATTATAATTTCTACCCATAGATTTTTGAACAACATCTATTTTCTTTTTCTTTAATATCAATAATTACACAAATTGAATATAAGCAAATTTAAATAGATCGAATATAAGAAGAAAAAATAATGTTAGATACTATATTTTTATGCCACAAGTATCCCACAATTTTGATGTGACAGTACCAACTAACCTTTTGATTTATTTATTTTTTAAAACAAGGGTTAGTTGATGCTAGAGATGGTAATTTTTAACACGGCACGAACTAACACGAAATTAAAGAGTTTGGGTTGAAGAGCATGACCCGTTTAATTAAATAGGTTGAGTTAAGGTTGAGTTAAGGTTGACATATATAGTCTTATCCTCATGCTTGAACACGATTTGAACCCGACACGCGACATAATGACGGACAATTTTTGATGACCCGTGGACCTGATAGGAACTCAATACAAAATTAGAAGGTTAAAGTTGAGGGGTTTTACCCGTTTTAATTAAATAGATCAGATTATGATTGACCTATATAGTCATTATTTCTATATGACATGAACCTGACATACAAATACGAATTGTCACTCCTAGAACTTGATATTGGCATATTAACATTGTGGAATAAAAATGTATAATATCTAACATTACTCGATCATTAGGAGGTCATGTGTCATTATCCAATTTTTTTATATCTTTAATTTGACACGTGTCAGTTCTCTATTTTGTCTCTCGTCAGAATTCCACCCAAATGTGGCTCACAAATTCAATGATCTATTGAATTTTTTATTTTATTTTTTAATCATTTTCACGTTTCTCTTCCGCCTTTGCTTTTCACTTTTCCACTCCACTTTTCCTCCTCATTTTATTTTTTAATCATTTATGGGATTATAATGTTGCATGTGGTTTGTGCTTTGGTGGTCGATTGAGGAGATGTTGATGGTGGTTTTTCTATTTCTCGATGGTGGCCGATCATGATGGTTTTGTAGGGTTTTTGGTTGTGGTGGCTAAGGTTGGTGAAGGGCTGAGTTCTTGAGCTTGAGTAGCCAATTATGGGTTAATTGATGACATCCTCTCATGTTCTATGAGTTAATTGCAGAATTTGGTATGACAAATTGTTTGAGTTTCATTGAAGACCAATAAATGCTAAATACCTCAGCTGTTTGAGGTCTTTTTGACATAGACATTTTATAAATATCTGCTTCTGTTACCAGCTGCATGTTAACAAGATACACTACATTCAACTCAGAACGGTTGATATTGACAGGAAATTCTAGAAGTTCTCTTAGTCTTGTCTATGGAGTCCATAGTTTTGAAATTCTTGTGCATTTGGAAGACTGAGCATTGTTTTGGCAGGAAATTGGCAAGCAGCTACCCCGCCCTTCCGCTTCATGATATGGGAGAAGCTTGAAACTGAATCAACTAAGAGCTGCTCTAGTTGTGGGAGCCCTTTCTTTATCTGCTTGAAATATTCAGCTAGCTTGTGTGTATATATATATATATATATGCTCTAGTTGTGGGAGCCCTTTCTTTATCTGCTTGAAATATTCAGCTAGCTTGTGTATATATATATATATATATATGCTCTAGTTGTGGGAGCCCTTTCTTTATCTGCTTGAAATATTCAGCTAGCTTGTGTGTGTATATATATATATATGCTCTAGTTGTGGGAGCCCTTTCTTTATCTGCTTGAAATATTCAGCTAGCTTGTGTATATATATATATATATGCTCTGTTGTGGGAGCCCTTTCTTTATCTGCTTGAAATATTCAGCTAGCTTGTGTATATTGTGATATATATAATTGAAACTTTGTTATTATTTGCCCTGCTTCTCAGTTCATCCCTGCTCCTCAGTTCATCCTTTGAGTCGAGCTTCAAGACTCGAAAACTCAATACAAAGATTGAACTAGACAAGGCCATAAGAAGGGATCCCACAACAATGTTGTTGAAAGCTCAATATATGCAATGATAAAACACTTCACAATTAAACGATTACAATCCAACTCCAAATATCTAAAAAGCACATAAAAAGTCTCCAAACATAATAAATAATAATAATAAAAAAGTTTAAACATCAATATAAACCAAATTCTAATTCATCAAACACAAATAAGATGTCTCACCAAGTCCCTGTGAGCTTGAACCATAAGAACCTCCATATTCTCAAATTACAATGGTCTTGAACCCTTGTATTATCTGAAAAAGAGTAATAAGATTTGATCTTATTATGAATTTTAACATGATGTATAACAATATATTATACTTGAACAACAAATATATCAAATAACTAAAGTATGCTTAATTAATTTTCAAGTGTGTGCATAACATGGTAATAAGTTAGTTTTTTCATAATACAATAACATTTTTAAAATACTTTTATGCATACAAATAAAAGACTATTATGAGTAATAAACTTTATCATCATTAATTTAAATTAACTTTTAAATAATTAAAACATATATGCATCTCATTACAAAATATGACTCGACTTGCGTTATTCGTTTGACACATGAAATTATAATAAGACATATAGTATTAAGATAACTCAAAATTTTTTAGCAACCATTATTTCTTTTTGAAACATCATATTGAGGTAGTTTGAAAAAAAACTCATGATTAACCAAATTTACTTAAATCGTGCACATATACAAAATTTCAAAAATTTCTCTACGCTCTTTTAACCAAACATACAATCAAACTTTTAAAGAGTAATGCTTTTTTCACACCTATTTATCACACCGGCTTATGTGGTGTATTGTAAGCGGTTTTTTTTTTTTTACATAAAAAAATGATTAACATGAGAAGCCATTTAAAACACGCAACGTAAGTCAATGTGAAATGAGTGTGAAGAATAAAATTACTCAACGTTAATACCTAAAATCAAATCGCAAAATCCATAATGTTTCCTTAATAAATTTTCAATTTGAGCCCAATATGCCCTAGGTTAGATTAACTTAATGCATTAAATCACCAATTAAATTTCTCAATTTCATGTTAAAACTCTCAATTTGAAAATACAACAATTAACTCTATGAAATCCTTTAATTTCACCAAAAACCGAAATACTAAATGGCTTATATTCTCAAATTCATCACATCTAATCAAAATTAAACAATCATGCAAGTAGTTTGATTATCTAGTTACACAAGAAATCCTTAGTTTTGAAACAATTAAAGCCAAAAACCAAAATCCCCAATTTTAATGCATATATAAATGACCTTCAATTTTAAATTTTCTAAGATTTTTTGGAAACCATTATAAATGAATTGTTCAACGTGTGATTCTAACAATTATTTACATAACCCAATAATCAATTTTGGTAAATTAAAGCTAAATCATAAAAGTATCTAATTTCGGCCGGTTGAAACCCTAATTTATCCAATCTAAATTATCTAAAATTGACACTAAAGATGGATAGATTGCATCAAGAAAATTTTTTATATGCAATAAATTGAATAAAGACACAATTTTTATTTATTTATTTATTTTTGACAGTGGTTGTCCTCTGCTTTATGGGCAAAGTATACCGAACAACATAATAATGCTATATAAAGACTCCAATCCTCCTCTTATTTTCTTAAAAATGATGTGATTTTTAAAATTATCATTGAATTTAAGATTGATCACTATAAGATTTTGATCCAATAGTGATTTTTGAAAACCATATCACTTTTGAAGAGATAAGAAAGAGATATGGGTCTTATATATAACATTACTCTTGAACAAGAAGTTGAGTCTCAGTCCTTGTCCAAAATTGGCCGATTTATAATGTTTCAACCTAATGAGAGCAAAATTCTCTCATTCTCTGGCATCAAAATTGAAATAAGAAATAGATGGCAAAATTCAGTGAGCTTATAATCATCATCAAAATTGAAACAAACAATCTACCAATATTACCTGTTAATGTTAGGGTCTACTTGTAGTTTTAAGAAGCTTCTTTTTGACCAAATGAAGCTCAGTTACAACATCTTTCATGCTCATCCGTTCTTTTGGCTGTTCAACAGAACAAGCAACTCCAATCCCAAACATCAAAATCAAACACTCCTGGATTTTGCTTCTTCTAGTGTTGTTGTTATTATTAGTACTGTTCATGGCTATCTCTTCTTCTCTTCTAGTGCTGTTGTTATTATCAGGACCGTTCATGGCTGTCTCTTCTTCTCTTCCTTGAAAAAGAATTGGATCCGCAATCTCGACCACTCGTTCTGGCAAAGCTTGTTGGACAAAGGAATGTAGACTTAGAGTGCCTTGGAACATGTCATCTGTGGGTCTTTTTTCAGTAAACATTTCTAATAGAAGGATCCCAAAACTATATATATCACCATAGGAGGACACCTCATTTCCCATACCATACTCTGCAAGTCAACATATATATGATAAATTGTAATATGGCTATAACTAATGTTAAGAAAGGAATTATGCTATGATACTCTCTATGTGATGAAACCAGAAAATAAAATACCACAATACTAAATTTTTTATTATGAAGAAAATGCATAATAAAACTTTCTTATCCTCTTCAAACTTAGACATGTTCTTAGAAGAAAAAAATACTATAACCGAGGAATGATAAAGAGTAATCACTTGGAGCCGCATAACCAATAGTTCCTCTTACACCAATAGAGCTCAACTGATTGGCTGAAGAGTTATGGTCAGCTTCGGGAGCGAATCTCGCTAACCCAAAGTCTCCAACATGTCCAATCATTTCATCGTCTAGAAGAACATTGCTCGGCTTGAGGTCGCAGTGCAGGATTGGTGTTTGGCAATGATAATGGAGATATTCCAATGCACTCGCAACATCAATGGCGATATCCAATCTCTGATAGAGATTCAGATTCCTGTGCTCCTGGTGCGCCTCATCCTCTGTTGCAGTCGGATGCAACCAATCTGCAAGGCTACCTTTCACCATGAATTCATAAACTAGAGCCTTGAAATCATTACCCTGATAATCAACACTTGAACAAATTGTGAGTATCTTTACAAGATTCCGATGCCTGATGTTTCTCAGGGCCTCACACTCAACTAGAAAGCTCTTGGAAGCTCCGCGGCGCAGAAGGTTGATCACCTTGACAGCAATTGATTCGACCATCGTCAATGATTCCTTTATACACGGATCCAAAACTACCTACACCAAGCAAATTTGTTGAGGAGAACCCATTGGTGGCTTTTAGGAGACTTTGGTAAGACAAATTTAAAAGCAAATTTCTTGAAAAACTTGAAGTGGGTTCTTTTCTTTTCCTTCTTAACCAACAAACAAATAAAAAAGACAGCACAAAAATTACTCCTAGAAGCCCGCAAACTATGGAGATAATTAATTTCATGGTCAAGGTCAATTTTGTCTTGTTGGACTTTCCAAAGTTGCATTTAGGCAAGTATATCTCTGATATTCCCCCGCAAAGCTTACTGTTTCCTACAACTGAGATTGAGCTTGAGTTCTTGAAAATGCCGTCTGAAGGCACCATACCGTCAAAATTGTTGTAAGATAGATTCAAAAGATCCAACAAGTTGAAACCCACTAAAAAGTCTGGAATTTTTCTTGACAAATTATTTAGAGAAAGATCTAATTCTTGAATTCCTCTCAATGAACCTAAACTTGATGGAATGGCCCCCTGGAAGAAGTTGCCATGCATGTCTAGAAGCTCTAGGCTAACACAACTTCCAAGAGTGCTTGGAATTTCACCGGTTAACATGTTTTCTGAAATACCAAATTCACCTACATTTTTCAGATTTCCAACTTCCGTGGGAAGGGGACCGGTGAAACGGTTACTGTACAAATAGAGACCGATCGACAAGGATGAGAGACCAAAGACCTGGGGAGGAATGATACCACTGAGATTGTTTTTAGAAAGACTTAAGAAGAGCAAAGATTTGCAGTTTCCTAGACTTGAAGGTATGCTTCCGTGAAGATTGTTCTGCGTTAAAGATAGTTTGAGTAACAAACTCAGATTTCCAAGAGAGTGGGGGATGTTGCCAGAGAGGTTGTTTATTTTAAGAAGCATTGATTGTAGTCTCTGAAGCTTTCCAATATCAGCAGGAATTTCACCAGAAAATCTGTTATTCCCCATATGGAGTCTCTCTAAGTTGACGAGATTCACAATCCCACTCGGAATCATTCCAACTATATTATTGTCACTTACGGCCAATGTTCCAAGAGTAGATGACAAGTTACTGATGCATTCAGGCAAGAGGCCACCAAAATTGTTGGCGTTTATGGCCAACAGCTTTAAGCTAGTGGTATTGGTCAAAGAGTATAGAAAACTCAAGTCATCAACTCCCCCACTTCCTAGGTGGTTGGAGGTGATGCTAAAAATTTGAAGCCTATGCAACTTTTCGAAAGAAGGCATGCTTCCGGTAAATTTGTTGTCATTAAAAATAAGTTGTTCTAGATTTGAGGCATTGGATATTGAAGGAGGAATGGAGCCTGCAGTAAAATTGTTACGGGAAACGAAGAAGATTTGGAGATTCGAAAGAGTTATCCCCAAGTCCCACGGAAGACTCCCTTGGATTGTATTACCTCCCACATCAAGAACTGTAACAGAAGAGAGATTGAAGATTGATGGAGGGATGGTACCAGAAAACTGATTTTCAGAAAGTGCGAGAGTCGTAAGATTCAAAATTGGCCTAGAGCAGTTGGAATACTCCCACCTAGATTATTGAAGGATAAATAAAGTACTTCGAGTGACGATAAGTTGCCAAGAGATGGGGGGATACTTCCTGTAAGTAGGTTGCGGGCGACAGCAAACGTTTTGAGCTTTGACAAGGAGCCAACCTCAATAGGAATTTCCCCAGCCAGCTGATTAAAATGAAGTTTGATAACTTTGAGGTTAGAGCACCCCGATACATTTGTAGGAATTTTGCCGCCGACTGAATTATTGTTCAAATGTAGTATCTCTAATCTATGCAAACGGCCTATTTCTGGTGGGATTTCGTGACTGAAGCTATTGTTGTAGAGATATAGATACCTTAGAAAGCTCAGATTTCCAATGAAAGCCGATAAAGATCCCACGAGTTTCTGAGATGGCAGGCGCAACATCGTGACCCTTCGGTGCCGGCGACCACATGTAACACCACGCCACTGGCAAAAGTGGGTGGTTTCATTCCATGAGCTCAAAACCATAAAAGGATCATCGACTATTTTGGCCTTGAATTCAAGCAAGGCAAGTCGGTCTGTCTCATTCCCGCCAATGCCATAGGTGGTCGAACCAAAACACAAGACCGAAACAACTGCTAGGATGCAAAAGGCCGACCAAGAGACAGCGTAACTCAAGGTGAGAATCCCCATAGAGTTGGGAAAACTCTGAACGCTAATGGTTGGTTGGTACCCTTTGATGTTAGTTTTTCTGGCCACTAAGGAGAAACAAATGGCTTCTGTTGTCTTTACACAGCACTCTTGCCCTTTTATTTTTAAGGGGACTGAGAGGAATTCGGCCCTCGTGAGCAGTGAAAAAGGAGGAAGTCGATTGAATTAGATAATCTCCAGGAGATTCTTCGTATGATTCATAAGAGCCAAGTATACCCATTTTATTTTTTCAGTAAATACTTTAAAATAAAGTGTTTTTCATCCATTTTGCTACATTGAGTAGTAATTTTAGTGTTTTTTTTTATTCTTTTATCTAATCTCTCGCCCTCAACCTGCACAACAAAAATTTTATTGAAAGATAATATTTAAACAAAGTAAAGAATGTGATAGATAATCTGTTAGACTTTGTATTGAAAAATTAGTATTTAAAATAAAAAAAAAGTGTATTTTGAGCAAACACGCTCCTTACTTGCGGTTTAAAAATGTAAATTTGTTTTTCACGTTTTCTGATACAATTAAACCTGATGTAGAATTCACATATAAAAACTGACTTGTAAGGGGGAGTGTGTCCAAAAACTCATATACATATAATTAAGATTAATTGCACATAAGTAGAATTCACATTTAAAAACTGGCTGGTAAGGAAAGGGTGTCCAACAGTACTGGCAGAGACAAGTACCTAGGGGCGAGCGGAGGAGCCCACCCTTACAAAACCTTTTTTTAAAAAATAAAAAAATAAAAAAATAAAATTGTATTTCTCTTACAACTACAAGGAAAAAAAAATAGACAAATAAAAAAAAACTGTATCAAGTATTAAAAATAATTAAAAATAAAGATAATATCGTATATCAGTTTGTCACGATACAACAGAAGTATCAAGTATGAGCGTCCTTTGAAGATCATCTCTTAGATCTACAAAGCTATGAGATCAATCAGACAAGTAGCCATGTACATCCTTTGGGTGGGTGTTATTTTCATGTGGTAGAAGTACCGTCATGACCAGACAATGACTGCCAAGCAGCTGCTGAAAAATTATGGAGGAGGAAGAGAGGAGAGAGGAGAGAGGAGTTTGCATGCATGTGTAAGAGAGTTAATGGTCACCAAAGGGCCCTAAATTGTCGGGGTATATGCCAGGTTGTCAGGGGACTCACTGAATGAGGAGGGACCGAGGGAGTCATCTCAGGTTAAGGTGCAATTAATCGATCTGGCAAGTTCATCACAACGTAGGCATCATTTCATGAGCTTATCTACCAACTGTTTGAGGAGGAGTAAAAGTACGGCCAAGTCAAAATGGAGTATTATTTGTTGTCTTTGTTTGTTTGTTTGTTTTTTTTTTTTTTTTTTTAAAAAAATCTCTTAAAAAAATTAAAGATCACAAAACAAAAATCTTTTAAAATATATGAAAACTAAAAGAATGTAGTAAGCATTCCATTTGAAATCAAAATTTACTTGATTGAAGACTTGAAGTTAAACACAATGAATTCCTTTTAAACCAAAAAAAAAACCTTAATTATCTACATTATTGATACCAACAAGACAACAAGGGTAATGATCAATAATGTCTCATTGGCAACTGTCAATTATAAGATGGGCCGCCCACTTGCCGAAGAAGCATTTTTCATTTCTTTTTTCAAAGAAAAATGCAGAATAAGAGAACTCATAATAACGTTTCAACACCAACAATTAACGAAATCTCTTACAATCTATATTCATGAGATAGCCGGCTCTAGAGAGAAAAAGAAGAAATAAGATAGGTGTTTGAGGAGGAGGGAGGCATGGTGCCTTCCTCCCCTAATGGTGCTTCCCTCCTAGTCCTTCAAGGTTATGGAGGTTTTTTTATTTTTCCCTTGGCTTGGATCCAATGGAGCTTTTGTTCTCCTAATCTTTTTAAGGCTGTAAGCTGTGGGTCTCCTAATCCTTCTAGGGCTATGGAGCTTTGTGTTTTTTCTTATTTTTGGTTTCTTTAGGCTGGAAGGCTAACACGAGACGTATCGTAGGGAAGCGGCCAGATCTAAATTTACTTTTGAGACCAGATCTATGTTTTTCCGCCGGTTCCTGCAAGACATGCACAATTTCTCTTCCGACGTCGGCTTGTGTTGGGTACTTTCTGTAATTGTTTTTTTCTCTGTTTTTTAAGAGTAGTTTTTAAAAGTCTGTCTGTTAAATTTGCAAATTTTACTGGACTTTTTATAACTTGTTAGCTAGATCAGCTATCTTTTCTTTGTTAGGGGTGCTTTATTGTTAAAGAGTGGCTCAAACATTTGTCTTTGTAATATTTTTTTTATTTGTAGGCAGCACCCAAGTCAAATCTTTCTGGCTTAGCGTGTAGGGTGCCGATGTGCCTCTATTCACTGTATTTACCCTCAGGCCTCTTCAGATTAATGCATGGTAACTCCGGTTATTTTGTTAAAAAAAAAAAAAAGAACTCATAATAAACTCTTTATATTTGATTTTTCTCTAAATTATTAATAAAATTCACAAAAACTACTATTTAACAAGCTCTTTATAAAGGTTAAACTCTCTTTATATTCAAAGAACCCAAAAAGAAAAAGAAAAAGGAATATTATAATTTTTTGCAAGCCACGCTAGACACGTTCTCTTCGTGCTACAAATATTTTTACCCGAACTTCCTAGCTAGTCTCTCCCTCTACAACATACCAAGCAAAGAACTGAAATTATGAACCGAACTGAAAATCTAAAATGTGAGAGAAAGAGGGAGAGAAATGAAAGTTTGAAACATGAGAATTGAATGCATTCATATTTAGAGATATTAAAGCCATTTGTTGGGCATTAGTTGTAAAGGATCCTGATCTGTTGTTAGATGCATTAGGCGAATTGAATGCATTGAATGTTTGGCTTAAAAACATTGGAATCGGATCCACTCAATTTGAGTTGAAATGGAGAGGAGTTGGTTCACGTCGTGATTGACCGAAAAAAGATCCAAAGGTTAAAAATTTGCCACATCACTTAAGAACTGGTTAACGGCATCTCAGATGAAAGTTGAACGTTAAATCCCCTCTCTCATCCAAACTCAAATCCCCTTCTTCCATGGTTTTGCCACACTGAGGAACCCCAAAATTTCCAATTGCACATTTATAGACACCCTTTAACAATTCGGTGAAGTCACTCTCAACCTGTTTTCTACACCACAAACCTTCCCACAAAAACTCTCCATAGCTTAAACCAAACACATAAAAAAACCTTAGCTTTCCCCCCAATCCCCTATATTCCGAACGAGTCTCCCTCAAACCAATCCACCAAAAGACAAAGAACCAGAACAAGAAACCCAATCTATTGCATTTTCCTCCAAAAACCCAACAAGACGTATGGTGACGTGCCGCCTTGTGATTCGCTTTGTTCTTCGTGCGCTGCAAAACAATAGATAACTGCATCGAAGGATGCCGACAATCTCACTCTGATGCCTAAGTCGGTAGACATTTCTGGGGAGTACTCAACGTGTAATTCAGAGAGAAAGAATGCAACTAGATTGATACGTGGGATTTGTCTGTATTTATAGGCGCATAGGTGCGGTTAGAATAGAAAATGTCTACCATAACGTCACTAACATAGTGATGTGCAAATGTTTCACGTTACTAAATAGCGGATTTAGTAACATGTTAAATTCCTACGTCACTATATAAGTAGTAACGTGCAAAGGTAATACATTACTAAATAGCTCATTTAGTAATGGGGTAAATTTACACGTCACTATATAGTAAAACATAAATTTACCATGTTACTACTTAGAAACGCGTAACGTTACCACGTTACTATCTAGTAACGCATAAATTTACCCCGTTACTACTTAGTAACATTCAAAATATTACACGTCACTACGAAGTTACGTGCTAAAATTAGCACATAACTAAATTATTTATTAACGTGCATATTGTTATCACAATACTAAATGTAGTAACGTGTTTACTTTTGCACGTTAGTAATTTCATATTTTTTTGTAGTGCCTCCTCGGGCCTTTCCTTGGGCTTGAATCAAGATATTGGGCCTTTCTAGGGCCTTAGTAACAATAGGTCTTGAATTTGATTGGGTCCCAGGAATTCTTGACCCAAGAGTAATATATTTGTAATCATTGTAATTCCTTAATTTATGGAGTCTCTATTATCTTGTATGTGTTTATATCGTTACCCGATTGAGCATGTCAATATACATAAAGAATTCTTCCCTTCATTTCAAGCTCTTTCATTCAATTTGGTGCGCTTAACATTGTGATTTCATAGGTAAAAAGTGTGATTTTAAACCAAATTACAATTGCAAAAAATATGCATTTTTAAATAGCCTGCTCAGGCAAGTGATTTTTTTTTGAAACCGCATAATTTTAAATGTTAAACTGTGATTTTAAAAGCCAAATACTTAACTGTGTTTTTTTAAATCACATATTTTAAATTGTTATTTTTAATCGTACTTTTTGAAATTACAAGCCCAAATGAATAGAAAAACGAGACTCTAAAATCATCTATTAAGCCAAGTTCAACAGCTGCAAAATGGAGTTTTAACATGTCTTGTGTACAATATATATGTGGTGCTATAAACAAGAGTTATATATAGAATCCAATTCTATTGAATTCATTCATTTCCACCAGAGTTGGGATGGTGCATATGGGCTCTGCCAGAGGACAATAACTCTTGAGATGAAATTGAAGTGGCAGATTGGAATGACATACGAGCTTCAAACAAACAAGTTCTTTGTAAGAGCACAAGGATTATACAATTCTTAGTATATAGTTATGAGAAATGATTCCTACACTCATTTCTCACAACAGCTCCACAACAAGTTGACGTGGTTGGTAATATTTTATTATTTTTTTACAAAAAGAAAACAAAAAAAAAATTAAAAAAATATTACCAGCCACGTCAGCTTGTTGTGTGGCTGTTGTGATAAATGAATATAGAGATCATTTCTCTATAGTTATTTACAATCTGACGTGGTAGTAAATAATTAGTAAAATAATCGGGAAGCTTTACTTACTTTTAAATTGTCAAGGCTTTTACAATTTCTTTTCAAAGTTACCAAAATACTCCCGTTTATAAAATAAAAAATAAAAAAGTGAAAAAAAGACCATGACTAGGTAGTGAGTTGTTTTTGTTTTTTTTTTTTTTTTTTTTTTTTTTTTTTCAATTAACGATATATTTATATTTTTAGAAATTTTATCGAAGTATAAAAGGACATTTCACGTGTTAGCGTTTGAGTTAACGAAAAACCCTAACGATAGGAGTGATTGAAAGGGGTTGATATATTGGACACCTACATTGTAAACTTTTAAACTTCGGGAGACATTGTAAAAGTCGTGACAATTTAAAAATAAGTGAAACTTTTTCCTAAAATAATTAAGCAAAAAAACTGGGTTATCAATTTCTCATAATTATTTCACAATTTATAAATTGCGAAATCAGTTTGTAAATAACTTTATAATAAAAATGGTAATACTTCAAACATTTGTCATTGTAAGAGTATTTACGGAGACGCAATAGGAGCGAGAGGTTGGAGTGAAATAGGATCCTCTCTATTTTAAATGAAAATAGTTTTCATTTGATGGTCAATATTTAAAATTAATGCATCTAATAGTTTACATAATATTAATGTTTACACATTTTTTAACAAATTTAAATAATGTGACATCATATACACCGTTAAATATATCAACTTAAAATCCTAGCCATAAAATAGAAAAGATCGTTGCCCAATTGGAGTAACACATTTAGATCAGCAATTGGAGTGATTGACGTGTTTCATGTCGTTACGTTTAGCCTAAAAGTTAATCAGGATATCGAGGAAGGGAAGGGGCAAGTGCTTATCATCAAGTTCGGTTAAAGAGGTGGCAATAGGTTAGAATGTCCTTCGTTCCGTCTCAAACTATGCACAAATTTTAAAATTAATAACTAGATATATCTAGCAATGTATTTGCTCATAGTGATTTATCTACATTTTATTTCAAAAAATTATACTGAATTTGGTCCGGGCGTGTGACTCAACTACTCATCAAATAGGTAACTTACATGTATGTGATCTATTATAAGTAAGATGTGACAAATTATAGTTTCCAAAGTTGATGCTTTTATAGGGGCAAATACAAATTAATTAAGAGAGTAATTTCACGATTAAATTCTTAAAATTTTAATAATTATTTTCAAATTAAACTTTTAAAAATCATTAAACAAAATTCAAATCATTAATTAAAGAATAATAATTAAGAATTTAAGAATAAGTTACCCAACAAAATCTAAAACTATCTTAATGGATTATATCTATTATCTATAATATTAAATTATTCCATAAATTTTATAACAGTGTTACTTAAATAGTTAAATACCCAAATTAGCATTATTTTATTTTATTTTTTTCTTTTTTTTTTTTGATAAAACGTTGGGCTTTACCCATTTGAGCCCAAGTCCCAGCCGTTGGTTTTCATTTTTCCACGACTTTTCTTCTCTGACTGCCAGCTTTTGAATTTAACGAACGAATACCATCGGCGACACCCACCGACTTGACTTTCCCTTCGAATCAGATTTCTACATTTCTTACGTTTTTTAAGCGCTTCTCACCGTTTCTCTGTCCCTCTTCATAGCTGTCTCTGAAATTCTCTCTTCCTCTCTCTCGCTCGCTATCTCGGCCTCTCTCTTCGCTCGGTTGAAGGTGGCCACAATTCCTCTCTCTCGCTCGCTCGCTCGGTTGAAGGTGAGATGGTTCTTTGATTTTCATGAGAGAGTTGATGGGTTTTAGGAAATTTGGGGTTCTGGGGCTTTAAAATTCATATATAATTGTTTGAGGTACATCCTCTCCTCTTTGATTGATTTTGTTTGATTTTGAGAATTCGCTCGTTGATCGGTCGCTTGCTCTGTTTGTTTTGTTTTACCTTTGGTTTTTTGGCGTTCATGAATTTTCGATAATTTGCATCCGATTGTCGCGAATTGTATGCCCTACAATTTTTTGTTTTTCCATTTTCTGCAATGTTCTCAGACCAGCCAATAGCAAGCAATGACTGGGAGAGTTGGTGCTTTCTGATTCCGTTTTTCTTACAACAGAAAAGGGTACTTGTTTGGGTTCATTAGAAGATGTGCCACCAGGTTATGTTTCTTATACTGGTAGGGAGCTCCCATTTTTCCATTTTATGTAGCATTCACGGTCCTTCCTTTATTGTGAGATAATACCATCCTTTGATTATTTTGCGAGTGCACATATAGGAAAGTTGAGCTCACAGTTGAGAAATTGTTGAAATAATGAGTGTTTGATTTTATTTTTCTTCTTTCTAATTTAGTTTGTACATAGGTTGGATATCAATGGGTATCCCAATTGTCTGTGAAGAATGATGTCTGCAAAAACTTCGTCTAATTCCAGTGAAGTTCTTTAAGTCGTTGTTAAGTGCAATACAAGGATAATGTTGATATCCGTATGTAAAAGATAGCACTGACTAATTACTTCCCAGCTCTGCTAATAGAACAATAGACGATCCTTTTTATTTTTGTCCATGTACTCTATGTTTCACCATCAGAGATCACACAGATTGATAGTTAAATGAGCCACAGTTGAGATAATACCATCTTTAGGGCCTTTTTTATTCTTCCTTTCTTTAGGGGAAGATTCAGATTACTCATTGTGTCACTTATGTTCATATTAGCCTTTTGTTGGAACAGATTTTGAGCTGTTGTATTAGAATATTGATTTCATCTTAGTTATTGGCTGTTTCAAGACCTAATGCCTTTGGAAAAGCATGTTATATGTATCTGTTTGAAAATATGATTTTTGGGGGAAAAAAATAATATTTAAAGAAAATAAAGAGAATAGAGAATCTGTTGGAGTATGTATTGAAAAAGTAAGTAGGTAACGTAGAGAGTGTGGCTTTTTTGGATAACTAAAATATATAATGTTGCTGGAGATACTTTAAGCCACTGCTATTCGACAATTAACCAACCCACAACTTTGAGTTTGCCACTGATATCACATTTTCTTGGGAACCAAACAGAGGGCTGGAAGACTTTTTGGCATTGTTTGATTGAGGCTGGTGATGGTGAGGGCAGAGGTTGAGAACAAGGGCTGTGGAAAGCGATGGAGCTGGGCGGTGGTTGGAGCTCTCATCGCCATCTTTGTCGCTGTGGCTGTGTCTTCGAGGACCTCTCCGAATTTGTCGCTCTTCAGACTGACTCGCACGCCTTGTAACTGTGCTAAGGTGAATTCTTCTCCTTGTTTGGTTTTTTTTTTTTTTGGAAGTTTCATTTTTCATTTTCTTAGAGGTTCTTTTTGACCACTGAGAAAATGAAAATGCATAGGAAGAATGGAAAATCTGAGATTCTTGAGAATACTTAAGGACAATTGAGCTAAATCGTTTTGTATTAGGCTTGATTGAGTGAAGCGTTTTTGTCATTTCTCGGTCCAAAATATTTTATAATTTCAAAAAATTTAATCAATGTTTCAGCTTTTCTTCGTGTTTCTGTCGGATCAATTATATTTTGAACTGATTTTGTAATAGCCCTTTTTTGTTGTTTTGCTTTGTTCTGTTAGACCTGAGAGGGAAATTAGAGTTGAATTTTATTCAACTTTAGTCCTTTGCAATTTTTGACTGTTAATTGGTTTTTGGTTTTACAATTGTTCAGTATAGCGGGATTGTTGAAGATTGTTGTTGTGATTATGAAACTGTGGACCGTCTTAATGAAGAACTGTTGCATCCATCGCTCCAAGAGCTTGTTAAAACGTCGTTCTTCCGGTATTTCAAGGTACTCTAGTCTTTTTAATGTATTTGTTAGGAGTAGGCTGATTATATGAGGAACTACTATGTGGTCCTTTTCTGTTGTATTATTTTTATGTAGTGTTTAATTAGGATATCAAGAACATGGTTAGCACTATATGAGACTTTACTGATAAAATTGTTTTTTATTTTTCCTTTTTTTATAACTAACTAATTAAAATGGTCTTTACCTATCATAATACCCATAGTTTGCAAGTTGTTTCAAAGAGCTAATATGCTTTTAAAATCAAGCGTGTGTGTGGACTGAAATGAAATGCCTTGTCATATTAGTTACAATGTACATTTTGGAACATGTATGTTGTATCAATGCTCTATATACACACATGCCCACATGTGCATACACACACACAAGTATAGGTAGATTTTTTTAAAAATATTTCCTTTGTTTGGCCTAGGAATACTTGTAGTCATACATCTAGGAAAAGGGAAGACATTTATTTACAGCGACTTGTAGTCATACATTTAGGAAGAGGAATATTTGTAGCCAAACCTTTTCTTTATTACTTTATGTTATTTATTATTTGTTGTGGGGAGAGAGAGGAGTGGTCATTAAATAACAGAACTTTACTGTGATAGTAATATAAATATCGGCATGATACCAAGGTACCAACATGAAAAACAAGTCATGTCTTTGCAGATGTTTAAAGTTTTCCTGGTCCTGCTATAGAAATACTAACCTATATGACTGATTACATTTGGGAAATCCCTTACCATAAATACAACCTTAGGTATTTTTTATCTAGAGCAAAAATGATCAATGTAAATATAATCCTTTTCCCCCCTTTCAAGCATTGTTACTTGCTTCTATTCTTGAAATAATTGTTGTACTTAGCTGAATGTTCTTGTGCATCTAATTAATGGCAGGCTAAGTTGTGGTGTGACTGCCCTTTCTGGCCTGATGATGGTATGTGCCGTCTGCGGGATTGCAGCGTTTGTGAATGCCCAGAAAGCGAGTTCCCTGAATCATTTAAGGTGCCCCATTATGTCCTCTCACAAGAGGATCCTATCTGTCAAGAGGGAAAGCCGCAAGCAGCTGTCGACCGTACAATAGATAGTAAAGCTTTCAGAGGCTGGACAGAAACAGACAATCCCTGGACAAATGATGATGAAACCGACAATTGTTCGTATCATATTTGAATTAAGTGTTGATGTTAATGTCAAATGTTAATACGAGTGGATTACATTTGTTGTTAGATGATTTTAATCCCTGAAGATTGTCTTATGGCTTACAACTGATATTCCATCTATATTTGCAGCTGAGATGACATATGTTAACCTTCAACTGAATCCTGAGCGCTATACTGGCTACACTGGTCCATCTGCCAGAAGGATATGGGATGCTATCTACAGTGAGAACTGCCCCAAATGTGAGTTGTTCTCATTTTCTGTTCTATGTCACATATTCATGGATAATGCATTTTCTCTCTTTCAAAGTGATTGTTTTTAATGGTTTTGATTAATGTTAATATATTTATTAAGGAAAATTACATTAACCTCCCTTGAGCTCTTGCAAAAATTGCATTGAATTTCCTCCCATGTTTTGAATTAGATACTAACCTCCCTTAAATTGAATATCGCTATACACCAGTCACCTTTAAGCCACTAAAAACAAGTTTTTCAAATTAGTTTACTGATTTACCTTATAAAAAAAAAAAAAAAAAAAAAGAAGTTTACTGATTTACACACAAAAACCCAAGCAAAAATAGTTTTTCCCAAAAATCGTAATTGACACTTGATTTCTATTTTTTTTTTCAACTTTTAATAATTTTAAAATTATGTTCTAAGAAGTAAAATTCTCCAAAAAGTAGTTTAATTTCAATAATATGAAAAATAACCAAAACTTCAAGATTGAGCGAGGAGTAACAGGTTTGTGAGAATATAAGCTGAAATAGTCCAATTTGGTTGGGACTAAGCTCCCTTAATAATTTTAGCTCCCAATGTTATTAAGTATAATAACATTGCACATTTAAAGGCAAAAATAGTATTGTATACATTTTAATCAATTTCCAATTGACATTTTTACGTTAACAAGAAGTATTGTTTATTGATGTAGTGGATATTAATGCCTTGAGGGTGATCAGTGTATAATATTTTCGAATTTATGGTAGGCTGTTGTCTAATTCAAAACTAGTGGAGAATGCAGTGTACTTTCGGGAAATCTCGAGGGAGATAAATATTATTTTCCTTTGTTATTGTTGTTGTTATAATTATTATTATTATTCTTTTTCTTTTTCTACTTATTCATTTATTTTATCAGGCTGAGCTGAATAGTTATTTTTATTGAACAAAGGTTGCTAACCTCTTGCAATGGAATATTGTGTGCTGGGATGGGTTGGGAGGTGGGGGGGGGACACTCCTGCGCCCCTTTACTGAATTCATTGGGAAGAGCTAGAATGATACTCTTAAATTGGTGATTAACGTCCCTGCTTCATCACTATGCTGGGTTCTCCCACAACAATCTTTGTTTCTTTTATTTTGTGTCCATTGAGCTCCAAAAAATGATTTTTCCATGTCTGATGTTGGATATACGACATTGCATCCTCACTTTCATTGAAGTTTCAAAGAATTAAAAGTTGTTTATTTTTCTTTTTTCTGATATGATGTGGCTTTGAAGTCAATGGTATTTTCTTATTATTGTTCAAATCCTGGGCTTCATGATGCCCCTTTAATGTTACTTGTTTATACTCCATCATCTAGTGGCTAGTTGTAATTGTTAGAATTTAATTATTGTCTTCTTTGAGAATTCACTCATTTTCTAGACATTGAGCAGTTATGATGTGAGTTCCCTTGATTCTTTACGTGATAATTATTACTACAATGTTGTGCTGATTCAACTTCTACAGATCCATCTGAAGAGTTATGCCAAGAGGAAAAAATTTTGTACAAACTGATATCTGGTCTTCACTCATCGATTTCAATCCATATAGCTGCTGATTATCTACTCGATGAAGCTTTAAACTTGGTACAAATTCTAGTTTATCGTACCCTTAGACACTTGCCATTTTACTTTTAACAACAGATAGCTCACATGGTTTTGCCAAATTACATATTTTAACCATTTTGATCAGTATATTTTCTTCACCCATGGTGAATGCAACTTATTTTCTGAGCCCTCTATGTTGCACCCTAAAAATTTTATTTTTACATTTCTGTAAAGCTGTTTTAATTTTTCCTTCTATTTACTTTTAAATTTAAAAAATATAACGGTTAAAAGAAAGAACTCTGTTGGTATATTTCACTGCAGATATTTCAAAATTTTAGTTAGTAACTGATTCACTTACATGATCTTGGCTGCCACTTGCTTCATAGAAAACTTAAATTAGAGGTGGGTAGTTTCAGGTGCAAGAAAGGGTGAAGGATGAAAAACTTGCCCAGCATAGTGGCCAAAGTATAACCTTCCCTAAGACTTGTAGCAATAATAATGTATTGAAAGATCTGACCGTTCTTTATTTTTGCCTTTTTATCTTTTCAATTTCAGTGGGGTCAAAATCTCTCCTTGATGTATGATCGGGTCCTAAGATACCCAGATCGTGTCAGAAACTTGTACTTCACTTTTCTCTTTGTTCTTCGAGCTGTGACAAAGGTGAGTGTTAACTCTTGATTCCTTCTTCAAGCCCTATATTTTTTTTAGTGTAACTTATCGTAATATAGAAGAAATATTTCACTTGACGGAATATTTTATAACGTATTGTTATATAAACTGTACTTATTTCTTTAATAAAGGTGTTGCATAAACTGTGTATCCTGGTGGGGCTATAATGATGAATAAAATTCATCCTGATCACAATCTCTGGCTGAATGCATTTTAGGCAGCAGATTATTTGGAATATGCTGAGTACGATACTGGCAACCCGAATGAAGACCTGAAGACGCAGTCCTTGATGAGACAGCTACTTTTCAATCCTAAACTACAAGCTGCATGCCCAGTCCCATTTGATGAAGCCAAATTGTGGAAAGGTCAACGCGGACCTGAATTAAAGCAGCAAATACAAAAGCAATTCCGAAACATAAGGTGCTTCATTTGATTACTGGTCATTTTTACTTATAAATAAATCAAAAGAAAAAGTTCTTAGGTCACCTCTGGATAGTGTCTCAAGGTGTTTCTAGAATTCATTCTTAGCACTGTTTGGCAGCATTTGGGGAAATGGATTTGGAAAAAAAAGAGCAAAGGAAGGGGGAAGGGAAGAGGTTTCTTCATTTGTATGTTTGGATAGAGAAAACAAAGGAAAGAAGAAAAGGGGAGGATAATGATTTTCCTTTCTTTGGTTTGTTGAGAGAAGGCAAACGATAACTATATCTTTATTTGACTTATATACCCTTATACAAGTAAATATGGTGGACGGGAGAACAAGGGGCATGGTGGTAATATCATGGTATTGCTGCTTCATTTGCCTCCCTTCCAGCCCAATTTGGTCAGACACAAAAGGTTGGACCCTGGACTGCCCAAATTATCCCCCTTCGCTGTTCCTCCTTACAAACATAAAATAGAAATACCTGTTTCTCCCACCTTTTTCCCTCCTCATTTTTGCATTTGCTGCTCTTCTACCAAACCAAAGCACTGCAAAGTTATTATCATTTGTTTCGAATGGAGTTCTCACTACTTGTCTGGTATCATGTGCGTAAAATGTCTAAACTCGATTCTTTTTTGTTTTAATATTTTGGTTGAAAGGAAGAAGAATCCTGAACGAGTGTTACCACTCTCGGTTTTAAATATTCCTCTCACAGCAGGAGAAAATGCTGAATGACGAGTTTTACTCTACATAGTTCCACTTTCACTTGATTATATTACTACTAATTTGATTGGCTCATCCCTATGGCAATGATGTAACAATTTGGAATTGTCATTGCAGTGCATTGATGGACTGTGTAGGATGTGAGAAGTGTCGTCTGTGGGGAAAGCTTCAGGTCCTTGGCCTTGGTACTGCATTGAAAATCCTCTTCTCTGTCGATGGTCAAGAACACTCGGCTCAGAATGTAAGTATCTTCTACAGTTAGCTTGAACTTCCATATTCCAATTTTATGTTGCTGAAATATTCTTCCTAAAGTGGTAAGTAACTTTAATACTATCGGAAAGATAATTAATTTAGAAGCCACTCAATTTTTTCCTACAATATCAGAACTTTTAGTGTGCTGACATGAGTATGAGATAGAGTAATGTTACTCTTCATACTTTTTTATTACACTCAATTTACATCGACTGACGTAACGTGATTTAAATGGCTTTGTATTAAAAAAAAACAAGTGTTTGCCACTTAAAATAACTCACATCAGCCGGTGTGAAATGGGTGTGAAGAGTAGCATTACTCTACGAGATATATTGGAAAAAAATCAAAAGAAAACGAAATAAAAAAAGGCTCATCAGTGAGCAAACATTACTTCTTCTTTTCTAAACACTAAAGCATGTTGCTGCATTGGCCTTCAGCTCCAGTTGCAAAGGAATGAAGTGATTGCCTTGATGAACCTACTAAATCGACTGTCAGAGTCTGTCAGATTTTTCCATGAAATGGGACCTTCAGTTGAAAGGATCATGGAAGGACAGATTTCTTCACCCCGTGCTCCAAATAGCTTATGGCAAAGGATTTTGTCATTCATAGTTTAAACAAAGGTATACCCCACTCTGTTTAGCTTTCTTTTTAGTTTGGCTCTTTGCTTTTTTAAGGTAGCTCAGCAGATTGTGTTCTGTGTTTGTGTTTGTGTTTGTGTTTATGTTACTTGCAGGTAAGTAGTTGAGCTCGGTTTGAAACGGCCATACATTACTTCCAAGAGATATAGATTATCAGGAAAGCAGAGTGTGGGTTTCAGAAAGAAATGGCCCATGGAAGGATAGAATAGACTTGTATAAGAATCATTTCAAAGGCATGTACAGATGATAAATTTGCAATGAGTAACGGTAGAAACTATATTTTTATCTCAAAACTTTTTCACAATGCTGACGTTACAGTTTAACCAACTTTTGTTTTTTTTAACAAACTGATCTTGATAGGGACTGTTACGTCAGTATTGTGAGATAAAATATGATTTTTAGCATTATTTTATTTGCATTTTTGTCGTATATGAAAATTTTGAAAGGTGAATAGCATATAATACAGCCTGCATTTTTCTTCTTTTTCTTTATTTCTTTGGTTTACTGCAAGTTTGGTGGTGGAATTGCGAGCAATATCTTATTATCTTTACTTACAAAAGGTTTCTCAATCTTTTATTTTCCACTCTATTATTGTTTTTAATTGGGAAAATTATAAGTTGAGGTTTGAATTGGGGCAGAAAGAAAGCAAACCAATTCTAAGGTTTTTCAACTATACCTAATACTTTTCCAACTGTTATAGTAAAACATTTAATCGATTTAGACATATTGAAAACTAAGAAAATAAATATTCATGTAACAAGCTTTGTTGTGTGTTTATTTCGTGATAATACGGTAGCTAGAATGAATTTCATAAAATATTAATTTTTAAATGTTTACTTTTAGGAATTTCTCAAAATCTTAGGACAGATTCTTTCAAATAAAGTAAAAATAATAATTTTTTACCTTGATTTTCATCTAAAAAATGTTTTTCTTTCAACATAAATAAGAAATTCTAGGAAAGCCTCGGTATCATAAATGTTAAGGATCATCTTTTTATTCTCTATTTATCCTCTTAAAACTGACGTGATTTTTAAAATCATAATTGAATCAAAACTCAATTGTGATTCATTTCAAATTCAATGATGATTTTAAAAGTAAAATTAACTTTGAGAGGATAAAAAGATGATCTTTACCATTACTCATCTCGGCATACTTGAAGAATTAAAATCTGATCTTCTCAAATTATTTACCCGAATTTAAGAGAATTCGGGCAAGTGATTATGAGAGACCATTTATGAGATCCATATGACCAGATAAGTAGTTGGACAGCCTAATTTTTATTTGGTCAGGTGGGTCTCATAAGTGGTTTCTCACAGTTACCTACCCAACTGTTGTCAAATTCGAATAGATAATTTGAGAGTATCCTATTTCAAATCTAATGGGGAAACTTTACTTAATCCATCTAAACTTCCATTACATTTGCAATTACCCTCATAAACTTAAAAAAAAAATCTCAATTTAATGTATTTATCTTTCAATTTTTTTCAATTTTACCGAACCGTTAGGATTTAATGGTAAATCCTAATGAATGTGTAAAAATTTGATACCCCTCTTTTTCTTTTTTTTAGAAAAAATTGCAAAGATTTAGGCGTTGGTTAGGATTTAAAAGAATTTGCAAAAATATCCACGCCTAACTCTTTGAAAAATATATATATATAAAGCAGGGGTATTTTGGGGATCCTAATAGAATTTAACGGAAAATCCTAATGGATTTGTAAAATTGAAAAAAAAATATTAAAAGATAGATACACTGAATTAAGAATTTTTTAAGTTTAAGAGGATAATTATAAAAGCAGTGACAATTCAGGTAGATTAAGTGAAGTTTTTTTAAAAAAAAATCTATTTAAGTGGAGAATATGAACGCTTTCTTATTTTAAGATTCTTCCCTAAATATTATTTTATAAGCTGATTAAAAATTTAGAAAAAAAAAAAAAAAAAAACTCTTGAATGTTGACGAAGAAAATTATTCATAAAGATATTCAAAACAACATGAAATTTGTTTTCTTTCTTTAACAGTAGTTAGCTTTTTCTTTTAGAAATCCTCGAGAAGTGCATTGTTATTTACAAGAGCAATGATTCATTTCTTTCCCAATTCTTCTCCCATTCTCCTATTTTTTTAAAAAAATTATTATTAAATTTATGGGGCATGAGAGAAAAAGAATTATTTATTTTTATTTTTATGTAAGTAACTCACTTTATATTTTAAGATTGTATATATGGGCTGCTTTGGTTAGGTGGGCCAATTGGATTGTAATGTAGTTGATTCAAATAGGTTTAGTTGCACTATTTTCTTTTCTTTTCTTTTTTTTTTTTTAAAAAAAAAACAAGAAATGGAGAGGGCTAGGAACCCTTTGTGGAGGCATGGTCACCATAAAGATAGCTAGAAAAATTATTTTATTTCAATGCAATTTTACCACTAAAAAAAAGAACAATCATTTCATTTTTCAAGAGATCGGTTACATTTAGTATCATAGCCCTCGATTATCAAGCATTACGAGCTTGTTTTGGATTGTATTAAAGCATATCCAGCAATGATAGTTATTTTAGCTTCTCTAAAAGCCACATTTTCTATTTTAGCTACTCATTTTTTAATACAAACTCTAACATATTACTATTTCAATCTCAACTTTTTTTAAAAAAAATATTATTTTTCAATGTTTTTTAATCCAACAGATTTCTTTCTCTCTCCCCTCTCTTCTCCATCTCTCTCTCACCAGACCAGTAGGGAAACTGGAATATCACCAAATTATAGAGCATCCAAATCACAAAGCATCTCCACAAATACAACCCAACAAATCAGAGCATCCAACCTAGAGCATCTCCACACCAAAAAAGAAAAAAAAAAGAAAAAGAAAAAGAAAATACCTTTGGTTAAAAAAATCTTACAAGTTGCTACAATAAACTTTCACATATAAAAGTTTACTGTAGTAATTTTTAACAAAATTTTTATTTTGAAGTGTCAACTGGAGCTCTAAAAAGGCTCATAATAGTTAAAAATAGCTAATACGAGACTTTTGAAATGATTGTTGGAAATGCTCTTAGAAAGCTGAAAAAAATATTTTTAGTACCTAAAAAGCCGTGCCAAACAAAAAGATGGTATATTTGGTAAAAAACTTCAAAGGTACTTCTTTGATTTTTTTTTTTTACTCTAAAAAATGCGAAAACACACTTTCGAAAAAAAAAAGCTTAAAAAAAAGCTTTTTCTTTATAATGGGAGTCACAATGGAGTGAGACAGACTTTGAATGAAGGAACAAAAGCTAATTTGTTTCCTTGTGGGATAAAGATGAGATTAGAATGTTTAACCCCACTAATCTACTTTCAGCATATGGGCTAGCCAAAATTCAGGAAGAAGATGTCCTGAACAATATAAGGAGTTTCAGGGGGGCTATTAATCCGACTCGAGATGAATATTGAATGTTTAGGTTTGACTCATTTAATTTTATTTTAATCACGAGTCGAGGTTGAGTTTATTACCGAGCTAGATGTTCTTTTCAAGCTTGCCTCATTTAATTTATTTCGAACACGAATCGAGCTTGAGCTTATCACAATTGTTTATCTTTTCGTAAATCCATATTAATCATTAATTAATTAATTATTGTTAAAATTTTATCATTTGAGTTAATTAAATAAATTGACTTTAATCTTAAATAATTTAATTTCGAGTCTATATGTATGTATATAAATTTATTATGCACACACACAAACACACGTGCGCTCGCGCGCGCACACACATATCCATACATACTCACAAACACACTCATGTACACACAAATCTCTAAAACCAAACTCACAATAACAATAATTCAAGTTATATATATATATATAATATTATGAAGAAAATTCCCTTTTATTAAGACATTCTTATTACAAAATTAAAATAATACTAAAAAAAATTGTAAAAATGAAGTTATACGAGTTATACAAGCTTGTCCGAGTCGAGTCGAGTTTATACGAGTATGTCTAGCTAGTTTAATATGTATGTATATAAATTTGTTATGCACATACAAAAACATGCGTGTGCACACGAGTGCGCACACATATCCAGAGGGGCCAAAGTATGAATAAGGGATCAAATTTATTTTTAGTATGGGTCAAACCTACTTTTTAAACTTAAAAATACATATATATTTAACTTAATAAAAAAATTTAAAAGAAAATTTAATGTCTATACATGGGTTGTCCATGCCTCTTTCCATGGCTGTAGAGGTTGACCATGGTTAGAAATAGGGCTTTGCTCTCTTTTTTTTTTTTTTTTTAATTATTATTTTTTTAATCTAAGGGTATAGCTACATTTTCATAGTCATCTCTATTATCTATTTGACGGAACGCCTAACAAAGGTTGAGTAATTCTAAATGTCACACCCATGTCGCGCGCCCTTTTGTCTTCCAAAACTGCTGTGACTTTTAAAATCCAATAATGATCTATTAAAAATTCAACAGTTATTTTAAAAATCACATCAGTTTTGAGAGGGACACAAAGGGAACATCGGGGTGACATGTAGTATTACTCAACAAAGGTCCCTATTGACAAATGAGTAATACTATTTAGTAGAACAATAAGACTGTCAACAACTTGACGATGTGTCAATAAAAATTAGCCATTAGATCAGCATTTGTTAAAAAAAATCAATGATTGATTTTTCACTATCACGTCATCTCAGTTGTATAACAGCCTACTAAATAGCATTACTTCATTTGTCAATAGGTTTCCAGCAATGGAGGTTAGGTTTTACTTATTTATTATTATTTTTACTCTTTTGTTGTTTTATTTATTTGTTTATTTTTGTTTGAGAGGCGTAATTGTATTTTCACAATTATTCTGTTATCTATTTGTCAAAAATTAAGCTTATATATATAACAAAGATCTTGATTTATAAATGCTTATGTCTAAAATTCATCAAATTAGAATCTGTGACCAGTAGAACATATAAATGGCTCCTGGGATCATGACATAAATTCTATTTTAATAATATATCAATAGATCGAAGTTGGCCAAAACAACCATGACCAATAATTTCATGTAGTATACAAAACAATCATAGAGGAAAAGTATTCAACACATGCATCGATCTCACTATAGTACTTCTTCAATTCTATATATACTTAAGAAATATGCATCATTTTATTTTATTTTTTCAACAAGTATAATAGTGGCCGAAATAGCCATGGCCAATAATGTATTGTAGTACTCAAATTATAGCTGACAAAGTACTCAATATACGTACACATCTCACTTGATTTCTTCCATATATATATATATATATACTTGGCACAAATACACCATTTTGTTTATTTCTTTTCAATAGGCAGAATCGATATGATATATAGAGAACAAACTAGTAATTCTTGCCGCAATTTTTGTAGCAGGTTTCAATATAGCCCTCTACTTTATCTGCACAAGTGACATTAAAACAAAACGTAAGTTTTTTTTGTATTAAATGTGTGTATAGATTTACATATATATATCACAAAAAGAAGCTTAATTAATCAATTCCTAGCTCATATTTGAAATGGGATGAGTATTTTTAAAATTTCATCATATATATAATAAAAATAAAAATACTCAATGTTGGAGCTAGCCCAGAAGGATCGAGATATACTATTCGTCTTAAAATACAGTACTTATATCAAAGTAATTAAGCTTAGACCTAAACCTAATATGGGGGCTCACACTACAGAAATTGTACGTACGTACATGCGTAGAAGCTAGTTCAAAAAATTATTAAATATATGAATTTTATATTTAAAACAATTAATATTAATATATATTCTAAGTATGATCTAATAATACTTAATTAGAACGGAATGTTTTTCTTTCATATAATTAATGACCCTATATATATATATATATATATATAAGATCATATATGCATGGTCTAACCCGGCCATCACATGGGTATAAATTATGCTAACAACATGTATCCATTCCATGTCTAGGCATGAGATTGAAGGTGGTAAGCCTTTACTATTTTATTACGAGGAAAAAAAACGACAACATACATAAATCTCGATTGTTAACTTTTTTTTTTTTGGGAAAAATTTCACTTAACTCATTGAACTTGTAATTATCTTCATAAACTTTAAAAACTCTCAATTCAGTGTATTTATCTTTTATATTATTTTCAATTTCACTGCTCCGTTAAATCTTGAGGAACAGCTGTTAAAATTTTCAAAATAACTCTCTTTTAGCAAAAAAAAAAAAAAAAAACTACAAAAATTTAGGCGTTGGTCAAAATTTTACAAATTTTTCAAAAATACCTAGGGCTGAACTTTTGAATTTATATATATATTTTAAAAAAAAAAAAACAGGGATACATTGAGAGTTTTGACAGGATTTAACGGAAATTAAAAAAATAAATAAATTATGAATACGCTAAATTAAGAGTTTTTTAAGTTTACGGGGATAATTGCAAATTAATGCGATTAAAGTTTAAAAAGGTTAAGTGAAATTTCTCATTTTTTTCAACAATCTCAACTATTGATAATATACACTTTGGGTAGTGTTTAGTTAGTTGATCATATGGCATATCCAAGAGATTCTAGACCTTAATTACTACGCTCGCTGGGTGGGATAGTGCGCGGTGTGATCTAACGGTTAGTTTGAAGAAAAGAAAGAAAAGAAAAAGTTGTTAAAATTGTATAGAAGTTATACAAAAATTGTACTAGTAAACTATCATTTATTCAATACGATAGAAATTTATAAAAAAAAAATTTAAAAAAATTGCTTACAATTTTCATAATGAGAGAGAGTTGGGGGGGGGGTCAGAAAGTTTATACCATTTACAGAGGCGGCGGCGGTTGCGGCGGCCATACAACCAAGAGCGCAATCATAGACGGCGTCTAAATGAGAGGGACCACATTTGATTGGCAAATATATTACCATGCAGACCCTGTATGTAAAGGCAGGTCTTCCTGCCTGGCATATTTTCTGGCACTCTGCAAAACACATCCCTACAATTAGAAGTTTTGGTGGAAGTGGAATATGAGGAATTTTAGGGAATTTAGGGAATTTAGGGAGTTTAAAATCGGCTTGTTGAGGATGATCATCGGGAAGCGGTGAAAAAGGCAGACTGGAAGTTGGAGACACAGCAGGAGGGTTATGGCCAGCTTGCACTACTATACTCAATATTCCCATCATCATCATCCACACAAATTTCGTTCTACCAATTCCATCCATAACTTCTCACTTTCTTTTGAAACTATATATTATATGTTTAACACACACACACACACACACACACACACACACACACACACACACACACACACACACACATATATATATATATATATATATATATATATATATATATATTGAAACTACATATTATGTGGAAACTATATATTATGTTTAACATATAATATTTTAACTAACCGCGTTCGTGCGGTACGGTTATTGCGGTTATTAAATGCGATTATTATCCTCTATCTTCATATTAGGTAATGGGCCATTTGGGCATATTTCAATCTTTTGGGTCTTATTTGGGTCTCTATTACGGCCTACTTTAAACGATTTTGAAAATAATTTAGTTTGGTTTTTAGTGTTTTGGGATTTGTTTTTTTTATTTATTTATTTTAAGCTCTAATCTTTTGAAAATATATTGATTCACATTACTTTTACATTTTTGCCTAAGTGTTACACGAGAAAGTAACACAACCAATCAAATCAATGTAATCATAACTTATACTTAATCCAAAATGACGTCATTTTGGTATTAAACACCAAAACGATATCGTTTTAGTGAATTTATTAAATAAAATATATACTAAATATAAAGGGTATGCGGATTAACTGCATCCATATACTCCTAAAACTAGTATTCGCATTGATCTGCATATACAGATAGTGATTTTTGCTAGTCGTATGCACACCTGCATGTGTGAATAGCGAATAGCAAATGCGAACAACTAATATCCGCTTGCATGTATAACTCAGTATAGGTTACTTTCAAAATAGAGACGTTTTTTGGGTTTAAAAATGGACAAAGAGCTTTATCCCTAAGAAAAGCTATGATGTGATGACTAAGATGTTTAAGAATGATGACTTTTAAAGAAATTGGACATTCAATATCTTGTCTATTAGTTAGACTCGATGCTATACATTGATAGCTCAGGGAAAAAAAAATGCTTGACAAAATAGTCATGTAATCACTACATCATTTAATTATTTATGGAACAATTTTAATATTTAAGGCTAAGATGCAATCTTATAGTCAGAAAAACGGTAAAATAGTCAATATCATGTCTATGATTTCTAAATTACATTGAGTGTTGGAATTAAATGAACAAAATAATATAAAGAATATATTAGTATATGAGCAAATAAGATATTCAAGGCTATGAAAAAAATAATTCAAAAGGTAATTTATAAAAATGGATAATTGGTTTTCAAAATTGTGAAGAGACATTCAAGGCTAGCTATAAAGAGGCCAAAAGTCTTGTTACTCGAAGTTTAAAGTTTCTAACAAGTCAATTATTTTTTCTCTGACATGGTACTGACACTAGGAGTACGGGCAAAATCCATCCAAACTTGCAATACCCAACCCACCCCGCGAAGTCCGAATTTTAGGTTTGAAATTGCAAATCCTGGAATAAAATTGGACTATCCGTTCGGGACGGGGCGGAGCGGGTCACGAATATAAAATTTTTAAACTCCCAAGCACCCGCCCCAACCCACACATCTAACCCTAAAAAACCTAAAAACAAAACCCTAAACTACCCACTCCTAAGTCCTACGCCATTCACCCCCTCAATACCCAAACTAAGTTTCCATTTTTCTCCTCAATTTTATCAGTAAACAAACATAAGATATACAAAACAAATAAAAGAAAATGTAACTCGTCTTCGGCATTGGAGTGGTGCTTGTAAATCAAATGCAGAAAATGGTAGATGTCTTGCAACGGCCAGATATTGCTGCGTTTCCCCGTGGCGAAGGCCATGCATGGCGGATCGGTGAAGCTCATTGAGCTCATTGCAAATTGATTTATGAAAGAACAAGAAAATCAGAATCGGTGACTTCGTCTCTTTAAACTTTTACACAATATTTTAGAAAGAAAGAAAGAAAAATAAAATAAAATAAAAAAAGAAAGGAAACTTCCCTTTAAATCTCTCTAAACTTTTGTCACATTTGCAATTATTCTCTAAACTTAAAACACTTTTAATTTCGTGTATCCATTTTTTTTTTCAATTTCACTCATCAAAATCCTAACGGAGGAGTGTCAAAATTCCTAAAATACCCCATTTTTTTTAGGAAAATAAATGATAAAAAAATTCTAAGAATTTTTGCGTTGGTCTAGATTTAACAATATTTGCAAAAATACTTATCCCTGAATCTTTGAATTTTTTATTTATTTTAAAAAAACAACATGGGTATTTTGATATATATATATATATATATATATATATATATATATATATATATTTATATTTTAAAATTGATAGTTTTTGAAATTTATAAGAATAATTACAAAAGGAGTGATAATTCGCGAGGGTTAAATGGAATTTTCCTAAAAGAAAATGCTTGACAAAATAGTCATGTAATTAGGACATCATTTAATTATTTATGGAACAGCATTAATATCCAAGGACCAAGGCTAATTAAGATACAATCCAAATAGTCAGAAACACAGTGAAATAGTCAATATCATGTGATCTATGATTTGTAATAATTAATAATCTTGAGTGTTGGAATTAAATGAACAAATTAAATAATATAAAGAGAACATTAGTATAATATGGGCAAATAAGATATTCAAGGCTATGAATAAAATAATTCAAAAGGTCATGTATAAAAATAATTGATAATAGGTTTTCAAAATTGTGAAGAGACATTCAATGCTATAAAGAGGTCAAAAGGGTTTCAAATTTCTCCGACATATGGTACATCTCACACCTTGACTTGTGAAACATCCTACGTATGTCTCTCTTGTGGTGCTTCACAACTTTTTTTTTTTTTCTTTTTTTTTTTTTTTTTTCTACATACTCTAGACCTTATTAATCATAAAATTGTTCACAGGAGCAGGGCGGAACCACCTTATGTCTTGGAGGACTTGCCCCTCAAACCCATATTTTTTCTTAAAAAAAAAAGTTCAAAATTAAAATTTTATTCCTAATTTTTTTTTTTCAAATTTTACTCCCAAATCTGGCTCTGCACCTCCACAGGAGGTTGTCTTTCAAGTACAAGATAAGTAAGGTTCTGTCGTAGGTACGAGGTGAATAAAATCTATACAGATAGTTGCGGGAGATCACAAGAATCTCAACGAATCAAAAAAAAAGTTATTAATTGTTGACTGTGTTAAAATATAAATTAAATAATTAAATTTATTTTTTTATTAGTTTAAATAATTGGGATAAGTGGTGATTTTATGATATCCGAGTAGAAATCGTGAACTTAAAAACAGACTCCATAATTAACCCCTTAGTTTAAGCTTTTTTTTTTTTTTTTTTTTCTTTTTTGAAAAAAAACAAATATTGGAAACAACAATTAACCACCACCGGAATTAACCCCTTAGTTTAAGTTGTAACCGTATTGTGTGGCTCAATGAGAGGACTGAATCACTTATTTGACCAATTTCCTAACTTTTGTTTATATTTTTGCACTGTTGTATTTCGTTTTGGGTCTATTGTTGGGGAGCCCACCCCTTTTTCGTTTATATGATTGTTCACTCTCTCTTCCTTTCGGATCAGCAGTGGGAATTATCTTTCTTTATAACCATTTTTCTTGTTTAATTAGAAAAACAAAAAAAATAATAAACTCCCCTAAAATACAAAAACAAATTTCATCTTTATGTCATATACTATAATACTTTTTTTTTACCAAAAAAAAAAACTAAAATCATATTAAATAGCTGGTTGGAATTCTTGTCTTGCTGAGTATTCAACTCAGTTCACTATTTATAAATTTTGTACGATATGAAGAGCAACATGAAAGTCTAATGAAGTCTAGTGCTATTAGTAGCTTACAAATAACAGACACGTTAGCTCTCTTATTTTATTTTTTTTTTTCACTTCTTTTAAGAAAGTCAAATTCAAAACATTCTAACATTTTTTCACTTTTTATATTACATCAATCATTTTTTATTACTATTCAAATAAAAAAAATCTATTACAAAACAAAATTTTTTCACTTTTTTATAAAACAATTTCAAACTTTTTTTTACTTTATATCACATCAATCACTTCTTACTACTATTCAAACAAACATTCCACAACACAACCATTTAATATCTGAAGCAAGGTTGAGTCCCATGTTTCCTGCTGACAGCAGCCATGAATGCTTGTGAAGTGATCAGTGAGTCTCATGAACTTTCAAAGACTTGATGGTTCTTGTCTCTTGGAGGTTTTTCAGGAGGTAAAGTTGTTGAGAGTTAGCTACCTTGGGGTAAGTGACGACATCATTGACAATATGGAAATAGTCACATATTATCTACTTATCCTTGCAAATCAATTGTTCCCCGTTAGCCATAACCACAAAATTCATTAATGGGCGTCACTGCCAAGTGAAGAGCTTGGGAAAGTAAGTTGATCCGCTGTCAATGAGGATTATCAGGACTTGTTTTCCGACAGTTTCTTTTACACGCATTGTTCTTGGTCTAATGCGACCAGCAATGTCGAGTTGTGATATCAGTGGTCTCTTCTCTTCCTGGAATTCTAACTCTTCGTCCACCTCCTGATCACACATGTCGTGGCTTTCTATAATATTTTCCTGTATGAAAGCTTCAATGTAAAATGCCTGAGGTGTTTGGCATGAATGCCTCGGGGTGAACTTTTCGTTACACCCTAAGGTTTTCAGAACTATGGACTTCATTTCTTATCATTTGTGTTTAAATTAAATCAAAATCATTCAATTTTTAGTTATAATCCTAACTTTTGTGTAGCTAAAATGAAGATGATCTTTGCTTATGTATGTAATATAGGTGAGCATGCAAATTATTCACTATTTTGTTTGCAATCCAAAGTCAGCTTGCCAATTGAAATTTCTTCATATTTTTGTAGTGTATCATTTTATTTTGTAAAATTGTGAATTACTACAAATGTTTATGTTTGCAATTATCAATTCTTAAGTATTCAATTTGTTCATCAAACTGTTTAATTTCTTGTCTAATCTTGTACATTTATAAGATATGTAAAAAACTAATATGTGATATCTTTTAAAAACTTTGTTTCATTATTGAGCAAAGGAAAAATATTACAAACCCCATGTGCTTTAGTGCTTTTATGTTTTTTGAGATTGAGGCCTCAATTTCCAATTTCATGAATTTTAGACCTATGCTTTAGGCATTTGTCAATTGGGGAGCGTTTAATCAAATAAATAATAGAGATGACGACTATGAAAATGTTGCTATGCCCCTTTCCCTCAAAATTGTTTTTGGTGTTAGAAGAAGATTTTGACATTGAGGGATACTGTTAAAAGGTTTTTAAGAATATTCATGGTTAATGGGGATGGGATTAGCATTTATCTTTGGCTAAATGGCCGTGGGTCGGCCAAGGAGCCATGGCCAAAGACCCGTGATTGTGGGTCTCCTCGGCCATCAAAAAGATCTCATGGTTGTGGGCAGGGACGGAACTAGACATATATATATATAAAATTAAAAAATATAATTCCATGTCCTCTTGTCTAAATGGTCATCTATGTAGTATATATTACTTCATATTAAAAAAAAAAAAAAAAAACAAATTTTAAGTAAATTAAAGGGAAAAATATAAAAAAGCATCCGTGACTAACAACCGATTTTAGAATAGCCCTCTAAATTTTCAAGCATAATAATGTGACCTATCAAACTATTAAAGTGTACCAAAAATGCTACTTTTGTCGAAATTTTGTATGTAATTAATAATAGTAAAAAAGAATATATTCTCTATATGGGTAATAATCTCTCTAAAATCTTATATATTCTTAAAGGAGAACATATGTTGCATGTGTTGTTTTATTACATAAAATCACTCTAACTAACTCGGCAGCCAACTAACTGTTATGCAAAACACATTATATTATACACAAAACGCATTCAGCTAAACGCAACACAAAACAAATTAAACGCATATCTTCTAGACTTTTCTAATGCCATCTAGTTGTATTGTAATGAATTCCCGTTTTATGCTATTTTTGCCACGCATCCTTAAGGAAACTGAGCTTTGACAGGCGTGTGACTTCTCGAGTCTACACATGTCTTCTTCCAATGCACCGCTTTACTTAATTTACTTTGAACAAAATCTCTGCAACTTTGTAAAGCTCATTTTATTGTTATCTTTCTCATACATGCATGTCTGTTGCTACCCAGCCGTGAAATATTAGAAGGAAAAAGTTTTGACAATGAAGCTATCATCCCAGATGAGATGAAACCAATTAGAACCAATAATTTCGTGTATTATACAAAGCAATCATGAAGACAAAGTATTCAACACATCTCACTATATATAGTACTTCTTCTATACTTAAAATTAGAACATATGCATAATTTTATTTTATTTTTTCATTAAGTAGAATATATAGTACGTGGCCGAAATAACCATGGCCAATAATATCTCACTTGATTTCTTCTATATATATACTTGGCACATATACACCATTTCGTTTATTTCTTTTCAATAGGTAGAATCGATCGATAGAGAACAAATTAAACTAGTAATTCTTGCCGCAATTTTTGTAGCAGCTTTCAATATAGCCATCTACTTTATCTGCACAAGTTGACATTAAAAGTAAACATAATTAGTTTTTTGCATTAAGATTTTCATCAAGACTAAATTAAAATTAATGCATGTTCTTGTAATTAAAAATACGAGAGAGCTAGAGAGAGTGAGAGAAAGTTTATACGATCTCCAGAGGCGGCGGTGGTTGCGGCGGCCATACAAGCAAGAGCACAATCATCAACGACGTCTAAACGAGAGGGACGACATTTTATTGACAAACATGTTACCATGCAAGCCCTGTATGTAATACTAGGCGGCGGTGCTTCCTCGCATACTCCATGGCACTCATAAATACACAGCCCTGTAATTAGCACTTTTGGTGGAAGTGGAATATGAGGGAATTTTGGGAATTTTGGGAGTTTAAAATCGGACTGTAGTTGGGGAGGATGATCGGGCAGCTGTGAAAAAGGCAGACTGGAAGTTGGAGACACAGCAGGAGGGTTATGGGCAGCTTGCACCACTATACTCAATATTCCCATCATCATCATCCACACAAATTTCATTCTACCAATTCCATCCATAACTTCTCACTTTCTTATCAAACTATATATATTATGTGGAAGCTAAATGTTTAACATATATATATATATTAATATATGAAGTCCAAACACTTGTTATATATCTATGGGATAGTTTCAAAATAGAGATTTTTTTTTTCTTAGTTTAAAAATGGACAAAGAGCTTTATCCCTAAGAAAAGCAATGATGTGATGAATAAGTTGTTTAAGAATGATGACTTTTAAAGAAGTTTTTTTTTTTTTTTGAAAATTTCACTTACAACTCTTGATCTTTCATCATTTTTTCAATCATAATCTCAAACTTTAAAAAGTGACATCGAGGGTATCTATCTTTCTTTTTTCTTTTTCTTTTTTTATTTTTTCAATTTTAACCACCTATTAGAATTCCATTAAATCCTGTCAAAATTTTCAAAATACCCCAGTTTTTTTTTAAAAAAAAAAATTATAAAACTTTTCAAAGATTCCAGGATGAGTATTTTTGCAAATTCCGTTAAATTCTTACCAACACCTAAATCCTTGCAATTTTTTTTTTTTCCTTGAACAAAAATTATGGATATTTTGAAAATTTTGACAAGATTTAATAGAAAATACTAACGAATGGTTGAAATTGAAAAAATTGAAAGATGGATACCATAAATGACATTTTTTAAAGTTTGAGGTTATGATTGTAAAAGTGATGAAAGATGAAAGGTAATCAAAAGTGATGAAAAATAAGAGCTTGTAAGTGAAGTCTTTTTTTTTTTTTTTTTTTTTTTTTGTAAGTCGACTTTTAAAGAAGACTCATGAGTCATTGCTACACATTAAGTACAACAATTGCACAACACTCCCTCACATGGGGGTGGGCCCTACACACTGGGCCACACCCCATGTGAGGAGGTGTTGTGTAATTGTTGTGATAGTGTTGTAAATCCATCATTTTTCCACATTAATAGCTCAGGAAAAAAAGAGTAATGTTTATTGCACAACAAATGTACACACTTTGTACATCAATACTGACGTGGAAATGATTTTCACAATAAAAAATTAAAAAAAAAAAAAAGTTTCATGCACAAAAAAAAAAATTGAAAATCATTTCTACATCAACGTTGTTTTACAAAGTGTGTATATTTATTGTATAAGAAATATTACTAAAAAAAAAAAAATGCTTGACAAAATAGTCATGTAATTACGACATTATTTAATTATTTATGGAACAGCAATAATATCCGAGGCTAAATTCAAAAAAGAATAAAATAGTCAATATCATGTCCACGATTTCTAATAATTATTAATCTTGAGTGTTGGAATTAAAATGAACAAAATAATATAAAGAAAATATATTAGTATATGAGCAAATAAGATATTCAAGGCTATGAATAAAATAATTCAAAAGGTAATTTCTAAAAATGGATAATTGCTTTTCAAAATTGTGAAGAGACAATCTAGGCTATAAAGTAACAAGCCAATTGTTTTTTCTCCGACTTGGTACTGACACCTTGACTTGTGAAACATCCTAAGTCTCTTGTTTCCTCTTTATTATTTATTGTACTGACGTGGCAATCTAATCGTTTTTATGAAGTTTGTGGATCGAAAACGACTTTTAAAAAATATTAATTTGAAATTTTCGACTACTATAAGGATCTTACTATTATTTTTTATACTACAGGAAATTATTTGTAATTTAGGTTAACTACATATACCAATAGTGTAATTTTTTCAAAAAAAAATAAAAATAAAAATCTCTCTACAACTCTAGATCGAATAAATCATAAAAATGTTCACAGGAGGTTGTTGCGAGTCAAATTGAGTATTGAATTTTTAAGTTTGGTTCGTTGAATTTTTTTCAAAGACGAGCTGAGCTAGTTGAACTTATCATCGAGGTAAATAATCTGTTCAAACTCTTTTTATTTATTTTTCGAATGAATTCAAGCTTATTCACGAGCTACACAATTATCTTATTTATTTCATAAATAGAGTAAATGTCAATTTTTTTTTTTGTAAATTCATACAAATTATTATTAAGATTTATTATTTGAGTAACTAGATAAAATTAATTCGATTCTTAAACAATATAATCTCGATTTTATATATTTATCTTACACATTCATTATACACATACACGTACATATATACACAAATACATATATATCTATATCAATACTCACAATTACAATAATTTAAGCTACACCTATTATATTACAATAGAATTCATTTTTACCTTTTTAATTAAAGACTTAACTTGCTCTCATTACAAAGTTAAAAATAAAATTATAAAAATAGTAATAATGAAGTTATATATACAAGTTTAAAGCCAAGTTTATACAAGTTTAACTTGTCTAATAAACGAGCATAAATTTTTGTTCAAACTTTGTTCATTTAATAAATGCACCGATCCCGATTCAAGTTAATCAAAATTGAGCCCGAGCTTGTTCATGCATGAATCCTTTAATAAAAGCTCAATTATTTCAAAAAAAAATTGTATCCTCAATTTCAGTATATATAAATGAACTAGTTAATTAAGACATTCCAGCTCCAAAGCAGTAATGTAATTATATTAACTAATAATACTAATGTTAACAAATAATCATTATCATGTTCTTCATCCTCCATCACATCAAAAGAATTAACTAATAGTACTAAATTAAGTTAACATTAATACTAATATTAGATTGGTGAAATCTGATCATCATTCCAAAACCCATGCATAACTAGCTTGCTTGCACCCGATCGGATAATATTAAATTATTTAGAAGTTCACAAAATTTTTACATACAAAATATTACTGGATCTTGGGAAACAAGTTGTCTATAGAAAATACAATATAACACGTATAAGATGAACAAGATAAGGAAGTAGCTTTATACCCCATGTAGAACTGTTCATCGGTGTACGTACGTGAACCGCCCACCAGCAAAGGTTATTGGCAGCGTTTTGGCCTAGCTAGTAACTCGAGACGACCGTGCCTGGCCATATAAACTACCTGCCCGTATACCAGGCGGCCGATTATTATTATTATTATTATTTACATAGGCCGGTCTACCTGCTACGCAGGTAAGCAATAAGGCGGCATATAGGGCTAAAACATGCAGTTACGAGGTTTGCAAGGTAAACATTCCAACTTGAACTACCTAATGTAGTCCGATCCCTTAACTTCTCCGAAAATCTCATAATTTGGTTTTGGTTCCGGGTCGCCAAAATCGCAGCAGACTGGAGATACGCTGAGGCTGCGCGCTTGACCAGGTGGTTGCTAATGGTGATGTTGGAAGAGTCGAAGTCATGATTAATTCCCTCTTGATTATTGTTCGAGGAACTGTTTGGCGGTGAACTCAATATGATGTCCTTCAAGCTTGTGTATCGATGATCCTGATCGTCGATGTCTGAGTCCCTGGCGATTGAGGAATTATTTCTAGTTAATCTTAATGAAGCAAAGTTTTGTAGCCTTTGGATATGATCTCTGTGCCCATTGTTAAAAGCCATGAAAGCTAGCTAGCTAGCTAGCTATCTCTATGCCCATTGGAAAATAGTAAGAAAACGTTTGACAGAGAGAGAGAGAGGGCGTAATTTGTATTCTCTTTGTTATTTTTTCATCGTATATTCTTTACTGACGTGGCATTATCAATTCACAATTATTACTATTATTTTTTTATAAATTAAGATTGATTTAAAGGTAGATTAACAATGCTACGTCAACAGAGAATAATAATAATAATAAAAAAAAGACGAAAAAATGATGTATATTACATCTCAAGAGAGATTGATGGGTTCTCGGGATGTGCGGGGTTAGCCTTATAAAGAAATTAGACCGGGCAAGTATGGAGTTAGTTGTTTTCGAATAGAGTTTTTGTTGCTAATAGTGCAAATTTGAGTGAAAGTTATCCCTTTGTTGAGACTTTTGCGGATCGGAAGTCCCTTCCATTTTCAGAATATTAGAAAGGAAAAATTGATTCATTGGCCCTGTGGTCAGCCTAAATTATAAATCAATCACTTTGGAATCAAAATTAACCCAGAGATCCTTGTGGTTGGCTTAATTTACAAATAGCGCATTGGAGTCAAATTCCGTTAAAAATTTTGACAAATTCTGTTAGGCAACACGTGTCGATCTTTATAAAAAAAAAATATATAAATCTATTAAAAATATAAATAAATAAATCTTAAAAAATTATATTTAAAAAAATTAAAAAGAAAAAAGGGGTGGTTGTAGATTGGGTAGCTACCCCTTTGGGGGTGGCCAGGGGTGGCACGCGGCCACCCCCAAAGGCATCTAGGCTAGGAGGCCACCCCCAAAGGGATGGCTACCCAACCCGTAACCTCCAATTTTCTATTTTCAAAGTTCTTTATTTTTAAAAAAAATAATAATTTTTTAAATTTTATTTATTTATATTTTTAATAAATTTATATTTTTTTTATTATGATCGACACGTGTCGCCACCTTATTGATGTTGGCGCGGCTCTTAACGAAATCTATTAAATTTTTAACGAAATTCAACTCTAGTGAGCGATTTATAAATTAAGCCAACTATAATAATTTTTGAATTAATTTTGAGACCATAGAGATCGATTTGTAATTTAAGCTAATCTCATAAAGGTATGAACTAATGCTGCAATTTTCCTTATTAGAAAATATTCACTTTTGCATCATCCTATTTTACTTTTTAACATTATAAATCTAATTTCAATAATGGCCTAAATACCGAATGATATGCTATTTAATGTTTGATTATCAGAATATCATAATAATATTCTTTATCTTAATTAATTACTGTAGTTTGTATATTAATTTGTAAATTATTATTCCGTATTTTATAAATTAAATGCAATTATAATAGACTGAAAGTTGTACATTTTATATGCACATAAAATATTTCTTTTCATATATATATATATATATATATATATTATAATAATGTTAAAAAAAAAAAAGACTCTTATTTTTTTTAAATCCTCTCAAAATTAATGTGATTTTTAAAAAGTCATGCCATGAGCGTAGGTTGATATGTTCTTCTGACACTCCAATGGGTTATGTTTCCTACAAATTAAGGTTCAAAGAAGAAAGGCAAGCTTGTCGGGGAGATATTTTTGATGTCTAAGTAAATAAAAAATCTTTTAAGATTAGATATGGAAGCCATTGAAAAAAATAATAATAGAAGTGAAGAAAAAAGAAAAATAAATATATCGGGGAGGAGGGGTGATAGTATAAATTAGACATTTCCTAATAAAAAAGTGAGAAAAAAAAAAAAAAAAAAAAAGGCCACACTTTTGGGCTGTGGGTAAAGTGAATAGTGAATACCAACCGGATTCTAGCCCAACAAAGATCATTGTATTGGACAGCCTGTATGTGCAATCCAATCAAACTAGTTAATTTGATGCTGTTTTTTTTTTTTTTTTTTTTTTAATGAATAATTTGATGCAATTTTTGCATCTGTTCACTCTTTCTACAACATCTCATCTTAAGGAACAAGGGACGTTTGACTTCTTTTTTAAAAAATAAAAATAAAAAAAAATTTAGGGTTAAACACATTTTTACCTGATGTGGTTTAACTTTTTTATTTTTGCCATTTGTATTTTATTTTGTATCATAAATGGTACTTTGGCTTTGAGAAAAAACGGAGATGGTACCTCCGTCCAAATTTTTGTTTAAAAACTAATGGTAGTCCACGTGTTTACTCTCATGTATTGACATGTGTCCTAGACATTAAAAAACTTTTTAAAAAAATTACAAGCTTTAAAAAAAAAAAGAGCAAAACAAACAAAAGGGAATTTGGATCCTCTCCATTTCTCTCCATTTAGTTATAAAGTAGGGACATAGTTGTCTTTTTACTTTCCATGAAAATGTAAAAAGACAACTATGCCCCTCATTTATAAGTAAATGGAGAGAATTCTCTCCATTTGAAATGGAGAGGATCCTGTTCCAACAAAAGGAGGAGTGTCTGAGCTACCTCCTTGGCCGGCATAGGGGTGGCCACCCCCAAGGGCCAAAAAAAAATAAAAAATAAGAGGGTTTGGCCCTTTGGGGTGGCCGAACCACCTCCATGCCACCCTCATTTTAGCCAAAAGAGTGGCTCCTCCTCCTCTCTTTTTTTTAATTTTTTTTAAAAGTTTTTAATACTTTATTTTTTATGATTTATGATTTTAAGTTTTTTAATTTTTTTTTTAATTTTTAAAGCTTTTTATTTTTATTTTTTTAATTTTTTAAATGTATAGGACACGTATCAATACCTGATAATAGACAAATGGACTATTATTAGTTTTTGGACGGAGTATCTTCTCCGTCTTTTCCCAAAGCCAATGTACCATCTGCGATATAAAGTGAACCACAAGAAGCAAAAAATAAGAAAGTTAAACCATAGGGGGCAATTCCCTATTTAACCCTTTAATTTAATCAAACTTCATTCATTGGTCAAGAAAATAAAGTAAATTACTCTAACAAAACAACATTACAAATGCAGCTTATAATTTCCTTGAGCCAAATATCATCTATGACTTGTTTAAATGTGGCCTTATCTAAGCTATATACCACAGAATTTTACTCCCGATGAGTGTGTACAATCTAGCAACTAGACAATGAAACAATAGTCGTCTGTTCATCTCTCACTAGCTGCCCATATCTGCAGAAAATTGCGTCCTGTAGAATTCAGAGCATTTACTGCTTGAAGTGTGTCTCCTTCCAAAATGATGTACTTGTTGAAAGCCCAAGTCTTTACTAAACCCCATTGCAGCTGATTCTAGATTTCTCATTTTTGTCAGACTCTTGGCGTCCATCACTTGCCCCTTATGATCCCGCACAATGAATAATATTACTCTTTTACATCTATTTCATATCCGTTCATGCAGCTAGCGTATTATTTAAAATATATATATATATATATATGTTAAAGTGGCTTTTATAAAAAACTATTTAAATCACGCCACTTTAACCGGTATAATAAATGGGTGTGAAGTGTAGTATTATTCTTTCTTTTATCATAGGCAATAAATGTTTAGGATAAAGGGAGTAGAGCTTGCAGAGTTGCAGGCTCATAAGGTCGATCGGCATTGCTTATAAGAAGCTTCAACCAGGATGAAGGTTAATTTCCATGAAACAATTTTTGGGGCCTAAATGATTTTCTAGCCTATTATTTTTTGCAATTTTTGGAGAACACTTCAACAATTTCGGTGAAACACTCCCCGGCCGCGAGCTACAAGAAGCCTTTGGTTTGTATGTTTGATATTTTATTATGGAGATTTTATATCATGTTTGAATTTGTTTTTTTTTTTTATTATTATTATTATTATTTTTTAATCTCATCTATTTATATATAAGTAGAAATAGACTCTTGTTTTGCAAATACGTACATTTGCCAGAATAAAGCTTGGGTATGATTCAAGTCAGGCCTGGTGCAAGCGCCGAGAGACGGCCATTCTCGCAAGCTTGTACACGGCACCGCTCCCATACAATTATACTTCCATATCTTCCTAAACAGTCACCTCTAGCTTCCAGGGCAAAAACTATTTTCCTTGTGTCACCTTCTAGCAAGATAGATTGGATCCCAAGATCGCGACAGAATTTCACTCCTTGCCGTGCTGCAAGAGCCTCTGCCACTGTTGAATCTAATACATAAGGTTCGATGGTGCACATGAAAGCCCGCACATGGCCACTGTGGTCTCGCCATTGTGGTCTCATGCTTACAAATTATACCCATGCTTACAAAGAAGGCTATTATTATGCCCATGCTTACGGATTAATGATAAATGCATTTTTAGTCTATGTAGTTTGAGGTCTTGACAAATAATTAATCGAGTTTTAAAAAGTTATTAACGACTCCCTAGGGTACACAAAATAGAAATAAATTGGTCCCTACCATTAGAAAAGTTTACAGAATCCCTTAGTGTACTACATCAACACCAATCATACCGCGACACATGTAATTTACAATAAAAAAAAATAAAAATATTTAAAAATTATGTGTATATATATATATATATATAAAGAAAAAAATCCCGTATTCAACTGCTCAAAATCTTCACCTAGAAACCTTGCAAGCACTTCATCGTTCCATTCATCCCAATCAAAGTCATCACTGCCATCCACTTAACCCTCGCTCTTAACGACGACAAATGGAAGATCAACGGCGATGAGTACAGGTCCTCGACGAACCTCACAAAGCTCCTTCTCCACCGTGTCTTCAAATGTGACCATCCCTAATGGTAGAACCATCCCTTAAAGGGGGTGGCCAAACCACCCCATAGGCTGTGGACACTGGGAGTGGTTTGGCCGCCCCGGCCCATATGCTCATTGAGATGGTTTTAGCCACCCTTTCATTTTTTCTTCTTTATACATATATGTTTAATATTTTTATAAGTAGCACACGTTACTCTATGATTGATAGTGATGTGATACATAAACAAATTGTCGAACTTTTTTAACTATATGAACCATTGGAAGTGTTTTTTTAAATGAAAATTATTTTAATAGGTGTGCTTTATCTTGATATCATGTTAGTTTAATTAATAGTTGGTGCAAAGAGAATAGAAGGTTCGAGTTGGGACTAGAGTTGCAATTAGGACAATGCTAATCCTATCGTGCCTCCAACCCACTTATTGTCCAATTATATATGTATTGAAATCCAATATTAGATCAATGGTACTATGGTCTCCAAATTCGGGCGGCTAGAGGCAATAGGATCGGATCTTCTCCATCCATTCAGTAATGTTTATTTAAAACAGTCAAGATTTAAGATTGGTATATCTAATTGTGTATATGAAGTCATTGTTAACACGTTTTTTAAAAAATTTAAATGATGTGTCATCATGTGTACATGTACAACGTTAAATACATCAACTTTAAATTCTGACCATAAAAATAAATACTATCAATTTCAAATGAAATTGAGAGAATCCTCATCTCAATTTAAGTTGGTCATAATTTAGATACGGATTAGGTGTGGTTTTCACATCGACATATATGAAATGAAATGAAAAGACAGTTTTCTAGAAAATGTATGGTTGTCAAACCACACAAACAAGTCAATTTGTACAAGATGAATGGGTTGGCTTTACAGAAAGTGTGGTGGTACAAGAAACTTCAATTATTCAGGCAATGTGGGGTATAATATTCCACTAAATCTTCCATGTAATATTCACAACATGTTTCGGTTTTATTTTTTTAAGAAAAAAAAATATATATATATTTGACTCATAACCTGAGATTGTCACTCTCAAAGCCAAATGTTTGGCATTGGAAATAATCAAAATGTTAGATTGTGTGATTTCGCTGCAAAAAAGTTGGCATTTAGCAATGCTACAAAAAAAGCCGTCGTTGTTAATGAGTATCAACGTTGCCTTTTGTTGAGGTTATCGCGTCGAGTATGCTCATAAACGACGATGACAATAGTCGTTGCTGATAATTATGATCATTTGCAACAACAAAAATTATCGCTCGATCATAATATTCTATGCATGTCGTTGTTGAATGTTAAGCATGTGAGACATTATCTCATCGCTAATATTGCTATTTTTTTTTTATAGAAATAGCAACGACCACGTAAATAATTATTAGCGACAACTTTTCGGTCTTCCCTAATACTTTGGTCACCGATGATAAAATTTAGTATAGTGTTGTTCTATGGTTGGTTCTATGATTGTAACCAACGTACGGAGAGAATAATATATATATATATATATATATATATGTATGTTCATTCATGTTTGCATGCAGTCAAATACATAATTAACTGACATGGCATGATGTCCAGCATGCATACAACATGCAACTTCGACATCTGCAATATGTAAAATAGTTTTTTTTTTACCAATAAAAAAAAATAGTGTTATTCAATAAACTTTCAACAAATAGCATTTGTAATAATTATGTATTTAAATATGAGATATACTTGTATCCTGACAGTTTGGCCGAGTGGTCTAAGGCGCCAGATTTAGGCTCTGGTCCGAAAGGGCGTGGGTTCAAATCCCACAGCTGTCATCACCTTGTTATATATATATATATTAGCTTTTTTATTCATCCCTAACAAATAAGTTTTTTTTTTTTTTTTTTTTTTTTGAAATGAACAAATAAGTTAAATAACAACAAAAGTACTCTATGCATCCAAACCAAAATTCCTTTTAAGCATCAGAAAAAATAACATTTAACAATGAAACAGAAAAACAAGAAAAATATGTCCTTTCATAATTAAAAAAAAAAAAAAAAAAAACATTATGTGCTTTCCTTTAACTCGAGGAAGTACTTGTGATATTTATCACAACTCTAAAATAAAAAATTAAAACAATTGAGGCATCTTTTCTATGGTCCAATCAAAATTGTGACCTAGCTATAGTCTATCACTTATTACCTAGTAACAGTTAAAGACTATTACCTAATTGTAGTAATTGTAGTTAAAGTCTATGGTCCAATGTTAGAGTATATTCAAGAATTTAAGAATTCAAGTCACAATTGAAGACTATTATCTAATTTACAGTTGAAATCTATTACTTAATTATAGTTAATGTCTATTTATATTATTTGCTTATATAATTCTTTATATAATCTTTATGTATATCTTTATATTTTGAAGGTCTCACACATGAGTTCACAAATTTAATAATAATTTTGTCTCCAAGGGGTAGATCAATCGGCTGAAGACCACTCCTCATTAAGCGGAGGTCATTAGTTCTAATCCCCGCTCTCCCTCTTGTGTGGGCATGTCAAAAAAAAAAAAAAAAAAAATCTAATAATAATTTATAAGTGGAATTTCATGCTATGTTTAGATGGATGGTTTTTTGAAGTGTGATTTTTATTTAAAGTTTTAATTTGGTAATTTTTAATGTTATTTTTCAAAACGCAGGAAAAAATAATAATTTAAAGAGTTTTTAAATTGTGACAATATTAATTTACTGCCACAAAAACAAAAGGGGAGAGTGGTCCTCATCTTTTTTCTCTTTTAGAAAGCTTGCATATGCTTTATTTCCTTTTTTTAGCCGCCTCCACGTGCTGAAAAAATCATATAATTACGTACCCAAATAGCTGACCCCAGCTGAGCTGGTATATCCAATTTTAGGAGCGAATTTACATGTTATTTTAGATAGAAATATACCTTCTTCTTTTTTTTTTTTACTTTAAATATTTCTTCTTCTTTTTTTTTTCAAAACATCTATAGGTTGCATCTCTTTATTTTAGCTATATACTTTCACTATTTTATTTAAATATTTTTTTAAAAAAAATTATTTATTATTTCTTTGAGATGAGAGAGAATGTTAGAAATTTGAGAAACGTCATTTACCACGTCCGATCTTTCATCATTTTTGAAATCATATCCTTAAACTTTAACAAGTGTCAATTTAGTGTATCAAATATCAATTTTTTAATATTTTTTCAATTTTAACCATCCGTTAGATTTTTTCTTTAAATCCTAATTGAGGGGTGGCAAAATTCCTAACATACCCCTTAATTTTATTTTAGGAAAAGAACAAAAATGCAATAATTTAAGCAATGTTCAGGATTTAACGGAAAATCATAGTGGATGGGTGAAATTAAAATAAATAAATTAAAGATTGATACATTAAATTGATACTTTTTAAAGTTTAAGGGTATGATTACAAAAGTGATGAAATATCAAGGATGGTAAGTGAAGTTTTCCCTGTAAATTTTTCAGAAAAGAACCATTCATTAGAATAGGTATTCCTTTTCGTAAGAGAATAGTTATTCTAATGAGAATAACTATTCCAAGAAATAGACACATACTAAATAAAAGAATGATTATTCCAGTCATTCCATTCCTATTCCAAAGTCTATTCTGCGAACCAAACAGACAGTGGCGGACCCAGCCTTATGAATATTGGGGGGCCAAATAGAAAAAATTGGAGGGGGCAAAACTAAAAAAAAAATTAGAGAAAAATTTTGTGTTTGGGGGCCAGGCCCCCCTCGGTTCCATGTAGGTCCGCCCCTACAAACAGGCCTTAGGACTATTATTGACTCTTTTGATTGACATTATTTTTTTTTTCCTTGGGATTTATAAAGAGAAATTATGTGTACCTAGCCACATAATTATATTATGATTGAGATCTCTAACAATTTGTAAGAGAGTTCATATAGAATTCACTTACATAAATAAATTTGATAGCAATTTAGATAAAATTAAAAATTAAAAAATTAAAAATCCTTATGGTATTAATGCACGGATAAACTCCAAACACTTTGAACCGTTCCACAGCCAAACACTAATTAATCAACGGGTACCATACTCACTGCTATACGAGCAAGGTTAATAAGAATTAAGAACCCCTAATAATTGACATATATTGCTTTGGGAAAAGGTTCTAAAGTGTTAAATAAAATTGAAAAAAAAAAAAAAAAAAGTGGATGAGAAAATTATTTCTTAATTAACCAATTACATAATGTTGACTACTCAGCCAGTCAACCCGTTTTGGAGGCACTAGAGGCTTGGAACTCAAACCTTTACCCTCTTTGGTCCCCTCGTCCTTAATCAAATGTTTTCTAGCCGTTGGAAATTATTAATTTGTTATTTAAGGTGTTCATTAAGTTGAATTTGGTGGTTTCAATTTGTGACCATTAAATAAAATGATTTTGGATCGTTAGATTTGTTCAAAATCACTATAAATATAACCATTTTGTCATATGCAAAGACACGTAAACCTTAGTTCGCCAACAACCGATTGAAAAACTGCACCGTTAGTCTCAGGTATCTTCAAAGCACTCGCCTCTTTTTAGAGTTGGTTGATAAAGTTCATTGAGTCTTACTCTTCCACAAAAAGTGCCTTAAAGGAACAGGTTTGCTCAAGGTTTATAAAGCCCATAACCCAGGAATACCTTGACAATGTGAGACTCTTAACACGCCCCTTTACGTATGGCACTATTGTCCAAATACGTGTACACTATACGACGGGAGGGAAGGTCTAACATTGTTCAAGGCCCGAAACTCTGATACCATGATAAAGTTTATTGAACTTTACTTTTTCACAAAAGACTACTCAAGGAAAGATGTTTGTTCAATACATATAAAGCCTACAACCCAGATATACCTTGACAATGAAAACTCTTAACATTGGTCGGCCTCCAAAATTCACAGAATTACTAGATCCATTCTTTGACTGGAAAAAGGATCCATGTAATGTTGTTGTCTCTTATCTTATAAAAAGTCAGAGTTATAATTGGACAGTATAAAGGGTCACTCCCTTTATACTATGTGAGAGGGTGAGAGCTTTGCTCAAACAATATTCACTTTGCAGCATCAACGTCAAGAAATTTAATGGTCGGACCCTCAAATAATATAGACTCCCATTTTGATCATCTTTTGGCTACCAAACAAGAGATGCCATTTGCCATCCTAGCCACTATTTGTTTGGGGTAAAATGTTTTATGTATTGTTCGGTGTTTAATGCAACTGAAAAATGATGGGTAATGAAAATTATTTTCAGTTTGACCGAATATAAAAAAGTCTCTTTACTTTTTAGTTCAAATTTAAACTTTTCATTCTGACACGCACGTTTATGGAAATTCACCACCGCCGGTCATTAAGGTTCTCGAATTTCAAGATCCAGTCACCAAAATCTAGTTGTATCAGCCGAATTCCGGTCAGTGTCGCTGGAATCTAGCACGGTGGCCAAATTCTAGCAACTGTGTCATATTTCAACTATGCCGACCGAATTTCGGCCACTTTGCCCGTGACCTCATCTTCCCTATCTTTAAGGACAAGACAAGAACCATATTTCAAGGTTGAGTCTTGCTACACAGGGGACGGTCATTCGTCCCTTGTGAGCCTTTTATAATATAATAATAATTTTTTATTAAAAAATAAGTTTTGATGTCACATCAAAATTTACTTTTTAATAAAAAATTATTATTTTATTATAAATGAATGATGGAGAACGGATGAGTGTCCCCCATCAAGCATTTTCCTTCCAGGTTATAGTAAACGGTAGTTTCCTACTTGATTACTATTAAAGACTGTTCAGCACCGACAAAGTTGACCATTACGGCATTACCCAAGAAAAGAGTTAGAGTATTACGTAAGGAAATTGCATCTTGACAACTAAACTGATTCAGTCCAACTCAATTAAGATTTAATCTGGTTTTATCTAATTAGGACATGTCTCTAATGCCATTTAAAAGAGTTTAATGCATCCGCTTAATTACACTGAGCCAACCTTGAAGCATGTGAATCGTAACAGAACCAACCACATTCACATTCACATCCACCTCATCATATTTATTTTTCAGTTTAACTGAAAATTGTTGAAAAAATTGTTTAAGATGATGTTGAATTTTATTTTTTTTTTTTATTTTTTTTTTTTTGACATATTTGATTAGCGACTATAGCAGCTCACCAAATATTTTAGCATTTTGCTAAACCGGACATAGTTCGTTTTAATCCTATTTTAATATCTTAACTAAGCCAAAATAATGCTCCATTTGTTTGGAAGTAAAATATTTTTCTAAAAAATATTTTATGTATTTTTCGGTGTTTTATGTAACCGAAAGTTATGGTCAAAGGAAATCATTTTCAATTTAACAGTGAAAGCCTCTTTTATTTTTTAAAAACGATTTATGGTTTTGAAAATTTTAAATCGTTTTCTGGATTTAAACTCTTCATTCTTGCACGCACGTTTGTAAGAATCCATTATCGCCGGGCATTGGAGTTTGTTGGTAGTCTGAATCTACCGCCAAAGGTCCTTGAATTTTGGTATCCGATTGCCGAAATTTGGCAAACCAAATTCTAACAAAACAAGCCGGAATCCAGCCAATGCCGGAATCTGAAAATTTCTGCTGGAATCCGGTAACGTCCGGTCACCATCGTCAAAATTCGATAACAGTAGCCGAAATCTGGTGAAAGTGGCCGAAATTCTGCCGGCTAGTGGCGAAATCTCATCATCGGTGGTTTTTCGCAGTTGGTGATTTTTTCGTAAGAGTCAAACGCTAAAAAATATTTTCAAGAATTAAAAAATAATTTCGTTAAAAATATTTTACATTAAAAAATATTTTACATCGAAACAAACGGAGCATGACATTCAAAATATTTTAACTAGCAAAATGAGAGTGGTCTTTATCTACCCATCAAGCTCACATGCATGGTTCTGTCTGGACCTGCCATTAGGATTATCAAAGCAATATAAGAGGGTCCATCCTACTTGCACTTTTGCAAAGTAAATCGGAAAAGAAATCTTTTTATATGCAAGTTACAAGACTTCTTTATTTCTTTCTTTCTTGATGAAAATAACAAATCATCTTTATCCCTAATCTTAATTTTCAAAATGAAGTGCTGATTTAAGTTGTGATGTGACTATAAGGATACAATTGACTTTTGAGGATAGGTTCGAACAATTAAACAACTCAGCTTTATTCAATTTAGGATAAAAGAAACAAAGTTAATTCCATATTAAGATATTAATTATTAATTAGTCACAATTAATTTAATTGCAGTTGTTGTCCAATATAAGTTGAGTAGAGATTCTAACAATTGATCCACCATCTAAATCAGTACTTAGTCTTGCTATTTGTAGTTTCTATTTAAATTTTTTAATTCTCCTCTAAGTTATTTATAAAAAAAAAAAAAATTCAAGAATCAATTAATTAGACGACTTTCAAGTTGCCTTTGACAACAAAGATTAGTAACGATCCTTAATATAATGCAGAATATAAAAATAAACACTAAAAAATACGTGATTCGGTCTATCATCTATGCATTTTCAGAGGATAAAGCTTAACGGACTAGATTTTGCTCTTGTTTCTTTGAGTAATATTTACAATATAACATGCTCCTATTTATAAGAGAATTAGATAATATAAATAGACTTTAATTATAACTAGGTGATAATCTTAAACTTTGACTATGTGATAGACTTGAACTGTAGGTGGCCAGGTCACAGGTTGAAAAAATGTTGTACAAAAGTTATACAAATATTGTAAACTATCAAATCTCATATTCTAATAAGATATTCTCTAACATTTTAAATGTTGTCCATATGCCAAGTGTGATTTAGTTTAATTAGTGTAGTTTAATTAAAAACAAATTAAAGGTGTTAGAACGGTTTTTAGTCTGGAAACGTGTGGATTTTTGATTCGTCATGTTCTTCATAATTTGCAAGTACGTCAGAGGAGGTGTCTTCCGACAACTCCTCTCTTATGCCTGAGTCAATGGACAATTTTGAAGGATATTGAGAGTCGGGATTTTTGAGTATATATCAAGAGTGTATTTTGTACATAGGGTAGCAGCCTATTTATAGGCCCATAGTTCTCAATCGCATTGTTCCACCTTCATGTCATGGCTGAGTGAGACTCTTAGTGGGATGAGATAGAAGTTGAGTGGGAGAGTAGTGGGAAATATTTGAATCTTATCCCATGCGTTCCAAATATAGTCTTCAAGGTGTTATAGGACTCTGTTAAATCCTAGTGACTGAGCGGGTCAAGTTGGGTCAGCAAAATCAATTGGGCCTTGGTTCGGGTATATCCCCATTTGCCTAAGGGATGATAATTTTCCTAACAAAAGGTGTTTAGTAATTTATTCTAATAAGGACACAGTTAATAAATTTTTAGTTGGAATTAAGCTTTATTCCTTGATGGTAGCATGATTACACGTCGCTCATTTATAGTTATATACGATTAAGCATGATTACAGAGGCTACAATCATCATTATCTTCTTCATTGCACCATTTTTTATTTTTTTATTTTAAATTTGCATTATCACATAGCAATTAGCCAAGTGTCTCAACGTGTCTTTCCTACTATACGGATCAATATTTTCATGTCATGATTCTTTTGATGATTAATGGGACAAATAATCCATGAGATTAAAGTTTTATACAATATTTCCTTTCTTTTTCTTTAGGTTCAAGTTCTATATTTCTTATAGAACTTGAACCTAAATTTATAGAACTTAGAACCTAAATTTTTTTGACTATCTGATCTAAAAATCTACTGTTTTAAATTATGCCATTTTAAAATATTTGAAGAGTTTATAAATTTCTTATAGAAAAAGATAGACTGTTTGCATGAATTCCATCGATGCTTTTTTTTTTTTTTTAAAAAAAAAAAAATCTAAATTAGAAAAAGGGAGCAAGGATTTAAAATGCCGGAGAGGTCATTTTCACTCTTAATCCTAATATTAGAAAGAAAATGAGAATGTGTGATGATGCATCAAAACACATGCATCATGGAAAGCGACCAATTTTGCGACTAGGTGTGCACGAGAGTTGGCACAGCTTGAAATCTTCAAATTAATCCACTTTTAAAATAAAAGTATATGCTAGTAAATGTCGGAGATGATAGAGGCACACGAACAATCTATGAAAATGTAACTTTTGTTGATTGTTATAATGGTTAAAAGAAGTCACCTTCAAACTGGATAGAGGGCAAAACGACCCATTCACAATATTGTCTACTTTTAACTTTTTTGAACCAGACTTTTCAGGAGGTCGCCTATCATGATACTACTATTGCAAAAGCACGCTTAATTGCATAGTTATGATAGGTTCATAGCAAGCATGACTTTAAAACATATTGCATCAAGAATGGTGCGAATATACATATAAACACATACTCATTCTCATACCTAAGCGATGCGGGACGTCACAGCCTGAGCCTCTTCCACATAGGTCTCAACATGAGACCTATGTGCAAACAACTGCTATAAACCTGTTATAGTCACTAAAAACAACTGCAGCAATAGAACAAGAGAACGCGCCGCCACATCAAAATTTGTCTTGATTATGCCTATAGAGGGGGATCTAATCCTTCAAAGGACACAAATCCTTTCAAGCTTTCAAGCAAGCCTTGACAGGAATTTCATCAATGCTCTTTGTGTCTCTATTTATTATGTGACTTAATAAAATAAAATAAATAAATAAGTAAAACTCAATTAAGTCCTCCCAGACAAAGCTTATCCACTTTGGGAGTTGTCGTACTTCTTCTCACTATTGTGCCCCAAAATGGTCAATTTCTTCGGCAATTTTGCCTAGAAATGTATTGCAGGCCTCAGCAATTGTCACATTCTGGTTGTGACAAATGTATTCCTTTTCTTTTTTTTTTCTTTTTTTTTCTTGTATTCGTTCTGCGGATTTGAAGCATTAAAACAACCTCATAATTTTATTGGTAAGAGTTGTTTGAACTAATTAATGGAGGAATCTTTTGAAGTACAAACGGGCTATAAATACATCAGTTTTTCTACGATTCTAGGGTTAAGAAGAACGAGAAATGATAGAGGGGGACCTTTAACCGGCCTCTCCTCCCTTTACAATAAAAAATATAAATTTATTCAAAAAAGTGTACTTTTTTATTGTTTTGTTTTTCATTTTTCAATACAATTGCATTTTTTTATTGTAAAGGGCGAAGGGGGGCGGTTAAAGGTCCCCCTCTATCATTTTTCAAGAAGAACATCATGATTAAATCAACAGCCTCAAATTATTTGTTTGAATTTGAGAGAATTCGAACAAATGATTGTGAGAAACAACTTATGAAATTCACGGATAAGTAGTTGGACAACTCAATTTTTATTTAGTCACATAAATCTCATAAATTGTCTTTCATAATTATTTGTCCAAATTTTTTCAAATTCAGACAAATAATTTGAGAGAATCCTGATCCGTGTTATTTTAATGAAATTTTAGCTCACACTGAGACTATTCAGGGAAACTCAAAACTTTTTCATATCAAATTATTAAAAGTTTGAACCAAACTTAGTTGTTTTGTCTAGTCCATCTACCTAACATAACTCATCAAATTGCACAAAGATATATGGTATGTTAACTTGTTACTATTTAGTATCCTGATTTGTCAGATAATTGGTTCACTAGGCATATGAAAATTAAGCTTCTTTTTTTTCTTTTTTTTAAATTTCACTTTTTCATCGTTTTTGCAATTACCACTCTAAAGTTAAAGACTCTCCAACTTTAAAAGTTTGCAAAGTCATACCTTCTATTAGAATTTCAGGTTAAATCAAATGTAAAATGGATAAAATACCCTTTATACCTCCGTAAAGGTTTTAAAAAAAAATTAAAAAAAGAAAAAGGTGTTTTGAGAATAATTTTTTTTTAAATAAAAAAAGGTATTTTGAGAATTTTCAATACTTATGTTATGATTTAACAGTATATCTTAACAGATAGATACATATGGGTGACAATGAAATTTTTTTAATATTTGATACATACTTTGAGAGTTTTTGAACTTTATGGTGATAATTGCAAAAGCGATAAAAGTTCAAAGGTTTAAGTGAATTTTTTTCCCTTTTTTTATTTTTTTTTATCATTCAATGTCTTAATTTATAGTAAATGTTACTCTTTACACTTATTTATCATAATCATTTCAAATAGGATGACGTAACAGATTTTAAGTGGCTAGTCAACCGGTATAAAATAAATTTGAGAGAAAAATCATATTTAACCCCTAAGTTTTCATCTTATTTGAATTTAGTCTTTAGGTTTTCAATTTTAAAAATAAGATCTTTAAGTTTTACTCAAATTTTAAATTAGTCTCTTTATCACTTTACCGTCAAAGTTAAACTAATTTTTATTTGTTATGTGTGTCTCATTTGACACGTCAGGGTTTATCTCAGTGCCAAGGTTAATGATTTTTTTTTTTTCTAACGCTATAAATATATTAAATTAAGATGACAAATAAGATAGTTTTCGTTTTCAATAGTTGGGGTCTTTTGTTTTTGTTTTTTTTTTAAATTTATTTATGGATGATTTGGCGCTTAATGATATAACATTAATATTAGGTGTTGATATGAACGCGAGCGTGTCAATTGAAACACACGTAACATATGACAAATCATTCATTTTTTACGGAAAAGAACTAGAGGGACTTATTTAAAATATGGGCAAAACTTAAGAACTAAATTAAAATAAGATAAAAATTTAGAGGCTAAATATGATTTTTTCCTAAATTTGAAGAGTATGTGGCATTACTCTAATTTATATAATTGGATTATATGCAAGCTTATGAATTGGAATTTGGAATTGGAAAGTCCTTTTCACGCGCTGGATAATTGGATTTGAATTACACTAATTGATTATGTTTGATTAAGCATTAAGGACTCTTGAACTTTGCCGGATAGTCCACCATGTTTTTATTACTTAATAGACTAATCTCTCATTTATTTTACCCTTATTCAATGAGGAAATAAATTTCTTAGAAGTTGGGTTGTACAAAAATTCTTCCAACTTAGTTTTTAATGTTATGTGTCTCTTAACGATGTATTTCTCACATATTCTGGGAATGACAAAAATTTCTTATAAACTGAGTAATTTTCGACAAACTAAATTTTAAAAGTGACACGTATTATTTAGTATTCAGTATGTAAGAAACACATGTTTTTTTTTATTAGCAAGTGCTTCTCACGCACCTTTTTAATAGCATTAATATGAAAATACGTGTTTCTCAGATGCTTAAATAACACATTACTTTTAAATGCTGGTCTATAAGAAATTTGTTACCGCTAAGTTTGTAAGAAATGTTTTGTCATTCAAGACAAGAAATATATGGCACTTTTTTTTTTGTCATCCTTTTTACTTGGGAAATGTACACATATCTTTCTCAAACTACTACTTAATTGTCAATGTCGTCTTTCTTCAAACTACCAAAAAAATGTCAATATCCATCCTAAGACAAAAAAAAAAAACCCTAAAATAAAACAAAAATATCCTTATAAATTTAAAAAAAAAACCTAAAAAAACAATCTTTTTAAAAACAAAATTTTAAAAAAAATAACTAAAGGAAAACAAACAAAAAAATAACTGAAAATTATAATTTCTGTTTTTTTTCTTAAAAAAAAAAAAACAAATGAAAGAAAAGGAAAACCAGTTTTTTTTTTTAATTTTTAATTTTTAATTTTTAATTTTTAATAACTTTTTGTTATTTTAGTTTTTTATAGTTTCTAAATAATTTTATGAAATGTATTTTTGTGGGGACATTGACAATTTTTTTTTTTTTTTTTTTTTTGTAATTTAAGAGAGGACATTGACACAATTGGTAGTTTTGGGAGACATTGACAATATGATGATAATTTAAAGGATTATGTATATTTTTCTAATTTTATAAAAAATGTAAAGGCAAGTAGAGAACTTATATTTTGTAAAGAAATATTATTTTAATAATATATGAAAAGATAATGAAAATTATTGTGAAGTGTATTTAAATAGAGAAACAAAAATTAATTTTATTCTTTAAATTTAAAAATAAAAAATAAAAATAAAACTAGTGTACTAGTACTCTAAAGTCTAAACCAATACTATTTAGTAAATCAGTATTATAATAAACTCCCTTAAATAAAACTTTCCTATTTTTTTAATTTTGTCGTCATCATCACCATCATAATCTCTTATTTGGTCTCTCCTACCTTAATTAAAACATCATTATATAATCACCATCATTATGTCTATATATATATACATATATGACGCAGTCCCTCAGAAACACTGCCTCTACGGCTCTACCCACGTTCTAAACAGTAAACTCCCCCGCTCTGTTTCTCTTCTATTTTCTCGGAAAACATCCCAAACAGCCAAACAGGAGAGCTCTCTCTCCGTTCGAAGAGTGAAAAGGAGCAGTAATGGAGGGAGGCATCCCTGTGACTGATACATCAGCTTTCAGAGACTGCTTCTCTCTGGCATGGAAAAATCCTTACGTTCTTCGCCTCGCTTTCTCCGCTGGGATTGGTGGCCTTCTCTTTGGCTACGACACAGGTACGTTCCTTTCTTTTCCTCTCTCTCTGTGTCTGTGTTTATGGATTTCTAAGCCTTTTTTTGTTGGGTGGACGGTGGTGATCATGTGCAGGAGTGATATCAGGGGCTCTTCTTTACATCAGAGATGACTTCAAGGATGTTGATAGAAAGACTTACTTACAGGTAACATTAATCTATGGCTGCCAATTTTTCATCTTCTTACTATAATGCCCCCTCCATCCACTCCAATTTACTGTCTCAAATCCATCTCTCTCCTATTAGAATCTCTCAAATTACAACAATTTATTCAGTCAGGTGAATCTTCAAACACGGCTAATAATTTGAGATCATCCTGATCTCTCTCCTCGTTTTTATCTTCATATTTTTCTTAAATTATTTATCTAAATTGCTAGTAATTATTGGAATAAAGTCTTTCACGTTATCCGTTGTTCAAATTGCTGAACGGATAATTTTTGTGATCCTTATCCTCGGTAAAATCTGCTGCAGTTTGGACCTATAATTGTTCACATATGTAATTGTCCAAAACACCCTTTGATAGAAATTAAATAATTTCGTAAAAATTAATAAATTATATATTTAACAGAAATCAGCATGACCCAGGAGATCTCTAATTTTCCTTTAAATTAAATTGGATGGCCTTCTGGTTTATTTATTTATTTATTTTTTTATTTAGAGTTTTGGTCTTGGATTTTGTTTTTCAAAGCATGACCTTATTTTTTGAAATAAATAAATAAATAAATAAATTACATCATATATTAATGAATAAAGTCTCGGGACGAGGACAAAAACAAGAGGTTCAAAACATGACTTGATTATGCATAAGAGTCAACTAATCCCACATAATTTGAAATGTGTCCTTTTGTTTTTGGGTCACTACGTGGACACGTGTCGAAAACATGGTTCAGAATCTCACATGTGGTCTTTGGCCTTTCACTTTTTCCAATAAGGCAACTCACCTCTTATTACGCTTTCCAATAAAACAATGCCAGATTCCATGGATGGAGCTCAGCTTCCTTTACACAAGATTCCGGGTCAAATTCCATATATAAAATTAAGTCTTTTTCTTTTTCTTTTTTTACATAAATCTAATCTTTTTAACCAAGCACACTAATTAATTTTAGGAATAACTTTATTTAAGGGTACCGAACTTTCATCTTCTTTCTTCTTCTTTTTTTTTTTTTTTTTTTTTTTTTTTTTTTTTTTTTTTTATAGAAGGTACCTAAACTTCAAAACGTTTCAATTTAAAGTATCAATTTTTTTGAAAAATCTCAATTAGGAGTCCTCCGTTAAGATTTTTCGTTAAATCTTATCAAAATTTTCAAAATACCCCTCATTTTCTTTTAGAAAAAAAAAATTATTAAGATTTAAGTGTTGGTTAGAATTTAACGGAATTTGCAAAAATACCCATGCATGAATCTTTTCAAATTTTTATAATTTTTTTTAAAAAAAAAATAAACACATGGGTATTTTAGAAATTTTGATAGGATTTAACGAAAAATCCTAGCGGAGGATCCCTAATTAAGCCTTTCCGAAAAATGAATATCCTAAATTAAGACGTTTTGAAGTTCAGGTACCTTTTGTCAAAGAGTGTGAAAGTTCGGTACCATTAAATAAAGTTATCCCTTAATTTTACTTGTGGACATAAATTTCCTACCAATTGAGTCGTAAAAAAATTCATCTAAAAGTGTCATATCTTTCTTAACATATGAAAATCATGTGTTTTTTAATAACTTGTGCTTTGTGCTTTTCGCATGCTCAATGAACACATGACACTTTTAAAAATTTGTAAATGGCATCTTCGTTTTGCTTTAAAAAAGGGTTGTAGGTTGATGTCATGAAGTCATTCAAGTACTTTTCTTTTTTTTTTAGATAAAATGATTAAAAGTCATTCAAGTACTTGAGTGATGAGTGTTTATTAAAAAGATTTTAACAACTCCAAAGTTATTTATCTCTTTATTTGTTTGGACCAAAAATATTAATCTAAAATCATATTGTTAAATATCAATTGTAACATCACTTTTTATTATTATTCTCTTTTCAAATACAAAAACATGCATTTCAGAAAATAATTACCAAACAAAACACTTCTTAAAAATATATATATATATATATATATATATATATATATATATATATATATATATATATATATATATATGAGCTGCACATTACATTTGGAGCTGCCATGCGACCACCTCTATTTTTATTTTTATTTTTTTGTTTTTAATTTTTAATTTTTATAAATAAAAAGTCAGCCTCCACACCGGAAAAAATAAAACATGTCTTTTCTCAAAACAAGCATGTTCAGTGCTTGTTTATGTGAAAACAATGGACACTAAAAAGCTAACAAAACAATTTTGTTATGTGGACCTATTGACAACACTTTTTAAATGTGATCCACCAAAAACACTTCTCAACTTACATCACATAAAAAACTCTTTTCAAATCAAAAAATAAAAAACTTTTCAAAACACTTTCCAAACATAGCCTTTCAACTTCATTTTCAGCAAAATTTCAAAAAGTAGGCATCATTTTCCAATTGTGTAGTAATATCTAGTTGTTATTTGTTAATGAATTATTGTATCGTAAAACTAGAATGTATATTAACTGTGCTTGGTGACAATACATATATAGGAGATGATAGTGAGCATGGCAGTTGCAGGAGCAATAGTTGGAGCTGCTATTGGTGGATGGTTGAACGACCGCTTTGGAAGGAGAAGCACAATCTTAATAGCAGACTTCCTCTTCTTTGTAGGAGCTGTGATCATGGCTGCTGCCAACGGCTCACCTGTTCTCATTGTTGGACGTGTTTTTGTGGGATTTGGTGTTGGAATGGCATCAATGACTTCCCCTCTGTACATTTCTGAAGCTTCCCCTGCAAAAATCCGCGGTGCCCTTGTTAGTACCAATGGATTTCTTATAACTGGAGGCCAGTTCCTTTCCTACCTTATCAACTTGGCCTTCACCAAGGTAATTAAGCTACTGTAGTTGTGACTTTAAAGTCAGGAGTGCATATATATTCTTGAAGATTTTACCAATCCATTGAGTTTTGTGTAGTATATCAAAACACTAGCAGGAGTTATATTGGAGACACACACAATATTACGATCATAAGTGTCTCACATAGTTTAAGTTCAATCTTAACCCTGTATATATAAACTCTTAAGCACCCTTCCCTTGCAAACCGATTTCTAAAGGTGAGTTCTACCTAAAGTTTGTATCATTTGGTATCAGAGCTAGGCATCACGTCAGGGATTCTAGTCATAGAGGGTCAACCTCTGTTTCATATATGATAATCAATTGTGCAAATGATCGAAATCGTATTGCAAATATGGAAAGCTCAATGATGCAAAACACGAACAAGCAGTAGAGTCATTCAATTTCTATTAGATGCTATGCATGTGATAGTCTCTAGGCTTATTCAATGTCTATGCCGAAGTTTAATTGGAATTTTTATTGACTTGTAACTTTTGTACTGTAAATGAATAAAAGATGTTAACTTGTGTAGTTTTCTGTTTAGGCACCTGGGACGTGGCGGTGGATGCTTGGAGTTGCAGGACTTCCTGCTCTGATTCAATTTGTGTTAATGCTGCTTCTTCCAGAGTCGCCCCGTTGGCTATACCGCAAGGTTCTTCACTCATTCTCTTGTAAGCTAGTGCTTTTCTAGTCTAATATATTTGTATATGTTCTTTAAGACCATTTCTTGAAATGACAGGGACGGGAAGAAGAAGCAAAAACCATACTAAGGAAAATATACTCAGAAAATGAAGTAGAAGAAGAGATCCATGCTCTAAAGGAATCGGTCGATGCTGAGATCGAGGCAACAGGGTCTTCTGGCAAGATTTCCTATGCTGAACTCTGGAAAACCAAAACAGTAAGAAGAGGACTAATTGCTGGAGTTGGCCTTCAGGTGTTCCAGCAGTTTGTGGGCATTAACACAGTTATGTACTACAGCCCCACCATAGTTCAATTGGCTGGAATTGCATCTAATGAAACTGCACTCCTTCTCTCACTCATTACTTCTGGCCTCAACGCTTTCGGCTCCATCATCAGCATCTATTTTATTGATAGGACTGGGAGGAAGAAACTTCTAATTATCAGTTTATGTGGCGTTATACTTTCACTTGGGCTTTTATCAGGGATATTTCATGATACTTCGACTCATTCACCATTGGTTGCGCCAACAGTAACATCTCAGTTCAAAAACTACACCTGCCCGGATTACAGTTCGGCTGTAAATGCCAATCGTTGGAGCTGTATGAAGTGTTTGAAGGCTTCATCTCCATCATGTGGGTTCTGTGCCTCGAGTACTAATAAGGTACATGCAGATTTTCTTATGTATCTCTCTAAAATGCATATCTTACTTAAATTTCCAGTAATAGTGCATTAGAATTCTAGCTCATGTGGTTGAGTTTTTCTTCTTGGAATGTGTTCAAATGACGGTATGCAGACCTTCACAAAACCATCACTGCTTTGGTCCTTTCCCTAAATTTATACCTCTTAGATTCCACCAACTAATAGGAAGACAGGCTATTTAGTAGCATGTTATACAACCACCATACAACTTGGAGTAGTTGTGGATTAGTTGCATAATTTCTTATCGTTATTCATTTCATCGTTGTCGTTCTCACTGTCATCATTTTTATGGTAATGCAGCTATGGCCAGGGGAGTGTTTGATCTCAGATGACACTGTGAAGGATATGTGCCATGGACAAGACAGGCTATGGTACACCAGAGGCTGTCCAAGCAAAACTGGATGGCTTGCACTTGTTGGCTTGGGACTTTACATCATATTCTTCTCTCCTGGAATGGGAACCGTCCCATGGATTGTCAACTCTGAGATCTATCCTTTAAGGTATCGAGGCATCTGTGGAGGAATTGCTGCCACTGCAAACTGGGTCTCAAACCTCATTGTTGCACAGTCCTTCCTGACTTTAACGACTGCAATTGGGACTTCCTGGACATTCCTACTATTTGGGGTCGTTTCTGTTGTGGCCCTGTTCTTCGTCTTGATATGCGTCCCTGAAACGAAGGGGCTCCCGATCGAGGAGGTGGAGAAGATGCTGGAACTGAGAGCTTTGCACTTCAGGTTCTGGGAGAAAAGCCCTCAGACAGTTGAAAATAAGTAGGAAGTTCTATATGTTGAGATTTGAATAGGGAGTCCTGGATATTGCATAACTGAGTTTCTAATAATACATTCAAGGTCTATATATATTGAGATCAGCGTGTATGATTGCATTACCTTGTCCAAACAGACCTTGAAAAACTGGGGTTTGAGGGAAGAAGGAAATCTATAAATTTACATGTGTATTGACTTGAAAGAGTTAGACTGGTTGAAATATCTTTTTACTATTTTCTTCTTTTTTTAAAAAAATGTAAAAATGATAAGGACTAGTTGATATCTTGAAGTGAGATGAAACATTTTAAAATCTTATGTAATGATCATTATGATCCTAATCTTCATGTGATATGCATGACCAAGAATAATTATAGATAGTGGGCATTCGAGCTTAAGTTGGAGTTCAACAATCTTTATGCTCATAAATAATATTCATGTACTTAATGACATAAGTAATATTAATTTTTATGTAGTTCCATGAGAACCAATGGCCCTTGGTCCAATTGTAGGTCTTGGTGTTGAGAGATTCCTGTTTAAAGTCCTTATAACATATTAGCTATTGCACATATATGCCAATTGGACCAAAATAACATGTTAGTGCATCAAATACCTAAAGTAGAAAAATACAGATAGAGTTTAGTATATCTTCTTGTCAATAAAACATATAGGAAGATGTTCTTTGCTTGTAGAGTAGGCCAAGAATTACATATTATACCTTTAAAAGAAAAAAAAAATCCCTTAAATAGATCTTTTGGAACACCCCAGGCCCTGCGGGTGGCCGCGCAGCCACCCCCAGTCCAAGGGGGTGGCAAAGGTGGCGTCAGCTACCTTTGGGTGTGGCTCGCAGGCCACCCCCTCCCCAAGGGGGGTGGCTGCCACCGGTAGTCCCAACCCTTCATTTTTTTTTCTTTTTTCTTTTTTCTTTTTTCTTTTTTCTTTTTTCTTTTTTCTTTTTCTTTTTTCTTTTTTCTTTTTAAAGAAAATTATAAAAAAAATAATAATATTGTAAGGTGACGTGGCACTAACGGAAGTTGCGAAAATGGACGGAAAAGTAACGAAATGACTCGTTTCAAATTTGCGAAAAACTGAAGGAATTAAAACTCATTTTTAAAAAATGAGGGATCATTTTCAAATCGCGCTCCAACTCAAGAAGTTACGATACATTTGCCCATTATGAAAACACATTCTAAGTCGTTCAATGTAAATAACGATCTATATTTCATAATTTTAAAATCTACAATTTTTTTAAAAAAAATTCTAAGAGATTCTTATCTGGTACGTGACAGACAAGAATCCTCTCTAGTTCATCCGGTTAATATAAAAATAAGGGCAAAATTGTCCTTTCATATTTTTTGGACAATTTTGCCCTTATACTTAAACTAACTGGTTTCTCTCTTATTCATTTGAATTGAAAAAGATCAAAATACGTGCTTCACAGCATGAGAATTTAATACAAGAAGAGCGTTTGGTTTAATATGAGTTTTATACACGCCACCTGCCAGGTTAAATCTGGCAGCATTGGTTTAAATGCATGAGTATTTTTGTAATACATATTTAAAATATGCTAAACTGATATATTAATGTTCTGGATCGTAAAAGATTGTCCACCAACCTTTCTACCGTAACCGTCATAATCTTGAGCGAAATAAGGGATAAATATATTGTAACCCCTCAAATTATCATCTTTTCTTCGGATGGCCCCCTAAACTACTAATGCTTAGATTTTAGCCTCCCAAACTACCACTTTCTGATTTTTTAGCCTCATCCGTCCATTTATGCCGTCAATTCTAAACAGAAATCCAAAAATACCCCTCTTACACTTTGAAATTTCTACGGTTAAGGGAGGGGTATTTTCGGGTTTTTGGCCAATTTCTATTAGAATTGACGGCATAAATAGACGGATAGGGCCAAAAAATTAGAAAGTGGTAGTTTGGGGGGCCAGAATCTAAGCATTGGTAGTTTGGGGGGCCATCCGTAGAAAGAGTGGTAGTTTTGGGGGCTAAAATATATTTAACCCCAGAAATAAATAACTTTGATTTTTTCATTAAAATATTGGCAATATTTGGCATGTTATTTGTGACTTTATTTCAATTCAGTCACGACAATTTTTTTATTAATATAAAAAATTAAAGAATATTGCGTTCAGCAGTTACAATGTCAAGAATACAATAAGAGGTTTCCTCTGTATAGACTTGTTCGTGCATAAGAAAAAGTGATTAATTGGCCAACATATGGGTTACTCCATTCGTCTCCTTTTTGACATAATTCACACTCTAGAATAAAATTGTATGGAATGGCACTTAAACTAGAATGTTTTCAGTCCGAAGTGCTTATCATTTGGGGATGGATATTCAGCGGCGTTTAAGAGGCGGGCCCTCAAATCCGGTTAGTAAAAGCTCTCTATGGAAGAATATCTGGGCTGTAAAAGTTTCAAATCCAGTCAAGTTATTTCTTTGGAAAGCATGTCACAATTTATCCCCACCAAGGTGAATTTGTTCCGGAGAAGAGTAGTTGAAGATAAGAGCTGTCATTGCTGTAAAAGAGAAGATGAAACCATTATCCATGCAATCTGGACCTGCCAAGGTGCACAAGATGTGTGGGGATGTGGATCGGTTCAATTTCAGAAATGTTCTACACAAGTGCAAGATTTTACAACATTACTGGTGCAGCTTATGCAAAAGCTGGTCATGGAGCATTTATGCCTTATGGCTACTGTGACTAGAAGAATCTGGTTAAGAAGAAATCTTTTGGTTTTTTAAGGCAAATTTACACCTCCTAACTTAGTTTTTGACGAAGCAAAATTGGATTGCGAGAATTTTCACAGATGCAACATCCTGGATCCTCCTACAAGCACAGTCGAAGGGAATGGTCCATCGGGCAATTCTATTATGGCAGCCCCCTCCCCACGGGCGTCTAAAGGCAAACTGGGATGCGTCAATAAATATGAGAGATTGATGTATTGGATTTGGTTGTATTGTCCGTGATAGTTTGGGAGGTGTCATGGGAGTTGCTTGCAAGTATCAAAAAGTTATAGTTGAACCAAAAATGGCAGAAGTGATGGCAGCCTTATTTGCTATTTCCTTTTGTAGAGAGGTAGGCTTTTTTGAAGTTATGTTTGAAGGAGATGCGCTACAAGTTGCTCAAGAGATTAATACGGGTAATCCTCCCCTTTCCCGAATTGGTCATTTTGTGGAGTCCATTAGAAAGGAGCTAGAAGGTTTCAGATTCTCTAGTGTCTCATATTGTCGTAGAGAAGCTAACTTTGTTGCTCATGAGCTTGCTAAAGAGGCCTCTTCCAAAGGTATAGATGAGGTATGGTTAGAGGAGTGGCCTAATTTTATTTCTGAAGTTGTTTGCAGGATCATTGTATATCTAGATCATAATTTTGATCTATCTATTATTAATGAAGGAGTACAATTCTGTTAAAAAAAAAAAAAAAAAAAAAAAGAATTGCAAATTGTTCAATATAACTTAGGCATATTCTTTGGTTGTAGAAGATTATGGCACACTTTCCACAAAAACATCTTCATTATATTGGGAACATTCAATTGCCAAATAATCCGCCAAATCTCGCTTCCACAGGACCGGGTTGAACTCTCCCCCTTGAAGGAGTCATGTCTTTCGTTTTCCATTTGATAAGCGTTTGGAACTGAAATTTTCCCAATGGTTGTGGGTATCTTTGCCATGATATTATGCTTCCTGGACATGAAACAAACTTCTCTTAATGGAGAGTATTCTTAAATCATCCAACCTTAAAATTTCATACACTTCATGCACAGCCCCTCCTTGCGCTGCCACACACGGCTGCTTCACCGCGCTGGCTACCTTTGCACTGCTGCTGCTTCACCGGCCGCCTTTCGCGGCGCTACCACACACGGTGCACAACTGTGACAACCCACCACCACCGACCACAACGCTACATGGAGAACCCGTTCTGCCCATCACCAACACTCACAGACTCCACAAATCAGCTCAAACACCACCCCCATAGTGGTCAGACCTCCTCGCAAAAAAGCCAATCATCGCACCAACAATGTACCAACTTTGCACGACGGGGTCGCACAATACCTCAACCTCGATTTTTTTTTTTTAACGGGCTAAACGGAAAAATAAGGGAAAAGCAAAAACACAGGAAAATTAAACTCAGGCTCTGATACTAAATGATAAGAACCTAAAAGTTTCTATCATTTAAAAATAAAGAAATATAAAAAATAAAAGGGATAAATCGACGACTTCAAGATGATGAAACCTCAAATGGATCACTTAAAAGGGATCAACTTCCAATTCTTGTTTAAAGCAATTGATGTTTTTCCATTGATTCCTTGATTTTCAGCCATACGACATCTAAATTATTTATAGAGTAATGTTTTCTGCCCAATAAATATATACAATTTGTACAACAACGCTGATGTGAACATAATTTTCACAATTAAAAAAAATTATTATTTTTACGTCAGCGTTGTTGTAGAAAGTGTGTACATTTGTTGGATAATAAAGCAAAATAAAGCTTAATATGGAAATAAGTGTATCATGCAAGTCTATAGAAGGAAATAAGCGTGACCCAAGCAAAAGAAATTCAGGAATATTTGGAGACAGTTTGAGATCCTGTCACTCCGTAAATTGAAGAACCTGCGGAGAGAGCTTGACAGGGTGTTGTGCGTTTCAAGCCTGGAAAATTCAGCCTTTCACTGGGGATTCCATCATAGTATGCGTCTCTCTTCTCTCTCCGACACACAAATCCACAAGAGATCGGGTTCTATTTGATGGGCGTTTGATTGTCGGTCTATTTGTTTTCAGTATTCTTAGTTTGATAGTGTTTCGATGTTCTTGCTTGTGGTGATTTAATTTTTGCTTGTTGGAAAAGCCGAGATTGGGATATGAGAATTCCCATTATGATTTCTTGCTACCCAGCAAGATAAGTATTTTTTTTTTCTGGGTTTGTTGTTGATGCATATTTGACAAACATCTGTGCGTTTTCTGCGATATAATTATCCACCAGAAAGAGAGATTTGTTGTTGCTAATAGGATTCCAAACTGGGAAAATTCGAACGTAAATTTGCAGGGTTCAGCTTCTATGTATCATTATGAGTGAGCATTGTGGAAATAAAAATTGTGTGAATGTATTATCTTGCTTTTAATATCAAATACACTATTTGAAAGGGACTTTCTCATGCTTTCAGTTTTTCTCCCTTACGATGTTTGATCAAAATCACAACATATTTGATCCTCATGCAGTTCTCAGAATTTCAATTCCTAGGAGCCTTGGTGCACCCAGAAAGAGATGATATGGGGAGCAAGACGTCTCTGCAGATTTAGCAATAGTCGAGGATTATCGACCAATTGCCATGCCCAACGCAATACTCTCAAATATGTCCCTAACAAATTCATTACTCAAGAAGTCTTTCAAACCACAACTGAGTACTATAGAGGCCTTCTCGAAGCTTGTATTCGATCGAAATCACTCTCCCAGGGCAAGAAAATCCATCAACATCTTCTCAAGAACAACACCCATGTCACAGGTTTTGTTGTGCTCGAAAAACTTGCCCATCTGTATATTGCATGTGATGAAGTCAAAGCTGCACGCCGCGTGTTCGATAAAATTCCTACTCCAACTGTTATACTATGGAACCTTATGATAAGAGCTTATGCATGGCATGGACCGTTTGAAGAAGCTATCTGTTTATACTATCGGATGCTTGAAGTAGGTGTTAGACCGACCAAATTCACATTCCCGTTTGTTCTTAAAGCGTGTTCTGGTTTGCAAGCTATAGAAGTTGGTAGAGAGGTACATGATCTTGCCAAAGGACTTGGGCTTGACTCTGACGTTTTTGTTTGTACCGCATTGATTGACATGTATGCAAAGTCCGGAGATTTAGGTGAGGCACAAAAAGTTTTCTATAGTATGCCACATAGAGATGTTGTAGCATGGAATGCAATGATTGCTGGGTTCTCCCTTCATGGACTTTATGATGACACAATACGGTTGGTAGTTGAAATGCAGAAAGCAGGAACAACTCCAAACTCTTCAACGATAGTAGCTGTTCTTCCCACGGTTGGGCAAGCAAATGCTTTGAGCCAAGGGAAAGCTATGCATGCCTACTCTGTAAGGAGAAGTTTTTGTAACGATGTGGTGCTTGGAACTGGGCTTTTGGATATGTATGGTAAATGTCTCTGCATATCTTATGCAAGAAGAGTATTTGACATGATGGGTGTCAGGAATGAGGTTTGTTGGAGTGCTATGATTGGAGCGTATGATGTATGTGATTATATGATAGAGGCGTTGGCATTATATGATGAGATGGTGCTCAAAACTACGATAAATACAACACCAGTAACTCTTGCAGTCATACTTCGAGCTTGCGCTAGGCTAATTGATTTCAGCAGAGGGAGACGTTTACATTGTTATGCAATCAAATCAAGGTTAGAGTTAGACACAATTGTAGGTAATACCTTACTTTCAATGTATGCAAAGTGTGGGGTTATAGATGATGCACTTAGGTTCTTTGATCAAATGGTTTTCAAAGATACAGTTTCTTATAGTGCAATAATGTCCGGTTGCATGCAGAATGGTTATGCAGAAGAGGTTTTGCTTGTTTTTCACCGGATGCAATTGTCTGCGGTCCAGCCAGATGTGGCAACCATGTTATGCGTCCTGCCAGCTTGTTCACATTTGGCTGCTCTCCAACACGGGGCCTGCGGCCATAGTTACTCGCTGGTTCATGGCTTTGTGACTGAGACCTCTGTTTGCAATGCGCTTATAGATATGTACTCAAAATGTGGGAAGATCAGTATTGCTAGACGAGTTTTTGATAGGATGGATTCGCGGGATATTATTTCATGGAATGCAATGATAGTTGGTTATGGTATCCATGGGCTTGGTGCAGAAGCACTTGGATTGTTCAAGAACTTTCTAGAAACGGGTTTAAAGCCAGACGATGTGACTTTCATTGGTCTCTTATCTGCTTGCAGCCATTCAGGACATGTCACAGAAGGGAAACACTGGTTTAATGCTATGAGTTCAGATTTCAACATTATACCAAGGATTGACCATTACGTATGCATGACTGATCTTCTCTGTCGCGCTGGACTGTTGGATGAGGCACACAATTTCATTCAAACAATGCCATTGAAGCCTAATGTTCATGTATGGGGTACCCTACTTGCTGGATGTAGAATCCACAAAAATGTTGAACTTGGGGAAGAAGTATCAAAGAAGATCCAAGGCATAGGACCTGAAGGTACTGGAAATTTTGTCCTTTTATCTAATATATACAGTGCTGCTGGAAGATGGGATGACGCAGCAGATGTTAGAATCATGCAGAGGGACAAAGGCTTTAAAAAAAGCCCAGGATGTAGTTGGATTGAGATAAATGGGGTTATTCATGCATTTGTTGGTGGAGATCGATCTCACCCACAATCAGCATGGATAAACAAGAAGTTAGGGGAATTGCTAGTGGAGATGAAAAGATTGGGATATCATGCTGAATCTAGTTTCGTTCTCCAAGATGTTGAAGAGGAGGAGAAGGAAAAGATTCTCCTTTATCACAGTGAGAAACTGGCCATTGCTTTTGGAATTATTTGTCTGAGCCCCGGCAAACCCATTCTAATTACTAAGAATTTGCGGGTTTGTGTAGACTGCCATACTGCCATAAAATATATGACTCTTATAACAAAGAGAGAGATAACTATCAGAGATGCAAGTCGATTTCATCATTTTAGAGATGGAGTGTGCAACTGTGAGGATTACTGGTGAGGTAGAGGATATACATGTTTTGATAAGTAAAGGAAGAGGATATACATGTGGAATCATGAGTCTTAGTTTTATCAATAGCGAACCTATACAACATTCCTCAGTTTCTACGGCTGGTGGTTCTGGGTCGATGCCGTCACCTGCTGCTCCGGCAAGGTCTCTCTCTCTCTCAAAAAAAAAAAAAAAAAAACTAAATGAAACTCTCAACACCCATATACCTCCATCCATGGCCATGGAGATTGCCCATGCCTCCATGACCATGAAGGGACTTCCATGGAAGCCCCACAGCCATCACGTTCCCTCCATGGCGGCTCCCGTGGCCCCGGAAAGGGATTTTCATGGATGCCACATGGCTATGGACGTGGCTCATTCTCTCCATAACCTCTATGTTGGTGAAGACCCAAGGAAGTCGCCCTCCATGGCCATGTAGATTTATATGGCATTTTTATTGAACATGTTACCCAATATGGAACTCTCAGATAATTGTAAGCCTTAGTTTGTTTTTCTTAGGGTACCAACGAAGCTTGCAGCGCCGGCTTTTGAAGGCTGACGCTTTCTTGAAAATCTTCATACTTCATCCTTAAGTTTATAATTTATTTCCCTCTGATTGATCTTAGTATTCAGATTCCCAGAGTGAAAGGCAATTTGTGGTTTTTAATCATAAGTAAGAATTGAAACCCAAGCTTGTTCCACTTCTTCAGGTTCCTTTCATTACTTATATTTGCTCAAGTTTCTACAGCAAAATACAGAGAAATATATAGGAAAGCTTGTGCATTTCAAGTTAGCTGAATTTAAATTTTGGGATTTGATTACCGTAGATTTAGGGATTTGTTAACCCTAATTTAAGAGATATGTTTGTATTTTAAATTATTCAAATCACATGTAAAGCTTTATAAATAGAGCTTTGTACTCAAATAAAATTCCCTAATATATTCTAACACTTCTCTTCTTATGTGCGAACACAATGAGAATGAGAAGATAGGTATTAACAGCTAGGAGCCCGTTCCAATCATCATTTCTAGCTAGTGACTACATCAATCGAATCCTTGGAAGCCGATCTATCCAGAGTCCAAGAATGCCGTCATTGGAGTTACCGTGCTCCCTCACGAGCCGCCCAAAGAATCAGCCCGTTATGCCATGCGCCAACACAATGGTCCAGTCACCTCGGTAGTAGCGCCAATCGACAGATCCAACGTTGCAAAGTCAAAAATCGCCACGAACGCCGCCATTGGAGCTCGGACGCACCTCTGAAACATTCTACTTCCATGTCATCCCTATTGCCACGTCATCATAATGCCATGTCAGTGTCCACTCACAATTTGATTGGTCACTGTTGATCATTGACCTTATATCATAGTTGACTTTGACCATTGCCAGAGTTGACCAGGTATTTCCTACTTTTTCGTCCTAATTTCATATTTCTGGTCTGTTTTTGCATTGAAGCGATCGAACATGAGTTGAAATGGCCATTGAACCTGCCAGTTCATTGTTATCCTCTTAAATGATTAAAAAATTGTTTATTATGTCACTATTCCAACCTCAAACAAAAAATGGATACGCAGAGGCTTTACTACTAGGCAACTTAAAGATTTGTGTAGGTGATAAAATTATACTAAAATTATACATATTTTGCAAATTAACACAAATAAATTTTAATGGAGGGATGAAATTGAAAAAAATTGAAAGATTGATACATTAAATTGACACATTTTAAAGTTCAAGGGTATAATTGCAAAAATAATAAAATATCAGGGTAGTAACTAAAGTTTTTTCAATTTTTATTGACTTGTAACTTTTGTACCGTAAATGAATAAAGGGTGTTAAGTTGTGCAATTTTCTGTTTAGGCACCTGGGACATGGCGGTGGATGCTTGGAGTTGCAGGACTTCCTGCTCTGATTCAGTTTGTGTTAATGTTGCTTCTTCCAGAGTCGCCCCGTTGGCTCTACCGCAAGGTTCTTCCCTCATTTTTTTTTCTAGTCTAGTTTAGGGGATTCAGAAGCGGATAATATTGTGTCGTTAGGGGTAAGTCATTACATTAATATATTTGTATATGTTCCTTAAGACCATTTTTTGAAATGACAGGTAAGGAAAGAAGAAGAGAAAACCATACTAAGGAAAATATACTCAGACAGAGGTAGAAGAAGAGATCCGTGATCTAATGGAATCGGTCGAAGCTGAGATCGAGGCAAAAAGGGTCTTCTGGCAAGATTTCCTATGCTGAACTATGGAAAACCAAAGCTGTAAGAAGAGGGCTAATTGCTGGAGTTGGCCCTCAGGTTTTCCAGCAGTTTGTGGGCATTAACACAGTTATACTACAGCCCCACCATAGTTCAATTGGCTGGGATTGCATCTGATGAAAGTGGAGTACAGAGTACTGCTTCTCTCACTCATTACTTTTGGCCTCAATGCTTTTGGCTCCATAGTCAGCATCTTTTTTATTGATAGGATTGGGAGGAGGAAACTTCTAATTATCAGTTTACTTGGGGTTATACTTTCACTTGGGCTTTTGTCAGAGATATTTGTTTTTTATACTTGGAATCATTCACCATGGGTTACCCCAACTGTAACATCTCAGTTTAAAAACTATACCTGCCCAGATTATACTTGGGCTGTAAATGCCAATGGTTGGAACTGTAAGAAGTGTTTGATGGCTTCATCTCCCCCATGTGGGTTCTGTGCTTTGGGTACTAACATGGTAAATGAAGATTTTCTTACTTAAATTTCCAGTAATTATAGTGCATTAGAATTCTACCTAGCTAGCTCCATGTGGTTGAGGTTTTCTTCTTGGGAAACATCATTTGACAATGTTGTTCTCACTGTCATAGGAGTGTTTAATCTCAGATGACACTGAAGGATTGTGCCATGGAGAAGGCAGGCAATGGTACAGCAGGGGCTGTCCAAGCAAAATTGGATGGCTTGCACTTGTTGCCCTGGCATTTTACGTCACATTCTTCTCTCTTGGAGATCAGAGCTTTTTGGTCATAAAAATATGACATTAGTAATATTTTTATAAACATATTAGCTATTGCACATGTATGCCATTTGGACCAAAATATCAAGTTATTGCATCAAATTATATCTAAAAGTATAAAAATACAAATAGAGTTTGTTTTATCTTTATGCCAATAAACATTTAGGAAGATGTTCTTTGCTTGTAGAGTAGGCCAAGAATTACATATTACATTTTAAAACAACTTCTTTAGATATAACAATCTTTTGTATCAATAATGATGCAGCATCAACTATTTTTACATATAATAACAACTTTTTATGACCATTTAAACTATTCAATGGCTCCATATAAAAGATAACAATGTAAATACAAGACTATATTACTCTTCTATAAATCCTAAAAAACCTCTACGAACAAAAGGGAAGATGGGAAAAACTCTCAAGAGTTTCTTATTGATGAAACTAAGAAATAACTACTTGGCGGTCACAAATTCGCTCGGGCAAACCGTACGTTTTTCCAAACTAAATTTTAAAGTTTAGGAAGAGATTGAAAATCGCGTGAAAGTTCGAGGGGTAAGTGAATATTCTTTTAATTCACCGTCAAAACATTGGACAAGGATGTTGAATCAAAATGAACACATGCATTATCCTAATTAGCTCGTAACCCGTGCTATGCGCGAGATTTTTTCTTATAATTTAGTTTCAGGAAATTAAAAAAAAAAAAAAAAAAAAAAAAAAAAAAAGAAGAAGAGAAGAATAGAAAATATAGATAAAAAATGAAAACTGAAAAATACTAATATAATATAATAGTGTTATCTTTTCTGTATTACACAAAGTAATAAAAAACTACTCAATAAACATAATAAACTAAAGAATATCATATTCCGTACAAAAAACAACCATAGAAAACTCTCTCTCACCATCATTTTCTTGAATTTAGTGTAAAATTTACAAAATATAAAATAAGCAATTTGAATGAAAAATAATATATTAATTACATCAAAAATAAGGAAGAAAAAAAAAAAAAAAGGAAACGAAATAAGAGAACCATAGAAAATATAGACAAAAAATGAAAAATAAAAAATACTAATAGAATAGAATAGAGTTTTCTTTTCAGTATACTTTTCCGGTTCATATGAAAACATCTATCAATTAAGCACGTTAACAATGTGCATTATACAGTGAAAAAAATTCAGTGAACAATGTAAATTAAAAAATCGTCATACCTCATACCCAAAACAACAATTAATGTAAACTCTCTCTCTCTCCATGGTTTCCTTAAATTCAATGTAAAATTTAGAAAAGGAACAAAAAAAAAAAAAAAAAAAAAAAAAAAGCAATTTGAACAAAAAAAATATAAATTAGGAAATAGGGACAAAAAAATGTAAAGAAAGAACAAAATCATAGAAATAAAGTAAAAAAAAAATGTAAAATGATAACCACTAACATAATAGAAAATAATTATTATTTTATATACTTTTTCCAAATCCAATGAAATTTATAGGTATAGAAAGAAACTGCGGTCAAATAGATATTTTTTAATCCGACCATCATTCTTATATATAGTGCTACTTTTTCAACAGAAATAAAAAAATAATATAAATTATCAATGCAAAAATAAGGATAGAAAATCAAATCAGAAAAACAGAAGCACATAAAATAATACAAACATTTTATTTACAATTCTATTGAACACAACCCCGACAAACTTAAAAGGAAAACTAAGAAAACAAAGGCTATAGTAGTATTACAAACAAAAAGGTTCCAACAATGGCAAAAACTTTGCTCTCTTTGCTTTGAGCACCACTCTCCGGTAATGTAAACAACATTGAAGTTTTGCATAGCTACAAACCATTACTTCTCCATATATTTATTTGAGAAAACGAGAGATATTTGAGTGACTTTTGACATTTCCCAAAGAAAAAAAACTGACGTGTGACTCTTTGAAGTTTAGTTTGTAACAGACATTTAGTGGGAAGGGAAGCGGTGTTTGAGTAAAAGATTTTACTTAAAGGAAGAGAGAGAGAGAGAGAGAGAGGTAGAAATTAGTGAAAATTTAATGACAACAAAATTAGATATTTCTATTCATTTTCTATTCAATGAAAGAGATTTGATTAGGAATATTAAAAACACCGTTTATTTCACATGAAATACATGGAGCAGTTCAATTTTACTTCTTCTTTCTTTTCTTTTTTTTCTTTTTTCTTTTTTCTTTTTTCTTTTTACTTAAAGGAAGAGAAAAATGTAGAAATTAGTGAGAATTTAATGACAAATAAAAAATTGACGTTTCTATTCATTATTTATTCAATATAAGAGAGTTAATTAGTCATTATTTATTAAAATACACCGGTTTAGTTTTACTTAAATTACCGATTTTTTACTCAAATGACCGGTTCAATATTTAAAAAGTATGGATTCATGCCACGTGTCCTAATTCTAGGCCAACTCTAAGTTGGAACTCAGCTTTTATATATATATATATATATATATATATATATATATATGATATGTTTCAATAAAAATAAAATCCATATAATTTTGAACATTAAAAAAAAAAAAAAGCATTTCAAATTTAATGTTTAATTAACTATTTAGTGTTTTAAAAGCATTTATATTCCTTTTGTGCACAATAATCAAATAAAATTTTGCCTCTTTTGGCCTTCAAAAGCAGAATAACACTTACAAAAAATAAGTGAAAATCACATAAAAGAAAAACAAATATCACATAAAACATTCAAATGAATTAAAACATAAGACCCTTATTTTTAGTTTAATTCATATAAATTAAAACATGTTAAAATCTTTGTTCTCATAAGTATAGTTTAAAATGAAAATAAGTATGAAGAAGAAAAATAGCAAGAAGAAAACCACGATTTTGATTATCAAAATATAAAATTAGTAGGAATTTTTTTTTAATGTCGATGTGATACTTATTATATTTCAATCATATATAATTCTGAACATTCGAAAAAGAAAATGAACAAAAAAAAAAAAAAAATCACATAAACATTCAAATGAAGAATTGCCAACCACAAATTTTACAAACAAAATGGAAACATATTTATATTTCAACCAAAAATATAAAAATACCAAAGAGTCCTACTTATATTATTAATTGAGAGAGAGAAGTTACTTGTATCATTAATAGAGAGAGAGAGATTAAATAGACCGGTTCAATTTTATTTAAAATATGAGTTCAGTACTTAAATGATCGGTTTAGTCACTAAAAAGTATGGGTTCATGCCACGTGTCACTATTTTATGCCATTCTAAGGAAGAACTCGACTTATATATATATATATATATATATATATATATTATATATATATATATTATATATTATATATATATATGATTACTTCAAGTCTTCAAGCCAGTTATGGGGATCTTCCTTCCTCTTTCTTTAACTTTGGGCCATAACTTCAATCCCTCAGGAGAAGTATACAAATCACAATACTGGCTCGGTTATAATCTAACTAAGCCTAAAATAGAATCTTATGAATTTTTAACTAATTTGAATTAATATGCATTGTCTAAAATATGTTTGAAACTTGTTTTTGTTTATTGAAGCTATATGTCATAATTAACTTTTTATTTATTTATTTATTTATTAAAGACATAAGTTGGTAGGCTCCATACCAAAACGGAAGAAAAATAAAGAGTAATGCTACACATCATCCTCTTGTCCTCCTTTTGTCCCCCCAAAATTGATGTGGCTCTTAAAATCACCATTGAATTTTTGATATATCACTCTTGGATTTTGATCCAATGGTGATTTTAAGAGCCACATCAATTTTGGGAGGACAAAAGGAGAACAAGAGGATGATGTGTAGCATTCCTCAAAAATAAAAGACCTAAAAAAAAAACACTCACACACACAATCACACCCACACTGTATATAACAAAATATATTATCTATTTCTGTCACATCTAAAATTAAATCTTATATTCGAAGCAATCTTTCTTTTCTTTTCTTTTCTTTTTTTTTTTTTTTTTCTTTTTTTTTTTTTTGTAATGTATTACACAACAAATCGGAATACAAACAAACTCCAGAAAAACTGGAACTCTGCTGCAAGCAGCAGCCCAACTCACTCTCTAAACCTCTAGCAATCAGGCTACGGCCAGCCCAACTACACCAAACCCATCTTTACAAACAAAACAATGCAGAAAAACTACCCTCTTACAAACAAAATAGCACTACAGAACCTTCAAAGAGATTTTCCAAACTATAATCCTTAAAAGATTATCTTTCGCCCATGCTACCCACAAGGATCCCACCTTGGTAAAGAGATTCCAAATGTGCCTGCAAAATGTTATAACTAATTTCACTTGAGTAAAGGGATATAGAGATTGTGTGACTTTGTCACGGGGGAGGGGGATGGGAGGAACAGAGGGAGAGTGAGCATTTACGAGGTTGAAAAGTCCAGTTTTCTGTACCAAAAAAAATTTACCAAACTGCAGAGGATTAAAACCAGTTATACAAGTCATAGCACACCAGATTCTATGATATACCAAACAGTCCCTTAATTATCTCAAAGCTAGGGACCTGCTAATGGTAATTAGTTGAAAACTACATTCTCTGTCATTTGTTTATGACACCTTACACAAGATTAGTGTTAAACTAATGACAAGCAATATAGGCATTCAATTAGTTAAAAGTTACAGGTCACTTGGCTATCATCTCACTGCTTGAAAATTGATGGGATTAAAAAACATTCTTTTTCTTTCTTTTTTCAATGCAGACAAATTTAGGCAAAATTCAAGAGTCTAACCAAGCATATGCTAGATTTATCCAAACAATGCCTATGCTATCACTCCTGCATCTGGACTCCAAAGACTCCCACACTCTACGCAATATGCCCCGCCAAAGTAAGAATCTTGACATGCTTTTTCTTCCTTAGCTCGTGAGGGACGGGCCCAAAAACTCTCGTCCCAATTGGCTGCCCTTGCTTGTCAACAAGTACCACAGCATTGTCATCAAACTTGACCTCACTGCCATCACAACGGCCGCGTTGCATGGCTGCACGGACAACCACACCATACACAACCTTTCCTTTCTTGACTTTTCCATTTGGATGGGCTTCCTTGACAGATGCAACTATTGTGTCTCCCAACCTTGCACCTTTCTTCCCCTTCAAAGCCTGTATGCACATCACCTTTTTTGCCCCAGAGTTGTCCACAACTTTGAGAACCGTCCTCATCTGAATGAAAGTCCTTTGCTGCTGCAAAGTTGCATAGGAAAAAATTAAGTCAATGTTTAGAAGAGATGACAACAATGGACCTTAAAAGATTGATTTAGCAAAATGGACTTATCGCCCTCAGTTAAGATAACATGCACTACTCCCACTCTATTAAAAGCGGACCAGCCACTCAGACCAGTTCAACCATGGTCATTGATCCTCTTAACCACTTGGGAAAAAAAGAAGAAGAAAGAATTGGCCTGTTGAACAGCCAGGTCGAACCAATCAAACATTAGTTGAAATGACCATTGAACCTGCCAGTTTATTGTTATCAGCTTAAATGATTAAAAAATTGTTTAATATGTCACTATTCCAACCTCAAACCAAAAATGGATACGTAGAGGCTTTACTACTAGGCAACCTAAAGATTTGTGTAAGGTAATAACATTATACTAAAATTATACATATTCAAGTTTCTTTGCAAATTGACACAAAAATATAAAACTTTATAAATGCTACAACCTGAACTTAAGCTAGCGTCTTCCTAACATGCTTAACCATTAACCAAAATGTCTCCTAATATTAATTTCATCACTTTAACAAAATAATTAATTTTATATAAGAACATATGTTTTTTAAATGTTTATGATGTCACAATCGAACCCCAGTTGACCCCCCAATCAGACCTAAACTTGAACTTCTACTTTTTTTATTCTTTCAATGATTCAATTTCTAAAACCATGACTACTCTACATTAAGGTATATCATGGGCTTTTTTTTTCCAACCAAAATGTATGAAGGGTAATCATAATAAACCTTAGAGTGAGGCCGTGGGTTCAAGCCCCACTGGGTGCTTGTATCAATTACCAATAAAAAAAATAAACATTAGAGTTTGACCTTAATTATAAGTTTGCCTTTAATTTCAATTGCTTCAGTGTTCATCTTATAGTTTCATGTTACAACTTGAACGCTTTGTAAGTCTACTAAAAATCATTCATGTGAATCATTGGTGATATTTTGACTTTGAAAAAAATTATAAATGGGTTACCCATGCGTAAAGAAACACTAATAAATAAATATAGTATGAAAATGAAGATGAAGATGAAGATGTCATTTTGTAGGTTTTGTAATACTAAAATATCATTTGGAATTTATGTGAAAGGCTTTTTAGTGCCCACACAATTCTCAACGCGACTTCCTTTACTTTTTAGTTGAGAGAGACTCTTTGAGGGTCCAGATTGCAATGATTTTAACACTATAAGGTGATTGATGCATTGAAATTTCAGGGTTTTAATTTGAATCCAAGATCAAACTCTACGGTTTGCTATGTAACTACCCCAATATACTATACTTTCTATTCAGCCTTTTAAGAGAAATAATTAAAATGATTCTTCCTTTCAAGGCATATGTTTATGCTAATTGGTCTCTGGAAAAGAATATTTGCCAACCAAGAAGTTTTTTAACTGTCAAAAAGTTTGATTCTTCATATATCTGACAGATATTTTCAGAAGATACTGGTCAAAATTAAGCATAAATTGAAACCAAGCAAATAACATTGCCTCTTCCAAATCATTAAGGTTAGCAACAGCTGAAAGGCTACACATTGTAGCCCATAAGAAGAAGCTGTTTATGGCAGCATATTTAGATCTATTCTATGCACAATACTTTTGCAAGATTACGAGAAAATTGCTTTAAATTTATAGACACCAAGTGACATTTACAATCTTCAAAAATAACAACAATAAAAATAAGGACAGAAAAATACTGACCTGAGATAAGGAATTGTTGCATGCCATCTCATGTGACGTGTTCAGTAAATTAGACAAGTTGTTTCCAAGTCCCCCCAACAATGAACGGCCAACTAGCAGTTCGTTTATTTTCCCCAACAAAATGAATAAGATGCAGTGAGTCAGTGAGATAAGAATATACAATGTAGTCATCAAGAAAAGTTTAACCAAGGTCCTCACAAAGGGGCATTTCTACTCTATATGTAGTCAATGAGGTTTCTTTTTATTTTTGATAAGTAAAGTCAACAAGGAAGATTAAGAACTGTTGAGTCCTTGAAGCTCGTTACAATTAGCTTACAATTACTTATCAAAAAAACAAAAACAATTAGCTTACAATTAGCAATTTAGGTAGAATAAGGGAAGCAAGTTCAATTTAGCACAATTAGGTTCAGAAGCAGTCATTTTAGTCCCAAGAATAAACTTAAGTTTTTCCAATCCATTCAAACCGAGCTTGAATGAGGCAAACCAGCTCAAGTAGAACAACTTGATAGAGTCAATTTAACAACGTCAAGAATCAGAATTCCATTACCCAACCCAAGCTGATTTAAAAAAGAAAAAAAAGAAACCTCAGCTCAAGTTTGAGTCCACACAAAATAATACCTCGATAACCAGTTCTTATTACTTCTTCCCAAAAATCAAATCCAGCACTAGAACTGAGAAAAGGAAAAATTCGGTTCACACCCTTAAATAAACATCTACTTAATTACAAGCATCATACTAAACCAACAAACAAAAACCTTAAATAAACTGTAATACTAATGTCATTACAATCCAATCAGTCTGATGGGAACTACACATGACATCCAAAAAGTGATTTATGGGTGAAGGCCTACCAACTGAAATTGAAAATGAGGAAGAGTGATTTTTTTGAACCATTTATTGGAGGAAAATCACTTTCTGCAACGGTGAAAATTTGACACTACAACTAGAATCACTCTCTGGCACCCAAAATCACTTTTTGCATAAGTTCCAACCACAACTAGTTATTACTCCCAATAATTAAATTAAGGATTAAGGACTAGTATGACATACAAAAGGGGCTAACACCTAGTGAATGAGCATTTACTTAATTACAAGCATCATATCACATCATAAACAGAATCATCAAAAGTGGACATGAATAAAATAATAATAATAACTACAGGGATCAAACCGATTTGAGAAAGAAAAACCCATTAGAGCACTTGAAGAAAACCCCAGAAATCACATACCACGAGACCATTTGGAAGCCAGACCAGCAGCCATCTCTGAATTGATCTTCTTTCCCCTGCCAACACAATTAGATTTTTATCAAAACTCAAGTATCCGATTATGACGCTTGCCCATTAAGGATTTCCCAAACAGAGAGGTAAAGAACGACCCAATACACAACTGAGCCTTCGCTTTTCAAAAAATAAAAAAGCGGCGAGCTAGTGAGAGCTGGTGGCCATTAGAGCTGCAAAGGGCTGGGCGGCTGAAGAAGATTCGAGGATGGGCAAAGTATATCGTTTGCTAGGGTAAAACATTATTGAACGGTGGAGATGTAGGCCTTAGAACTAACGGTAAGTTGGCAGTTTTGGGAAATGTGGGCGTCAGGTGATAAGGTCGCATGGATTACAATTTACAAGCATACAGAATTACCTACAGAAATCCCAAAAATATCAAGTCTATTACAAGCTTCTTGAGAAAGAGAGAGAGAGAGAGAGAGAGAGAGAGAGAGAGCTGACCTGAGAGTATGACTCTGCGGAGGGTGGTGGCAGCAGAGTGAGCTCGAAATGGGAGAGAAACCCTTGACAGTGGCGGAGCAGTCAGCGCTATTTTGGGAGGTTTTAGTCTCAAGCTGCTAAAGGCCGAAAAGAAAATGGTCTGAATCCACTTTGGCCCAATTCTCATGTACTGGGCTTGGAATATTCTTGATCCAGTCCAAGAGCCCACACTTTCGAGATTTGGATACGTTTTTTACTTTTTATTTTTAATTCAAAAAATGGTAGGAGGGAGCAACGCGCCGACGACCATAATAACACGAGTAGTGCTATACGTGCGTCAAGAGTCCGGCTGGTGTCCGGCTCTTGACCCACGTGGCACAGCTTTTTTCTTTTTTTTATTAAAAAAAAAATTCAAAAATAAACGTTGAAACGCGGGTGGGTCGACATTTCAGTCTCACTGTCCAATTTTTCCCCCCATTTTCCCAAATCTCACCCTCTCCGGCCACCGTCCCCTCCCTCACTGATCAGTGGGCGCCCTCTGACCCGCACAGTCCCTCGGCCGGCTCCCAGCTCGCTGGCTCTCTCTCTCTCTCTCTCTCTCTCTCTCTCTCTCTCCAACGACGGACCGGCGCCCACCGACCACTCAACGACCGGCGCCCTCTGACCCACACCGTCCTTCGGCCAGCTCCCACCAACCACCCAACGACCGGCCGGCACCCTCTGACCTGCACGGTCCCTCGGCTGGCTCCCAGCTCGCTCGCTCTCTCTCTCTCTCTCTCTCTCTCTCTCTCTCTCTCTCTCTCTCTCTCTCTCTCTCTCTCTCTCTCTCTCACCCAGCAGACCAGTGCCCACCGATTGACTGGCGGCTTAACGACCGACCGACCTTCGCCCAGCTCTCTCAGACCCAGCAGACCCGAGTGCCATCGACCAGAGTTGACCACTCTCTACGGTTAGTCTCTCTCCATCTCGCTCTCTCTCTGAATTTATTTATTTTTAATAAAAAAAAAAAAAAAAAAAAAGCCGTGCCACATGGGTCAAGAGCCGAACACCAGCCGGACTCTTGACGCACGTATAGCACTACTCATAAAGGAAAATGCTAAAAATCACACATCTATCTTGCCCCATTTCTTTGTGCTGATGTAGTAATATGCATAAGTTTTTGGACTTTTTTTTTTTTTTAAAACAATGATTGATTGATGGGCACTGTCACGTCATCCTAATAAAATAGAGGTAGGATGAGGAGTGTAGTTTTTAACATTAGAGCATTAGCAACAGCTTCTTTAAATCTCATTTATTTCCCTAAATCAATGGAAAACTCCTAAAAAAACCATGCAATAGGCTCCCTTGGAATAATTTGGCCAGTGTTGCTGGATTCTGACAATCGGATACCAAAATTCGAGAATTTTCGGCAGTAGAGTCGAGCTATCAACAAACTCTAATACCCAACGGTGACAGATTTCCACAAACATGCGTGCAAGAATAAAGAGTTTAAATCCATAAAACAGTTTATAGTTTTCAAAATCGTAAATCGTTTTCCAAAAATTAAATAGGCTTTTACAATCATATTGAAAATTATTTCCGTTGACCATTATTTTCGCCCCCACCAAACACCGAAAAATACCAAAAATATTTTACGTCGAAACAAACGGAGCATTAGTACAAACTGCCTCTTAGGGCTAGCATCTCAGGCAAAACCCACAATTCAACTTGTTCATGCTGAGCGGGGTGCGAGGCATGCATCCCGAGTTTATCTAACAAAAGTTGGTGCATAAAATAACCATACTTTGAAAGTGTTTCGGGTGATCATTAAAAAAATAGTTTATTTCCCTAAAATTCAAAGAAAAATTGTAGGAGCTAGACCTACCAACTCAATTAGGCCAGAAAAATGGATGGTACCAACTAGCTAGAGAGAAATCTTACCAGCACAATGATCTCCTCCACAACATACACAACACAACGTGGAAGTATGTATAAATAAATATATATATATATATTCCATGCTAGCTAAATGTTCTCCTCCAATCAGCGTTGGTCAAGCAAGCTAATCAAACCCCTGCTTGACTAATTAACTCAATCTGGACCCTCAACCAATATTTTAAGCCTTCACGCCATCAGTGGCATGCACTTTATAATGGGTTTACGCCAACCAACATGATTATCATGTTGTGATGTTCTTTGAAACATCAGCGTATCGCACTTTCGACAACAAAAGCAAAAAAACCTGAGAATTATTATTAGATATTTAGTTCTAACTTTTAACATATGCATAATAGCTAGCAGTGAACATGGCAACCTGAGAAAGTTGGCTTGTATATGGCAACTGGCAAAGGTCTTTTCAGAAAGAGATGTGAAAAATAGTGCTCTGTTATTGGATCGATCAGTCTAGCAAACCGTTGGTTTGAGGTTCAAGCACGTAAGTACACACGGCAGAGAATTAAGACAACTCTTGAACAGTTGAACTCCATCCATTTTCTAACAAGAAGTTGGTACTGCTGCTTAATCTGGTAACGTCAAAGGATGTACAGTGGTACCACCTTCTTTGATCAAGATATTTCAAACACTCTCTCTCTCTCTCATCATGTTGTCATTGATTTAGGAAACTCCCAACCCACCATTCAAACTTAAGTCCAATGGCTCCTTACTACCTAGTATTTACCTCCCCATGGGTACAATTAATTAGAACCGTGTGAATCTAATGTGAACCCAATACGAAATTAGCTGAATAGAGTTGATGGGTTTGACCCGTTTAATTAAACTGGTCGAGTTAAGATTATTCCCATTTCTCAACATGACATTAACTCGACACATAACAATACATAGGAGCTAACAATTTTCGACACGACCCACGAACTCAACATAAAATCAGCAAGTTATGATTAATTGAAGAGTTTTACTCGTTTAATTAAATGGATCAAGTTAATTAAGATTAGAATCCGAACATGAATTGCCACCCATAAGTTGTAATAGTCCTAATCTATCACGTTGTTTAGCAACGGCCAACCCCTATTAGTACCTCCTCATCGGCCTTAATTAACAAATGAAGAATTTAAATAAATAATTTAATTATATATATTATGTGTAATTTGTAATAAAATGAAGCATCACTGTACGACAAGGTCGTTGAGAAGATAAATTAGTAAAATCCATACATCAAAGCATGTATTGGGTGATGGGGTACTGTACACTTCTGTTCACTCGAGCATTTCTCATGATAGACCACGACACGTGCCTCTGCCTCCCCCACCCTTCCCCTTCAGAGACCACGACACGTGCCTCTGCCTCCCCAACACCTTTCTCTCGAGCGTGTCACAAAAAGCCTTCTCCATCTCTCTTTCTCCATTGCATCGAACAACTCAACTCAACACAACCCCCCACTTTCCCTCCCCCCATCTTTACCTTTTCTTTTCTCTTTTCTCATATGCCCCCACACCACATCATGGTTGATTGTATGTATTATATAGAATTATTAGCTACGTTTATAGGGGCTTTGGGGGTATTTTACTTCTTTTTTTTAAAATATTAGTTAGGGTCCGTTTGAGTGTGCGATTTCAAAATAACGATTTTAAAAAGTGATTATTCAAAACACAGTTAAGCGTTTGGCAAAATTATTGTTTTCTAAAAAGCACTTCATTGCCTACGATTTGAAAAAATAGATTTTTACATTTTTAAATCGCAATTTTTTTAAAAACGCAACTCTCAAACGATTTATTTTTTAGGATTTAGTTTAAAATCGCACTTCTTGTCTACGAAATCACAATCTCAAACGCATCCTTAGCCTCCTAAATTGACAACTTATTTTTTATGAAGCACCACAAATTGACAAGTGTCATGATTTGACACTTTGAACTACCAATCTGTTATTATTTAACCCCCTCCGTCAGTCTTAACCGTTATGTTTGATGGAGAATCAAAATTGACAAAAATATTCCAAAAAGGGTATTTTGAGCATATTTTGGTCGAATTTGATTTTCCATCTAACATAACGGTCAAGAGACAGAATGAACTAAGTTACAACAAATTGGCAGTTTGAAGGGCTTAAATATGACATTTATCAGTTTATGTTTCTTTATAAAAAAAAAAAATAGTTGTTAGTTGAGGGGGCTAAATTATATTTAACCCTTAATTTTTTATTTTTTTATTTTTATAAAACTTCACTTATCACCCATCGTGTATCAATCTTTCAAATTTTTTTCAACTTTACCGCTCCATTAGAATTTTTCTATTAAATCATAATAGAGAGGTATCAAAATTTCTAAAATATTTTTTTTAATAGAGAAAAAAAAATTGTAAAGATTTAACAGAATTTGTAAAAATACCCACAAAAGTTTCAAAGATTCAGGCGTTGATATTTTTGCAAATTCCGTTAAATCTTAGCCAACGCCTAAATCATTTTCCTAAAAAAAAAAGGAGTCTTAACGGACGTGTGAAATTGAAAAAAAATTGAGAAATGAATACACCAAACTGAGAATCTTTTAAGTTTAGAGGAGTAAATGCAAATGTAACGGAAGTGAAGGGGTTTAGAGAAATTTTCCTTTAATTAATTAATTATTTATTTAATGTTATGATGGATGATTAAAGAGATTAAAGAAAGTGGTTTTTATGGGGGGGATTAATTTAATGATGGCTTCTTTTTAACCGGCAAGTGATGGAGCATGGGATTGCGAGCACACGCCTCATGGCCCTTGGTGACTCATAACCTATGTTGGTAATTGGGGTGGTGGGAGACATTACTATGATTTGGATGAGAATCATGGTACAACCACCATTTTCCTTGTTCTTCACATTTTCTTTCTATTCTTTTTATTTTACTATTTTATAATCCACCCCTTCCATGTCCCTTAATCTGGCTCATATTGGGGGACCATTATCCTATGATTCTGCTCTACTCCATTCAAGTACAAGAACTTGCTACCGAGTTTAGTTGAGACTGTCACGTTTACGTTATGAGATAAAAGTATAGTTGTTAACATTACTTATTTTAATAATACAAAAACAATTTTCACTCTTATGTTATACCTAAACATTTTTTTAAAGAGTAATACTATTTAGTAGATTGATATACGACTGTTATACAACTAGTATTGCGTGAGAGTAAAAATCAGCATTAGATATTTTTTTTAAAAATAAAATCACTTTTGTAATTACTCTCAAAGTTCTCAATTTAGTGTATCGAATTTAAAAAAAAAAAAAAATCAATCTCACCCCTTCGTTATGATTTAAAAGAAAATCCTAACGAGGTTATTGAAATGCCTAAAAAAGTAGCTGTAATTTAAAGGTAATTTTGTAATTTTATAAATTTCACAGGGGTACAAGTGTCATTTTACCCTTCAACTGTCCGATTTAATCCCAAACCCTAACGGGATTGTAAAAAATGAAAATTCGTGTAATACTCCGTATTTTAAGATATTGAATAAAATATCTTAAAATATAATTTAAGACCTAATAATAAGGCATAAAAAATAGATATGAATATTTATGAAAATAAATTGATTAAAAAGTGTTTATAGTTTCAATTTAATAAAAGTTCAAACGAACCTTAAACTTTTGAATGACGAAAATAGGGTAAAACAGACTCTATTTTGATCAATTCAAAAGCCAAAATGCTCGCCTCGAAATCTTCTAGCGATGTCATAATATCACGTGAAAATCGAAATTTTCATTTACGCTTTTTTGTAAAAAGCGGGGTGCAACAGTTCGATACATCAAATTGAGAGTTTTTTAACTTTGAAAATAATTTCAAAAGTGATAAAAAGTTTTGGAGGGTTAAGTGAAGTTTCTCCCCCATCCATTTTTTTACAAAAGTTGATCTAATGACTGATTTTTATTATCATATCATTAAGTTATATGGCAGTTATATAATGTATAACAATCTACTAAATAATTTTTTTTTTTTATCATATAAAAAATACATTAGCATATGTACATACCAAGTTCTGAATTTTCTTGAAAGCTTTTTTGATGACATGGGTTAACATTTATTAGGATTAGGATCCTCTACAATTATTTGTCTGAATTTGAAAGAATTCGGGCAGGTGATTGTGAAAGAACACTTATAGGACCCACCTGACCAAATAAAAATGAAGCTGCTTAACCACTTATCCGGTCAGATGGGTCCCACAAGTAATCTCTCACAATCACCAGTCTGAATTTTTTTAAATTCAAATAAATAATTATAGATGATCCTTATCCATTTACTAACCATAGAATGACCACTCCAATTGCTTACACTGCAGATCAATTAATGCTGGTTCAAAGCTTTACAAGTGTCAATTTTAGAAGAAATTTGAGCAACTCATATGTTTATAGGATAATATAGTGAAATTAATTGAAACTTTAGTGGTTTGATTTCTGTGCCTCTCGAGGAGCCCCATTATATATCCTTTTGGTAAACCCTAGATGCTAAAAGTCATGAAGACCCATAATAAGGAACCCAATTTTAGCCTATCTATATGTTCTAGTGTTCTACCTTTATGCATGTACCATGCAAGTAGAAGATTAATTTCAATATTATTTAGGGTTCAACCCTATATATTTACATATATATTAGCGTACACTCTATAAAACAAACAAAGATAACAATGTTAGCTATAAATCAAAGATAGAAAACCAGAAAGGTAAATAAAGAAAGAAATTTTGTAAATAAATGTTATATTCTATATATATTTCTATTCTACTTCATCTCATTGAGTTGATGTGGTAGTGTCTATTAACTTTTGATTTTTTTTTTTTTTTTTAATATGGGCTAATGGGCATAACCATATCAGCAGTAGGATAAAAGTAGGACGAGATTGTAATAGATAGCATTACTCAAAACTTTATACAAACCGTATATTTTCTTAATGATTAATTGACTCCATGATAGGGTATTTATACAAGAAAATTCGGAGACATTGTGCGTATTAACTCTGTTTATTCTAAACATGGAAGTCGCCACTGTAAAAGTTAAGGAAGAGGTTGTCCTTTCTTCGCAAGCTCAGTAGTTTTTGGCTGGAGTTTCATTTCTCAATTGATTGCAGTAGATGAGTGAATGACACTCTTGCTTTTACTCTATGCTCAAATTTTCTTCCCTTATATAATATATTAATGAGTGTTATTAGATGTACAATAATTTTTACTACAAGTTTCTTACAAACTAACGTGACAGTGTACATAAAACTTGTTACGCCAGCCACTAAACGATTAATTTTACCTATCAAATTTTGTTACTTAAATTTTTTTTCACCGATGCGTGTGGCACACAAGAGCCACTGTAGTTTGTAGTATTATTTGTTTAGAGCATGTTTGAGATTGTGTCAGAGAGCTTAAAATGTACTTTTAATACTTAAACAGTTATGCCAAACAAAAAACTAATATGTTTGATAAAAAATAAAATATAAAAGTACTTCTTTTCTCTTTTTTCTTTTTCTTTTTATTTTTATTTTTATTCTAAAAATTGTCAAAACACACCTTTAAAAGAATCTTCAAAATAAAATTTTGGTAAAACTCCTTCTGACTTTTAAAAGCTCTATGCATACATCCTACAAACTTGTTAAATTTAGTCAAAAGTTGTATGATACTAAAAGTAAGTCACTAATTTAGATGAATTGACACTTTTGACTTGAGTAGCTAGTCCACAAATCTCCTCAAAACAACCTAGATCTTTAATTTGGATATGACCCAGAAGTCAAAGTCAAATATTTGTTTTCTTATGCTCTTATGAGGAATTAAATTTGGACCATCTCAGAATGAGTTAGGCAACTCGGCTTGTTATATATATAATATCAAAATCATAGAATATAATATTTGAATCAAGTGAAGAAAAAATAGGATAATTTAGGATAAGGAACGTTTCATCAACATCAACAAATTTCACTTATTTTCATATAATAAGATCATTAATTTATGTATTTTATCTGCTTGAATGGAACTTCTAAACTACAAAAAATGGGATATAAGGCTCCAATTGATAAGGTTTTTGTTTTTTTACCTTTTACTTTTCATTTTCAAACCAAAAACATTAACAAACAACCTAGACACAAATTTTTTATTTTTATAATAATTATATTACAAAGTTCTTGAAAGCTATTTTTGAATTGAATATCGATCACTCTCTCGTGAGTGAGGAGTCGTTCGACCGCCTTTTAAATGAGACGTACATTTTCATCATAAATGTGTAATTTTAAGGGACAACATTCTTGTTCAGCCGGAATGCTAAAAATGAGAGCAAAATGAGCCGTATCCGGCACTGTTGATCACCCACCAAAATATAATAACAAAACATTTTTAATCTCTAAAATTCGCTCTCAATTCTCTCAATAAAGAATAAAGAAATTATTAAAAAATAATATTTAAATAAAATAATGGAAGTTGATAACTAAAAGAGAAAACCCTCTACGTGTATTTTCTCCCGTATGATCGTAACCCATTAATTGTACACAAAATTCAAAAAAAAAAAAAAAAAAAATTGAAAGTGGTGCTCCATGTAGGAAGAGGAGGGAGTGCTCAGTTAAGAAATGATTTCCCCTGTTTGGCAGCAAGAGGGATCACAGTTGGGTTGATGGTGGCTCCATGGCCCCATCAGAGATGCATCCTACTTTCCACATTAACTAATTAAAGATATACTAATAAACTAAGGATGGGAAGCAAAGAGACACATCATTGATCGTACGGACCAATAAGTCATGTCAAATTATTTAAATACTAAATGCCCTCAAATCTTCAAATCTTTGCTTTAAACAAATCAATCAAATTAAAATAACAACCGAAAAGCACCTTTAATTCATTTGTTAAAAGTTTGTGATTAGTTGGGAGAGGCTGATGAGAGTTCTAAACTCGACATTTGGGTGGCAGCCATCACCCAAAACCTTATTAATTGGAGGGGTTTACTTCTTACCTTTTCACTGCCCTTGAAACTAACCTTCATATCAATAACAATTACAAATCCTGCCAACTAATTATAATTGTTATAAGGGTTTAGTTTTTGTTTCCTATATATATATATATATATATTTATGGGACTTTATCCAAAAAATACCATGAGCTATGTTAGAATATATTTATAGTTTTCAATCGGTCGCACCGGCAATGAATCTCCTGCAAAACAGAGAAAGAGTCGGTAGAGTATGTTGGTCTTTTAAGGGACCGAGAACACTTTGATAGTTAAGTCGGTTTAACTGTTTGTGTGTGAGAGATAAATAAAACGTAACTAAGGATTTTTGCCTTGTCTTTTGGAGAAAATGTCATATTTATAACAAGGCTTGAGTGCTCGGGCCATATGCTGAGCATGTCGGGTATTCGGGTCGCTATGCCCAACAAGTCATTTCAAATTTATGGAAAATATGACAAATTTAGAGTTATGGTAGAGGTGATATTTTATGGACTTTTATGCTTATAAGTTTGATAACCCTTTTGTAGAATGTGAAAATTGAAGTTCATAATTCAAAATTATTAGATAATATGTGATGTTTGAAGTAAATTTATGTTTTCTTAATTCATTTTTAAATTTTGACATCCCAAATTGTTCAAGTTTATGGGCATTTGCAAAAGGAATTCACAAGCTCTTAAAGTGAAATATAGTAGTTATTAGTTATTAGTCCACTTGTATGAATCATAATGATCCTAACCTAATAAGGCATTTAGATTTAATAAAGCTAAATATGAGGAAAGTTTAGAATCTTAGACATATTCTATTGTACACACAACATTAAGTTAGGTATGATATTCTTAAGAGAAAGGAGGTGTGAGCAGATGACGAATCAAACCCCAAATGTCAAGCACTTTGCAAAAGATTGATGGCGAAAAAAAAAAATGAAAAAGGTCGGAATAGATCTACAAGAGATCTCTTGCAGTGTTTGCAACGGTCCAGATTTAATTTATCACTCTTTCTCATAAAAAAATTTGAAATTAAATCTATACCGTAAAAAAAAAAAACTACCAAGGATCTCCTGTAATATTTTTTTACAGCACTTAAACCAAATCCTTAAAATAAAAGAAAATGACCTAATTAAAGCTCGCCAAATTTGAAATTGCTATAGAGAATCAATAATATACTGAAATTATTTAATTATATATATATATATATATATATATATATATATATATAGAGAGAGAGAGAGAGAGAGAGAGAGAATATTATTAATGTTAAACATTGTTTATATATACATATATATGTGTAGATCTTATTCTTATATCTCTTGAGGGTGGGGGAGGGAAGGGGGCCTGGAATATTGGTCTGTAATATTTTTAAAACAAATTAGTTCAAAAATAATAAATGATATTATATGTGTGCATGTTACGTACCTAATAAAGTACATGTAATTGATGCAGGAAATGATGTAGGTCCAAATCCAATGTTGGTTTATTTGTCAGCTACGAACCATTTAAACCAAGACTTATGTGATATATAGCTCTGACTTCGACCCATGGAAAGAGCCCTTCTTCTCATGCAAGGCATAAATATGCCTTCATATATACTTAATTGCTTGGATAGTTACAGCTCCAACCAAATTGCCTGGCCTGACCCCTGGCCTCTAAAAACATTTAATTTCCATGCTGCATGCCTTCACTAGAGACTGGGGTTATTAAGTACAGTTTTGAAGGGCACTTGAAAGTAGGCCAGGTTGGTTAGCATAACCAATAGGGATAATTATACTTAACCTCCCTGATTTATTCACGGTGTGGCGATTTACCTCCCAATGTACCAAAATTGATACATGACCCCCCGAAGTTGCCAACGTGTGGCAAAATCAACATTCCGTCCAATCGGCCGTTTGTTTGGACGGAAAGTCGGTCACGTGCAAGTCACGTGACCGTTTAAGACAGAGACCCTCCCCAAGTCACGTGACTTGCACGTGACCGACTTTCCGTCCAAACGAACGGTCGATTGGACGGAATGTTGATTTTGCCACACGTTGGCAAGTTCGGGGGAGTCATGTATCAAAATTGGTACATTGGGGGGTAAATCGCCACACCGTGGATAAATCAGGGGGGTTAAGTGTAATTATCCCTAACCAATATTTGTTAACGTGTTTTGAAGAGTATTTTTTTTTTGTTATTGGTATTATAAAAGTGTTGTGACGTGAGATAAAGACGGTAACTATTTTTGTGTTTTGGTTTGTTAATGTTGTAGTTTTATGAAGAATAATGTGTTCTCAAGTCAATCAAAGGCATTCACAGTTCGATGTAGCACGGTTTTTGTAATGTCGACCTCGAATTATCATAAGTTGTAATGTGAGTATTTCACTTTTCAGCTCATTTTAATTTCATTCTTACCGTTAGGGTTTTGTGTTAACCCAAACGGCTAACGGGTGAAATGTCTTTTTATATCCTCGTGAAATTTATAAAAATACAAATTTGCCTTTATTTTTATTTTTTTTATAAAAAAAAAACCCCAAACCACATTGAAAAAAAAAAAGAAAAAAGAAAAAAGTTTGTTAATGACTTGGTTTTATGTCTTTTGTAGCACTTCTTTGTAAGTTTCATAACTTCTAGCTTGTTTAATATTGTTCACAAAATTTGTGCTTAATAAATATTTACTTTTATCACACGACTTTATATATATATGGCCAAAAATGAAATTGAAAAGTAATGAAATCATTGCAAATAATATCTTAAATAAATTTGAAACATTAAAGGGAATATATATATATATATATATATATATATATATATATATATATATATATATATATATATAAAAGTAAACATAAAACCTTCTTCTTCTCAAGGTTTGTCGTCCAATGAGTCATGCTTGTATAGAACTCCCAAAAAGTCTTGGTTTTGCCTTCCGTTTATCAATGAATAAAGTAGTCTGCCTATCCTACATTTATATGCTTTCTTGAGCCAAGTGCTTCTAATATAAATCATGAAATTTGATGAACATAATTAAATGCTTTAAATATCAATTATATTAAAATTTGAATTTTCTTGGCTTCAAAACGTTCATCTAAAAAGCAGTTCCTAGTTTTTTTTGCTTGTGCATCGGGATTATATATATATATATATTTTTTTTATTTGCAATTAATGTTTATTAAACGAACAAAATAAGTGTCTTAATTTCCTAAGTGCAATTACTAACACTAAAGTACATTAACTTGAAAACGTGTACTTGTACAAAGGAAGTTTGATTTATAATTAAGTACAATTAATTAAGGTGTGTACTTTGTGATATGTCAATATGTGGCGGCATGCATTCAATTATAAAAAAGGTACTAAGATCATTTATAAATGAACTTTCTATATTTCTATCTTTAATAGTTAATTAAAAGTTACTTTTCCTGCTTTATAGCAAATGACTTTTTAAATACTATTCTTTCTTTCTATCTTAAATATTCTTTCTTTTATTTCATTTTCCAATGAGAAAGAGAAAGAGAAGGAGAAAAAAAAAGAAAGAAGAAGAGGAGGGATAACAAAATAAATAAATAAAGAGAAAGCTGGAAATAGAAAATCATACAAAAAATAAAATAAAATTATGCATTCATCTACATTGCTTCCCAGCCTTCCTTACATTTGGGTGCTTGTAGATGAAATGCAAAATACATTTGGTTTTAAAGAGTCGGATTGAAATGTTCTTTTAGAAGTTTAGCTAACCATTTTACAGAAAAGTTCAGAATGCATAAACCATTGTGAATGATAATATAATGAATTCTGGGTGCAGTTAATAATGTCAACCAAATGGGTGCATGTTACGGGCCTCCGTAACAAGGGACGGAAAATCAACAAGAATGATGAATTTTTGTAGGATAATTCGAGGAATTTTGAGCTTCCTAATTATGAGAGCACACACGAGTTAAAGTCTTGCATAAATTTGACAAAACTAAGCTAGCTTGGATATTTAAAAATGATCTTATTATGTGCAGGATTGTACTTTAGGTGATTTGCATGTTATGCTTTGTTACTAGTTTTTGGTGTCTTTTTCTTTTATATATGAGATCTCATCTATTCATTTGGATTTCATTGGGATAAATGATTGTAAGTTTTTGGTGTCTCACTCCATACATTCTAAAGGAATTTGCTATTCTTTGGAATGAATATATAAGATGTAGCATTACTTTAAGAGGGGTGGGGGATTCGACAAAAGGTATGAGATAATTACAATCAAATATTGAAATCAATTACAATCAGATTTGATTATAATACAATCAAATCTGATTATATATTCTAACTTTATCTCCAATATCTAAAGGAAGATTTGACAAAAGGTGGGAGATAATTACAATCAAATATTGAAATCAATTACAATTGGATTTGATTTAAAATTCAACCAAATTCGATCATATATTCTAACAAAATCTAGTTAGAGCCTGTGACGGCCAATGAGTCACCTTTGACAATTTGAATTTTCAAAGAAAACAATACTTTGGGATGTTCCAAAATGAAATAACAGACCAAAAATATAAGAAACAATAACTATACTTAAATGCCACATTAATAAGTGTTAATCTTGAGATCAATGTCAGAGGACCTTGCAAGCATGGCTGCTAAAGCTTCTCCCATATCCTGATCACAAAGGGGTAGACATTTGTTTCCAAAAAAAATGAGAGAACCATCAAAATCCAAGCCTACAACAACAATAATAGAGAAATTATCCCTAATCGCAACATCGAAGTTCAGTTCGATGATTCCTAATGGCGAGGGGGGACCAAGGAGGAGTTTGTGGATTTTCAGCCTCTAAAGATTCTTCCAATCCTGTTATGTGAGATGGTTGAATTAGGTAGGAATTGGAGCATTTTGTATGCCGAATATGGTGAGAGCGTCTTCAGCAAAGTATGCCCGTACAAACGGGGTGATTCGCTCTCACTAACCATCTAAGGCAATGCAGTTAGTGGTTTTAGGGGTACGGGTAGGCGGTAAATAACCGCCTACCTTTATATATAAATAATATAAATATTTATATTATATATTTAATATAAAAACAAAACATCAAAATGACATAGTTTTATCACCAAAATCATTTAGGTTTACATTTTACACGACTTGATGATTCACTCTCTCAAAGTCACTTTGTTACTCAAAATCTCACATCAAATTCACACCAACACTTCCCCTCTCTTAGGCTCCGTCTCCCGCTCTCAAATCTCGCCTTTCAGTTCTCGTCTCTCTCTTGTCCCTCCTTCGATCTCTCCCTTCTGGTGGTGTCTTTGTCGTTGATTGAGTAGCTTTAGCCTTTAGCAGCTAGGAGGTATAGACCCATTTGGAGTTTCTCAATCTCTTTGAATCATTTCACCATGTTAACACATGGAGTTCATCTATGTTTATATTTGCTTTTGATTTCGCAAATAGCTTTAGGATTTGCGCAATTTTGGTTTATGTGATTTTGAATTGTTTGTTTTAGGGTTTTTCTTTTTAGGGTGTCGGTTGTGGAGTATTGATCGGGGGTTCAGTTTTAGTGTTTCATTTTTCTGTGTATTTGATCTCCAACCGAGTGGGTGTTACTTTTCTACAGAAATGTTGGGTTGATTTTAGTGTTGGTAGGCCGGGGTTGAGATCGGGGTTTTACCATAACTTTGCTGCTTGGTTGTTGAGAAACTGAATTGATTTTGGGTTTTGCCAAAATTGTATAGATTTTGGTCCTATATGTACTCACAAATTAACAATGACCTTGTTTACTGTTCATGCATGATTTTTCGTATTTCCTTAAATTCTTCTTGAGTTATTATTTTTTGAATTATCGTCATATTTTACTAATAAATTTACAATACAATTATCATTATATTTTACATATTATTTGACTTCATGATTTGTATTTGTAAGGGTGCTGATTTGGCTTCGTGTTATGCTGTAAATCCGTTGTCATCAAGTTATCAACTTCCACTTATGAATATGTCAGATTGATTTTTATGTTTTTGTATGTTTTAGATTTGAAATGTTAGTGTTTTTTTGGATTAATTTTAGATTTCTAATGTTTTGGATTTCTTAATGTCGGTGTTTATTTGGATTAGTTGGATTTGTGATTTGAAATTTGGTGTTTTGGATTTGAATTATTTTTTATTTGTATTTAGATTTGTTGTTGTTTATTTGGATTTGGCTTCTTGCCATTAGAATCGGGAAAAAGGGGCCTAAAATGTCTAAAAATCGGCCCAAAAAGTCGAAAAGCCCTTATATGATAAGCCATTATTATTATTATTATTATTATTATTTTTTTAAAAAAAAATAAAAAATGAAAAAAAAAGCTCAAAACTGGCCAAAAAGTCTAAAAGTTCACATAGAAACAACGGTTTTCAAACTACCGGTTATAGGTTTTAATAACTATTAACTACCGGTTATAGTGATTAGCGGTTGCGGTTGTTAAAATACAATAACTGCCTTAGGCGGTTGTGGTTAACGATTTTAGCCAATAACAATTTGTACAACCCTACAGTAGAGTAGACAAATCCCTCGTAATAGTCAAATTTAACGATTATTAGTTTTTTTGTCCTCTCTAACAAAATAGCCAAAATGTAATTTTTCCTTATAATATGGACAATGAATAAGCTCAAGAAAGAACTTTTTGTAGGGAGAGAAAGAGAAGAGATAAAAGAGGAAGCGAAGAGAGGCATGTGGGCTATATCTTTACTATATTGAATTATATTGAACAATATTACATACCTCTTTATTATGGATAGAGAATAAGAAACCGTAAAACAATTAAGATATGTAATAACCCTAAAAAAAGAAAAAAAGAAAAAGAATATTAAATGTTCTAACCCTACTAAACATGAGCTTTTAAATTGCTGTTGAGGGGGTTCCATTTATTACATACTCGTACAAGAGAAATTGTAAGAGGGGGCAAAGCATTTTCATTCATGATTTGCTTAAGTTTACTTTCCCCTTTAGTGTTTTTTTTACTAACCTCGTTTCTTGACAAAAAAAAAAAAAAAAAATTAAAATTGATTACGTTTGTTAAAATTAGTTTTGTTTGATAACATTTTTTCATTATTTATTTTGTGTAATATTTTCAAAATAAAAATATTAACAAACAATCTAAAATACAAGACACTCGAAATTACTTTTACTTTTATATTACATAAAAAAAAAAAAATAACAAAAAAACAAAAGCACAATCTAAAATTCATTAACAAACTAACCACGTTTATGTGATTTATTGTTTTCTCTTCTCAAATAAAAAAATAATGACAAACAACTAGAAGTAATATGGGCTCTTTTTATTAATTAATGTGTTTTGTAGGGAGTTTTTTTTTTTTGATATGACGTAAAGGTTAAATTTTTTTGTGGCGAAAATACAATTAACCCTCTCAAAGTTTGACCACTTTTCCAGTTTTGCCTCAAATGTTTAGAACTTTGCAATGTGCCCCAAATGAAGTTTCTAAATTTGTCAATGTAGCCAATTAATCCGTTAGTGATTTTCGTTTGCTTTGACAAAAATGGATGATTTTTTCCCTGCGAGCTTCTCCATTTTACCCTTCAGTTAGACGTGGTCAATTACAGAATTGACCTTCAAATATTTCACGTGTGTTTTAGATAAATTTGAACTGATGTTTAATAAGACTTTAGATATCTACCCATCTTCGTGTTCTTCGACCAGCCTAAAGATAGCAACTTTTTGAACGAATCAGCATGTTCGATTTCTTCGACAAGTCCAAAGCATAGCATAGCGATTATGTTACAAAAATATGGTCTTTATCTTTTGAAGCACGAGTGAAACTTTGGGGGGTTAATTGTATTTTAACCTTTACGGCATATATTAAAAAAAAAAATTCAAAACAAAAACAAAAAAACACTCCCTACAAAACACATTAATTAATTAAAAGAGCCCATTTTTATTTTTCTGAAAATGGTAGCTTCTCAATCTTTGACCATAAAAATTAGCAAAGTATCTTTTTATTGTTGTTTCCTTTTGTTTTATTGCGATAGGAAATAGCAAGCCGAATCCAAAAACAAATTTATTTATAGTAATAATTAAGAGAAGGACAAAATAAGTAGAAAGGGAAAGAAGGAGGGGCAAATAGGAGAGGAAGGAGATTTAAAGTGTGGAACGGCGCAGTGTGTCTGTCCCTTCAGTCTTCACGATAAGCCCGGTGATTAGCTCCAATGGGGAACAACCCTTTCTCACTTCTCTCGTTAGGGCACTTTTGAACCTCCAATTCCCGTACACCCCGGATTTTCCTTCCCACTTTCTCACCGACCAAACAGACCACCCAACAAACAACCAACCCTAATCCACTCCCACTACTTGTATGCTATATGTGAGTGCTTTCTTTTTTTCTCACTCTAAAAGTTTTTGAGTTTCCTAGTTTAACTGAATTTTGTTGGTTTTCGTTTGGCTGAGGATAGCAAAGCGTGACGGAGAGAAAGTAAGGGAAGGAAAGAGAGAAAGAAGAGTTGGGAAACTCCAAGTGCACGAAATCCGCGCTCTTGACGGGAATTCCGGCGACACCGAGCACCCCAGAAGGTCTCGCGCTTCGATCTCTTTGATTTGTTTTTTGGTTGTTTTTCTTCTCTCAGTTTCCCAAGTGGAAAGAGTAAGTTTTGGTATGAACTGTTTGGAATTTTTCTCTCATGGGTTTGATTTTCTGGGTGTTGGGTTGTTCAGAAGCTGATGATCTGAGAACTGGGTGTGTTTCTCAAATGAGCTAAATTTGCAGGTTGTGATTTAAGAGCGCAGATCTGTGAGCTTTGGGTGCTTATCCAAATTGTCTGATTAAGACAAAAAAAGAAAGAAAAAAGAAACTAGTAATTATAACAAAACAAAGCGGATAACACCTGTCAGGACTCCAACCAATGTTCAAAGTAAGCTAAATTGATTATCTTTCTCTCTCTCTCTGTTTTCTTTCGGTTGGTGATTTCGGGACAGTGTTTTTATTAATGGGTTTTATTTTATTTAATTATTAATGTTATTGGCTTAAGCTTGGTAGCTAGTAATGTAATAATGTCTGGCATTTTTAGGCTCAGCGAAAGCTTTAAATGCGGAGAGGAAGCAAAAAATTGGTTGTGCTCAGATCGGCGAATGGTACGCAATTTACTGCGCCTGCTTTAGCTTGAATCTGAGCCGGAAAAAGGCTCAGATCAAGGTTTTTAGGCTCTCTCTTCCTTTTTTGTTTCTACTTTTGTTAAAGCTTATCGTATTTAGCCTTTAAGCCTCAAGGGTGGGCTATGGCCTTGTAGCTGTGTGTACGAAAGAAAACAAAGTCAGATCTCTCTCTCTCTCTCTCTCATTGAGCATCTAATGCTCTTTTTTTTTTTTTTCTTTTTTTTTTTTCACTATTTCTTTTTTGGTTGAATGGGAAAATTTTGCTTTTGGGGTTTGCTTGCAGGGCTGAGGGTCTGAGAACAATTTCAGAGGCCTTTGCTTTTGAAAGGCGGTTCTGGTGGATGTCTGCGACTGCAAAAAGCTTAAACGAGAGAGCGAGCCTTCACTGACTTGGACCGTGATATATCGGCGCAGCGTAAAAGAAGGCCTTTTTATCACTACACAGCCAAAGTAGTCTCTGAATTATCGTCATCAATATGAACAGGACACTGCAACCCCACCTACACTACTCTAATCACATCTCTTTCTCGATCTAAAAAGAAAGGAAAAGAAAAAAACCCAATCTCTCTCTCTCTACCTCTCTTTCTCTCTCTAGAAGCCGTACAAAACCTCACAAGCAAAAGGGTTTGTGTAATTTGTGAAGAGTTTCTGTTTGAGAAAGGCATGAAAGCGGTATGGAGGTGGAGGAGATTCAGCAGGGACAAGCTTGTAAGTTCCCAAGGGTTGTAAATGGCAGAAATATTGAGTCTAGCAAGATAGGCTCGAGATACGCAGATGAGGATGAAGATGGAGAGCTCAAAAGGGTTAACAGCGGTGGGCCAAGTAGCGACGCCGTTTGCACTGCCAACAGGCTTCGCGGCTGGCACCACTCGTCGCGTATCATTAGGGTTTCACGGGCCTCCGGTGGAAAGGATCGCCACAGCAAGGTCTGGACGTCCAAGGGGTTGAGGGACCGGAGGGTTAGGCTGTCTGTCACCACGGCTATTCAGTTCTACGATCTTCAGGATCGGCTCGGTTACGACCAGCCGAGCAAAGCTGTGGAGTGGCTGATCAAGGCCGCCGCCGACTCTATCAACGAGCTTCCCTCGCTGAGCAGCTCTTTCCCCGACACCCCGAAGCAACTGAGCGATGAGAAGCGAGCGAGTGCGGGTACTGAAGGTGGGTTCGATTCAGCTGAGGTGGAGCGTGATGGTGACCCCAATTTTCAGCAAAATCAAAGCCAGCACCTTTCTCTCTCCAAGTCTGCTTGTAGCAGCACCTCGGAGACCAGCAAAGGCTCCGGCTTGTCCCTCTCCCGGTCCGAAATCCGCGTCAAGGCGCGAGAGCGGGCCAGGGAGAGAGCCAAGGAGAAAGAGAAGGAAAACGATCAAAATGTGAACCACATTCAGCAAAACTCTTCTTTTACTGAGCTTCTCACCGGTGGAATCAGCAGCGTTAACAACAACGCTGCTACTAGTCCCGCTCAAAACCAAAGCGGTGATCAGCCTAATTTGTTCCACAAGGCGGCGAGACAGTGGAGTTGTTCGACGGGCGCCCCGATGGAGTACTTCGACTCGGGGCTCCTGGGGCCGTCGTCCCGAGCCGCCCATCACTCATCGGGATTCTCCGGACAAATCCATATGGGAAATTCCCTTCCACAGACAATGACAATGTCTGTTAATCCTTCGTCGTTCAATGTCTCGGGGGATAACAACCATTTGGAGCTGCAACATTTCTCTTTAATCCCGGACCATCTCATCCCGGTGGCCGCGGCGTCATCCCAGCCCGCCGTTGACTACAATCTCAACTTCACCATCTCTTCCGGCCTTGCTGGCTACAACAGGGGGACCCTTCAGTCCAATTCACCGTCTCTTCTGCCTCACCTCCAGAGGTTTTCTGCTATAGACGGACCACACTTGCCCTTCTTCATGGCTTCGGCGGCAGCTTCAGGGCCTCCGCCCATGGAGAATCACCACCACCAACACCACCACCAGTTCTCACCTGAATTCGACGGCCGCTTGCAGCTCTGCTACGGCGACAATAGCCGACACTCAGACCAGAAGGGAAAAGGCAAGAACTGAGTTCCTGTAAGAGCAGCATTCCTCTTTGCCCATCTTCTTCCTGGTGAGTTACAGTGATCATTCTAATCCTCATTTTTATTGATATATTTTTTTATTTGCGTCTTAGTACAATATTGCTTCTCTGTTCCTGTGCTTGTTTGGTTCTTTGCCTCATTATTGAAATGTTTTCTTTACTTTTCCCTCTCTTACGCTTGTACGTATTTATTATTATTTTTTTCTCCTGTTTGTGTTTTGGATTTACGTGTTGTGTGCAATACCACGGACTGTTTTGCTTTCTTGGTAATCATAAATAACTCAGCCATTGGGCATATATTTATATGGGTGTCACCTATTAAATTGTCTTTATTTGATTCCTGCATGAATTGCCGTGAATAAGGATCGGCTCCTTGTCTCCTCTTCTGTTCTCCTCTTGGTTTCCTTATCTCTAGCATCTGCAAGTCCACGCCAGGTGTTAGCTTCTGCGTTGGCTTGGCCATGTGTTTGGATTCATGAGTGGAGCGGGGCAAGCTCCACTTTTACAAAAATGAGGCACTGTGAGAGCTTTAGAATCCGTACCCTTTTTTTTTTTCTGCGTCCCAAGCAGTTCCACATGGCAGTGGCCCGGCGCTCTGTCGGGTCCGTTGAATCACACGAGGAGGCAAAGCTATTCCCTTTGGTAAAGCCATGCACGTAGGCAGTGCCCCTTTTCAAACTTGAAAGAAAAGTGCTGATACAGTGAAGTAGTTTCATTTCAGACAAAAAAATGAAGGAAATGTATGAGCCTGTTGTGTCAGAGAACTGCGACGAAGAAGAAGAAATACGAGGTTATATATAATCTAAATACTTTCTTTAAATTACATGAGGAAGGTTATATGGGGTGAATGATTCAACTTTCTGGACAAAGAGGGAAAATTTGATTTAGCATTCTTACCGTAATAGCAGCAGTTTTTTTTTTTTTTTTTAGATTTTTTAAAAATTTAAAGAACTAAGTTAGTGATTCCTTATTATATTTCAAATAACTGTTAGGGAAAAGAGAGAAAAAAGAAAGTCATTTAAATATTCTTTTAAATAAATGATACGAAAAAGAGAGTTTTTTTTTAGTAAAATAATGGTAATTAAGGGAAGCAAAAGTGCTGCCCTAGATCCAGGGTAGCACTTTTGTTCACTTAGGTTTCCCTAAACCAAGGAAGTCTGTTACATGTGGCTTTTTAAGAGTTTTTATTCTACATTTAAAAAAATAAAAATGAAATTTAAGGAATTTGTTGCTAGTGCTCTTAAGATTTAGTTTAATTGGATTGCATTTTCTGTCGTTTTGAATTATATATGAACTTTTTTTTAAAAAAAAATAGAAAATACTATACACTAGTCATCCTATACTAAAACCTAATGTTTTCAAAATTATTGTATTAATTTATACATAAAAAAACTAGGTTGAAAAGCCTTTTTTATCTAAAAAAAATAAAAAATTGTTATGGACTGTTAGTTTCTAGTTTTTCAGCTTTTCTATCATAATTTTGAAATTTATGTTCCCTCACAAGAAGCAAAATGCTTTGAAAAATATGAATTTCACTTTAACAAAAAATATAAAAAAATTCCCAAAACTTCAAAATTGAATAGGGAACAATAAATTTGTGAAGAAATAAATTATAATAGTCCAATTGGTTGGGAGCAGGCTCCCTTAAATAATTTATGCCACCAATGATTAGTATAATAGTTACTTATCAAAAAAAAATGATTAGTATAATAGTTACTTAGTATAAATCAATGGTCCTTACACTTTTTGATGAATGTATAGTTAGTATTTTTAGGTCAGCAAAAGATCTATTAATTCGTTTAATGGCGTTAGTGCCTTAAAGGTGACTAGTACAGTATATAATGTTTTTTTTTTTAATTTAAGAAAGGTTAGTTTCTAATTAAAGAGAAAAGGGTTAATACTTTGAGATTTCACCAGACCTTGATTGTAAGGATTACTTATATATCGAGTAAATCAGTCATTTATGTCCCTAGTATATATGCATGGAAAATTTTCAAAATATCAAATTTCTACAGGAAAACAATCTACTATGAGAACAATACAAGCTCCCAAGAAGTATTTTTCTCTTTTATGGTAGCTTAATCTTTCTTTACCATCCATTTTTTCCTTTATTTTTTGATTTTTATAGTAATTTTGATTTTTGGAGTGCTTAATTTTTTGTCAACCATCATTATTATGGTGGATTCATGCTTGATTAGTACTGTCAGTTTAGTTTGTTCACTGATAAAGGCAGAATGGTTTGTTGCAGCAATCTTTTGGTAAATAAAACAATCACTGAAAAACAAAAGGCTAGAAAGGGCAATAGCTCTGTACATAGAAAATGTATAAGATAAAGAATCTGAAAGATTACAAAAAGAAAGGAAAATATTACAGAAAATGTCGTCAGCCCAATAAAAAAATTCATAATTAAGAAAGATTTGAACTCAATCATATTGGTGCCTCACTGCCATCAAATGCATGTCTATCCCTTTGTTCTAAACACTACACATTACGCACAAAAAACTGTTTCCACACCAGACATCTATCTTATATTCAAATCTCCCATGCCAGCCCTCCAGAAAAGCTCTGCACACAATATTATGTAGCTTTGCTCTTAACGTGAATGCAATTGTATTCAAATAACGATCTTGACTTTATGCAAAGTTCAAACTGCTCTTACAAAATCATATTCTTTAACCCTCATGGGTCAAAGATAAATGGGACATTCAATTTCATAAGCTAGTGGTAAAGCTATAAATATAGGGTTATGACTGCGTGTCGATAGAGTTTTCCTCCAAAATGGGATGGAGAAAAATTTTTCTTTCTCCAACCCAATCTATAAAATTGTTATGTGTCACTTGAATATGTGAGAAACACGTTTTTTTAATAGAACTCTTTTAATGCTATTAAAAAATCATGTGATCCTTTCAATGCTCAAGAGATACATGATAATTTTATAGACTTGATTGGATGAATTTTCTACCTAGTCCGAAGAAAAACTGTCTCCCATGTGCACGATGCTAGGTACTAAGTTGTTAGCTATTAGTCATTGCGTAGGTGTTGACTAAGTTCAAGCTCTTACGAGTCAACACTTCACCAAAGAATGTGCTCACTATAATGAGTTATTATTCGCCCTTTGACGAAAAAGTAGGTTAGACAAAATAAATTTTGTAGTTATGTCCATCTTTCATGCATGTAGTGCATTGATTCCAATAGAGTTGGAAATGCCTCTTTTGGCCTCCACCTTTGCCAGAGTCGGAAGCATCAGAAAACCTTCTACCCTACTTCCGACAAAGGTGAAAACTAACTGGACTTTAATTCCGATATGTTAAGAGTAAGATTTGATTAAAAAGTTGGAGTTGGGACAAGCTCAAAAAAAAATAAAAAAATAAAAAATCTAGACTCTCCTAGTAAGCATTCAACATGAGACTTATCACCTATGAGCTCTTTTATAATCCACTTACTTCTTATCGGCAATTTATTTTCCCAATGTGGGACTAATATTTTGGGGTCACGATCTCCCCCATTCAAATTCTTGAGGTTGTTAGAGCCCCTGTCATGCAGTGCTTCAGCGCTACATTATGTTACTAGATTGCTTTAATACCATCTGTAACGATTGAGGGTGCGCTAGCCATATTTCTGTGTTATCACTCCAAAAGGACTAGTCAAGTTGCAATTGAAGTTTCTTAGAATCATTATTAAAACTCCACCTAATAAGGAACCAGTATAAGACTAACTTTCTGAAGTGTCACATTTATAGTATTTCCACACTTTTACTCAGGTATTGCAGCTTGGCAGTGACCAATAGCTTTGGTCATGCAAATACATATGCCATGCATTTAGGAGACTTGTTTTTCTATTGGAATCGATCTGAGGCTGCATGTGGCAGCTTGTAACTATAATGGATATCAAATAATTGATTGAGAGAAAAATTCTAACGTTTTCATAATGGATATCAAATAATTGATTGACAGAAAAATTCAAACGTTTTCATGTTTAGCAAATCTTTTCTGATCTTCAAGTTAAGGTTGTATTAAAACATACTAGAGAGGGAAACACCCATTTAGACGATGGATAATATATATGCAGTTACAAATTGAAACTTGAAGATAAGGAAATCTAAAAAAACCAAGAACCACAAAGAAAAAAATTCAAATTTCGGATGAACAGAAGGCCCCCTAGAAATCTCCACTCCGCAAAATGCTCTGGCATATCTCACATTCCAAATGCACCACATCAAGCATAAAAAGACCCCCTACAAGCTACATCGGGCTTCCACTTTTCTCCACCATCACCTCCGACAACTTAACTGCTTTATGAGTTCCAGCATTTTTGTTTGTAATATCACGTGAGATGGCTTACTAAACTCTTTAAAAACGACTTATAATACATAAATTTGTTAAAGTTAAACGTACATCTGATCATCCTGTCACAGTTTCAGTATAGCATTGCAACCATTTGAGAAGAATTTTTTATACTTCAATTTTCATTTTGGTACCTAGCTAGGAACTAAGCTAGCTGCTTTCGTACCCAGTTTGGAACTTTATAGAGTCTTGAATTAGACTAACGATATAGTCTTGGAAATAAAAATAGACAATTTTGTGCTTAGTTGGTAAGTATACAAATTCCTGAGTTAAGAAGATAATAGATTTTACGGTTAATATTTGATGAAGTCGAAGGTATGAACAAAATAAACTAGTTTGGTCATAATGATGTTACTTAACAGCTATTTGTTCCATAAAGATGTCCTAACAATTGTGAAAAAGAAAATTGCAAATATTATTAGGTTTTTTTTTTTTTTTTTTTCATTAAGTAAACAAAATTTATTAAGAACAAAAAGGCGCTACCCAAGAACACAAGATGTATACAAGAGAAACACCTTACTAAAAAAAGACAAGATCTAGAAAATCAAGAAAATTAGAAATAGGCAAACAACCATAGGAAGTTGTCCATTGGTAAAAAGTTTTGAAGGAGAAGAAGGCCTTTAGCTCCACCATCATCCTCTCGCAATCATAAAAACTTAGATAATTTTCTCTCCAGATGCACCACATTAAGCATGACAAAATTATCTTCCACATTGTGTACCGAATTTTCCTCTCCAACTTGCATAGAGATCCACCACCCGTCAAGGCACAAAGATCGAAGATGAATTCTACAATTTTTTCACTCTTCTTACACATGCAACACCAATCTATCACTATGAGATTCCACTTTTTTAAGTTATACACAATGAGGATTTTCCTTAAAGCGGCTGACCAGGCGAAGAAAACCACTTTCAAAGGAACCTTCTACAAATACTCCTATAGGGAAAGGGGGTATTGGCATGGGGATAAGGACATTATAGAAAGGATAATTCAGTAGTAGCCAATCACATTAGGGGGATAATTAGTTGAGGTTTGTATTGCAGAAATAGCTAGTTATATGGGTTGCTTGAAGAGAGGGAATTGAGTGGTTGAAATTTTGGAAGTCTGAAAAGTAGGTGATGGTGAATCGTGTTACGTTTGATTTTTTTGTTGACAAATTCATGTGTTAAAACATGGTTTCTGGGTTGTAATATTTAGGTTTGACTTAAGGATTAAGTTGGCGTAAAAGTTGGTCCAAGACATGAAAAATTCAAGTTTATGAATGTTGTCCAACAAAGACCTAGTCAGAGTAAAACAACTATATCTTCTAATTCCAACATCTGTTGAAAGCAAGTTTGGTGGCATTGAAAAGTTGCCCAGTCTGGAAGGTTGAGGAGTGTTGCGATTTGGAAGATGGTGCCGATTTACCTTTTTTGGTATTTATGGAAGGAAAAATATAATAGGTGTTTCGAAGATTTGGAGAGGTCCTTGTAAGATATTTTAGCTTCGTTTTTTCGTACTTTGTATCTTTGGACGGTGGCTTTTGTGTCCCCACCGTCGCTTAGTTTTGTCGATTTTCTTGTTCATTTTTCTCTTTCTATTTAGGTGCTTCCTTTTGTATACTTCTTGGTACTTAGTGGTGCCTTACACTTTTAATAAAACTGATTATTACTTATTAAATAAAAAAAGTTGATTAAAAGGGATACAACTTTGTATTTTACTAACATTTTCCAATTTGAATGTTTATTCGGTCAAAATGGGTAGTCAATATCTCGGTCGAAGCTCATTCGATCGAACTAGTGCGTCAAGTCTTGGTACTAAAAAGTAAAAACTGAGACGTTTGGTCGAAGGCTCGATCGAACTTTGGTTGACCAAAGAGATGGAGTCAAAGATGAATTAATAAAATCCTAGCTCGCGTTCAAACGAGGCAGCCGTTGAAAGTTTGACTGTTAGCCAACTTTGCTTTTAAAAACTCTTCTTTCTCCCCCATCTATACAAGCCTAATGATCTACAACTTTCATAAGACTTGGAGGTTATTTTCATTGTTTTGGGAGAAGTTCCTAAACACATTTTGAGCCTAAACAGATTCCCCTCCTTGTTTTTCATCAACAAAATCACTGAAAAACCTTCATCCACCAGAGTTGTAGGTTGTAGCAAACAAGGTTTGTTTGTAAAAGTGGTTCGTGTAGAACAATGTCAGAAATTTATGGAACTACTATAGTGGGGGATGAATAGGTCGTTTGCCGGGGTTGCAAATTGAGTCTTGTGAGTAACTTTAAAGTTGAGTCTTACAAAAATTTTGTAAGTAAGATCAATCTGTAATACAAGTCTCTTATAGTGAATACCTTTGGGGTTTGCTCACCCTTGGAATGGTTTTACTTTTGAAGAGTTCTTCAAAAGATTTGTACTTTGTTACCAAAATTTCTGTTTGAATTTTCTTTTATGCTTGCTTTGATTTTGGTAACTTTGAGTTCAAAGTTGATAACTTTGTTAACATGAACTGTGTGATTAAATTGAGATTTTTCTGATTTATTATAACTTAAGGTCTAAAACGAATTTTTCAAACCGAGATACAGATCACTAGCTTTTGGTAAGAATTTTTAGTCAATTCATCATTTGTAAGGGGAACAAAGTTCCATTTGAGGTCGTCTTTCTTGCTTGGTCCAGATACTCCATTGTTAACCATTCATGATTTGACAAAGAGCTGAAAATCTTTGTGAACTGGTGTTCGAATGTGCCAAAGTGATGGAGAATGTGGATGGTCTGTCATTGCATTATTTGTTAGCTAGAGAATTTGGTTTCTCCACTTTTCCTTGTTTGGGGTGGTGACCTTTGGTTCCATCCAACGTGGATGCCCCATTGTACGCTTCTTGAATTTCCTTGGATTTTTTTCCACAAATTTATAACTTTTAAGAGTCATCATTACTTAGTTTATGTACTCATGGAACAGGCTCTTATATTTCTCACCGCGATGGTGTTATGAAGGTGAAGCTTTGCTCCTAATACTTGTCTCCATTCATTGAATTCTATTCTCTCATTCGACTAATATCCTTTTCTGTTTCTTACCATTTACTATTAAAATTGTTAGACTACTTTTTTTTCTTGTATAACATAATATTACATTCAACACCCGATAGCTTTTCACTAATCAATGTTTTTTCACATCTACTTTTAGATTACATGATCTCCATATATATGTTTGTCATACTCTCGAAACACCAACATGATTAGAAATTAAAAACTATCTTATCCATAAAACATTCAAAAGTTAAATTCTCTTGTATTTTCAACATCTGTTAAACACTTGACTTTTCGATTAAATAATAAATGACATTTGCTTGACATGAAAATTCGATATGCTTGATAAGTGTGTAAAGAACATTTTTGATATAATAGCTAGTAGGCTTGAGAGAATATTAGTTATTAAGTGATATACCATTACTAGAGGTTTTCCATGTGACTTGAGCCCATTTATATACGTATGTATGAATGTATTTGTTTATGTGTATATGCATATATATAGTAATGGGGCACAACAATTCGATGGGGGTGGTATCAAGATGCCAAGATATATAACCTATACACACATAGAGAATAAGTTGGGTTTGAAGAATGATGATACTTATAGATGAGATGTCTTCCTTTTTGGGTTGTCTCATAATACATGGGAATCTATGGACACTTGAAAAATGAAAATATTTGTTAATTTATTAATTTTAAATTTGAACCTACCTTTTCTTTTCTTTTTTGAACAAGAAAGTAACTCATATCATTACTCAATGAACCTACCTTTTCTTTGAAGTGCATCTAAGGACATTTTTTTTTTTTTGGAAAACTCTTATATATATGTTTATTTCATTTTATTAGAACACATTACATATGTAAACTCTTCAATTTAGGACGGAGGGAATATATCATTTCAAGCTTGGTTTGCAAGAATTGCAAATAAACTACGTTAAACATTTATCACAAGACTGACTCCTTTGAGATTATGGATTGTTTTTTATAAATCAATTTGATAAGGAGCTTAATTAATTAGGCTTCAAAAATGAAATGATGACAAGGATTAAATAATTAAATTTATCGTTTCTTATCAATTTAAGCTTTAAGGATAATAATGATTTAATATAGTATCGGAGCAGAGATCCAAGTTCGAACCTTGACTCCATACTTTAAGTTCATTTTAATTAAATATTTCATGCGGTAGGCCTCACTTGTTGAGGAATTTGAGCCCCACACTTCAATTCTCACATTTCAATTAAATATTTTATGTGTTAGGTGTCACTTATTAAGAGTTTTGAGCCCACCCGAGGGGATTGAGGAAAATATTTATTAAATAATTAAATTTATCATTTTTTATCAGTTCAAACTTGAGATAATTAAGGATTTGACCAGCATCAAAACACTATATGATCGGGGAATTTGCATAAATCATGAACATACATGAAGAAATAAAACAATCTGAATTCTGTGATTGTCTTTAGATGAAACGACTGATCTTTGTGAGGCTGACCTATAGCAGTCAAACTAGAATGACCTAGAGTACCTCCGTTAAGGAGTTGATCACTGCATGTGATTTTAAATCTTTGCCTGAAACAGGTTTCCTTTTTTATCATAGTTTGTTCTGGTTGTACCACAACCCCAATTTATAATACCCTTCTTCAGTTTGCTGCCTATCTGAAAAATGAGAAGTATGTGTTGTGGTAGTACCCCTAACAATCTTGGGAAGAAAGTTTCCCAAAGTGTTGGCATGTTGTAATTTCTCAGGTCGAGTAACACTCTTCATGCTAAGTTCTGAAACGGAAACACCTTTGATTTATAGTATGTAGAGCAGTCCCAACCACATAGATTCCTCATACGCCAATTCCTGATGTCAAGTAGCTTAAGATTTTGGCTGAACTGGGAGGCAAAAACAGGCTGCTGGTTGGATTTTTCATATAAAGTTCTGCATTGACGGAGAATTTCCATGGAGATTAAAAAAAGAAAGAAAAGAAAATCCTTTACAGAATCATGAAAAAGAAGGTAGGTTTTATTCTAAAACATGCCTCACTGTTTCTAGATTTAGAAAGATGGATTTCCATGGAATATATATACCTGAACTCGGCTTTCCCACAACTTTTGCATGTTGGCGCACAACAAATGTGCAAGGTGTTTGGGTCTTTTTGGTTTTTTCTTTTTTTTGGGAAGGGTTGGGGGATATATATATAGGATATCGTTGCATATATATGTTTCATGCATAGCATCAAAACTCAAATAAACATTTTATCTTTTGCAAGAAAAGGTTGATTAACCCAAATATGTCAAACTTGAGTGGAAAACACAGCATCAAAACCCATAGAGGTGATGATATTTGATTGTATTCAAATTGAACAGTTAAACTTAAAACTATTATACTAGCTATTGCAATGTCCATGAAATTTATGTATTACTTATACCTATTTTTCTTTTGAATCTGAAGAAGTCATCATGACCCAGCATCCTTCATAATCTTGTTCTTGATATTTTCAACGTAAGTTTTTTTCTTAATTTCTAGATTTAAGCTAGGTCTCAGGGCGGAAGCCTTAACTCCAAAACCCATAGAGGTGAGCCGTTTTTGGCACTCAAATAATGAGTAAGCAGGAAATCTTTTATATTAGAACACTTGAAGAATATGAGTATCCTGGCCTTACCTTTTAGATGTCATTGGATATTGTTCAAAAAAATGACTGCTTAGTGGTTATAATACTGCATTATGAGGGTGTTATGCGCACAAGTGCCAAGTTTTACATGTCTGTGCAATAACACCAAAAAATCCGAGATACAATAAGTAGTAACTTTTACTTTATGATTTGGTTTATTTGATCTATATATAGCATCATTTTTTGGTTATCTTGCTATTAGGGTTTCTAACGGAAGGTTTAAGTTCCTTCTCTAGAATTACTCATTAGATGGGAGTAATTAACACTTTCAAAAAGTGTAACAGATGTTTTCAAGATGATCAATATTGATTAAACTCGTCATTTTCTATTAGCTTAAGTTTGTGGGATAAGTAGTGATTTAACATATATAGTATCAGAGTAGAGGTCTTGAGTTCGAACCTTGTCTTTGTAATTCTATCTCTTATTTTAATTAAATATTTCACATGAAGAAGTATTAAAATATTAATTAAATTATTAAATTCACAATTTTTCCTCGAACTTTTGGGTAAATTGTGAAAAAAAGGGGGGGTTTTCTTCATCTTGGTGAGTTGTTCGAATAGGTTCTCAAAACTTTTGGTAGATTTTAATGAATATATAATCAGACTTCTACTTGATGGCATGAAAAGTTCATAAAGAACCAGCCTATCTCCTAGTAATTGGCCAGAAAGAAAGCCTCTATCTTCCTTTGAATGAATATCAAAATTAACAAAAACTCTCAATCTTCTTAATTGGTGAGTCTTGCTTGTTCCTCCCCCTTCATAAAGAACCTTCTCCCTACCTACTTGGCCTAACCTAATACTCTGGTAAGTGAAATTAATTGAGTGACATGACACTGCATATTCTTGTTGTGTATGCAACTCTGAGGTACTGTTACCTACCCAAACAAAGAACTCAGAGGATTGTCTTCTTAGCTATTTAATTTAGTTATTTTTCATCACAATCTTTCTCATAAATTTAATACGCAATTAGTACTGACATATGTAACTATCGTGTAGATATGAATATCAGAAGATTATTACTATCATGTAACAATTTCTTGACAGATGATTCACATTTATAATTTAGTTATCAATGAATTTACTTATCTCATTTACTTTTATTTTATGATTCGTTCTTATTCATCAAAATAAATTATATGATTCTTTCTTTCTTGCAAGTAAAATTATAGAAATAATTAGAAAAATTTCCATTCCAGTTTGAAATAAGAGCAAATTAAGATTTAGTCAGAATCTTTTCTTCATTCATTAAGAAATACCAATGTTTTCATGATTTTTTTTTTTTTTTGTTTTCCTTCTAGTTAAATGTTTGTTAAATCACTACTTATCTCAAAGCTTAAACTGATAGGAAATGATGAATTTAACCATTTAATTATATTCCAACATTTCCTCTCACTTGTTGAATCAAATTTTTCTTTAATGAGTGATGCCCAACACATGGAATATTTAATTGAAATGGGAGTAAATGACGGAGACAAAGTGCGAACTTAAGATCTTTAGCTCTGATACTATGTTAAATCACCACTAATTTTAAAAGTTTAAAATGATAGGAAGTAATGAATTTAATCTTTTAATTATATTTTAACAATGCTTTCTCTTCTATATTTCCTATGAACTTGAGTTGCGCCTTTTGCTTTTCAATGACGATTACTTAAGAAATACCAATGGTGTGGATTATCTTGTTATCTTGGATTTGTATGCTTACTTGGTTGCATGTATATTCTTCAAGCTTATCATTAATTCAGCTATGCATGGGATAAAATGTTTGCATGCTGGGGGTCTGTTTGTGTGAGTAAGCTTGATTGCTTAGTTTGTTTAAATCCACATGTTTTCACCTCTCTGGTTGTTGTGGGCTAATTTCAATAACAAAAACCCTGTTATTACTCAATTTAAACAGGCTAATAAATACCTAATCCATTTCATCTTTTCCGATTGCTTATGGTTTGGCAACTTCTAATGCAGGAAAGTGAAGAAGCAGCGGCAAGACGTGAGCAAATGCATGGCCTTCCCTTCATCGGTTGATACCTTATTGTTGTGCTTCTGATGTTATTTTGTCTGTTTAAGCAAATTTCAAGTCATTCGGCTTGCATTCACATATTTGGATACATATATTTATCTACTCCTGCGCTGCATTCGTGTGTTTTGAAGAAATATTACTTACAATTCAATTGAAGTAATTCTTTATCTTCTTCTTCTTCAATATCTACTCTGGATATGTCTGTACTATACTATTAGTTGATCAGCAAGAAGGTCTTGTGATGAATCTCCAGTTTCTGTAACAGTACTCATTTCCATGACATTTTCTTTGACATCAAATCCAATTGTCCTATACTTTTGGTTGTTCCACTTTTCAGTGGTGCATTTGTTGCTAGAAAACTGGTATTTGGCTTTGGATTTTTACTTGTTATTTGCATCCATTAGTGCTCTGGAGTATCATCTTTAGCCTTTGTGCCTGAAAATGGGCTGTTGCATGTATTGGTGCTACTGTGCTTCAGCTTTTGAAGTAATGACAACAGCTGTGCTTATTTACCTCTTGGCATGTGAAATATTTGACTGAAATGGAAGATAAACTGCTATCGTTATGTTCAAACTCAAAAACTCTGTTTTGATGTCATATTAAATCAATCATCTATTATCCTAAAAGCATTAGATTTAAATAAATTTGATGAGTTGTATATTAATGGATCACATCCGACCATTTTGAAAATCAACAATTCGATCCGTAGATTGCAAACATCAAAATAAGAGAATAGAAGAAGGATGAGAAAATACAAAAAAAAAAAAAACATTTATCTTTTATAATACTCATTTGTTGTGAACTGGTACATGAATATTGTAATGCAAATAAATTGGGTTTTCCTCCAATATCTTATATACCTGGATATATTTATTTAGAGAGCTCCTTCTGTCCAGTCTTGACAGAAAACATGGGTTTTTTACCCACCAATAATTAGTCGACACGTCAGTTTTACACACCAAAGCACCATAGTTTGAAAACACTCAATCACACCCGCTGAAACCCATCCCCGTTCTGCATCTCCGCCTACCCAACCCAACCCGCCACCACAACCGGAGTCGCCACCAATGGGCTTGTCGGCGGAGTCGGAGTCGACCTGGACAGAAGGGTTGGCCCGAAGGCCACCCCAGGTTCGAGCCAACCCCAAACCCCGGACGTGGCCGCGTGGCCGCCCCATGAACCGGGGGTGCCGCGCGGACACCCCCCAGTGGCCGGGGGTGGCAGCGCAGAGCCTGGGGTGGCCATCAGGCCAGCCCTAGATCCATCTAGGGTTGGCCCGAAGGCCACCCCCAGACCCCTGGGATGGCCGCGCGGCCGCCCCATGGACATGCGGCCACCCCCCAGTGGCCGAGGGTGGCCGCGCAGGGCCTGGGATGGCCATCGGGTCACCCCTAGACCCTGGGGATGGCCGCGCGGCCGCCCCATGGACCGGGGGTAGCTCGCGGCCACCCCCGGCCAACTTTGGGTCCAAGAAGAGCGGATGGGACTACCCACCTGGTTCGGCTCCGTCGCTTCGTCCGTGCAGTTGCCGATCTCGGGTGTCCGGCGTGGCCGTGGAGTTGCCGATCTCGGTGTCCGGCGTGGCCGCGTGGGGCAGTGGCTGGGAGGAATTTTGGTTTTTGTTTAGGATGAAAGGAGGGATGATCCAGTGTTTTGCCAACATTTACCTTTTTTATGTTTTTTTTGTTCCATGCTGATATGTCAACCTTTTATTAGTGGGCAGAAAAGCATTGGTTTTTGCCACCACCGAATAGAAGTTATTCTCATTTATTTATAGATGTGAGTTCTTGTTCGATTATTTTTGTATGACGGAAACATCTATGATTAAATGCATCTTTTTTTTAACCTTATTGTGAGTTCCTTCCTTAGACCGAGTTTTGTATTAATATATTTCCTGAAACAATAAGAAAAATAGAAACTTTTTTTTAAAAAAAAAAAAAAAAAAGAGGAAGAAAATAAATTAATCCTTGAGCATCTCTAGGGCTAGTCAAATGCCTCAAAATAGTTAAATTTGACTATTATCAAGTTTTTTTTTCCAATTCAGAGGCAAAGTGGCTATTTTCCTTATAGAATGAATAGTGAATAGGCTTCATTCAATAACTAATTAAATATTGAAAAAAGCGTAAAAGTAAAACAATATGATATTCATGTATCCCACTCTCTTTCTCACCCACTTTTTATTATAAAAGCGTGCATAATAATGCATAACATGATTATTGAAGACGAACGAAATATTGACGATACTAGTGACATTGAATATGAACAAATCGATGAAACTCCCTATATACAAATTTCTCACGAGCATACCCTTGGATTTTTGAAGTTCATTAAAAGGAATGTGATCATTAGAGATGATCAAACTCATTCTTATCTGCAATCCGACCTTATAAAGCACACGTGGTAGTTCCATGGTCAATCTTAAAAATTATTAGTTTTAGTATGCTTCTAGTTGCTTTGTTTTTCTTTTTGCATTGTTGTTTTTTTTTTAAAAAAATAATAATCAATTGCTTTGTTTTTGGTTACTTTGCTTTAATTGTGTACGTAATTTTGCTAGAATATTGAACTGGTGCAACATTCATACGGTGTAGCTCAAAAAATGTGTAGAAATTTAATATTTTATCTTTCATTGAGTGTTGGCAAAAATATAATAAAAAAAGAATGAGAAATAATATTTAAATGCAAATAAATAGTAGAACATAAAATTTGTTGGAGATTGAGAGTATAGAAAAAGCAGTACTAGCTAAATTAGATAATTGTACTTTTTCAATATTTACTTTGGCTATTATTACTCAAGATGCTCTTATTCCACGCTTCCAATTTATTAGATTTGACACTAAAATGGCTCCGAATTTGTAAAAATATTTTATAAAATCACATATTCAACATCAAGGAATATTAGGCAAAGGACTAGTTTTGCATGCCACGAAGAAGACAAACAAACATCATGAACCCCACCCACTAATATAAACAATGTAGTAATTTAGACATAGGAAAAGTTTCCCAGCATATATTAATCTTCATATTGTCTTGGTTTCCTATCTTTCACAACCAAACAAGAACTAGAGATAACTTCAAGGTTATGATGAAAGCAAGCCATCATCAGGATTGCATTGACTTGAGACAATATTGTTTGAACTGAACCAAGAATTCATTCCTACGAGGATCTGTAATAGATTTATGTCTATATCTTTATTATTCAGTAAGTTGGTCAATGAGTTTGGAAGCCTTGGAGGGAAAGACAGAAATGAAAAGTGTTCAAAGAAAGAGAGAGGGAGAGAGAAATGAATAAATAAACTATGCGTTGGTGCATGTACAGCATCACGCCACATGACACTAATCACAATCGCAAGTGTTTGCATAATGACGGAGAGCGTTTTTAAGGATTTGCTTAGTCATTTTAGCTAAAAAGAAGAAATGCACAGCATAATCCATTGGGAGTACGTGGTTCAAAATCTCCGGTTTAGATGGCAGAAAAAGTAGTATGATTTCACCGGCCGGCCTTGACCATTGGTGGCCCAAATAGCTTCAGAAGTTATAGCATGCAACCACCCATTTTGAAAGCAGGATTGACTTGGCATGTGGATGTGAATCATGTGATGGGTGTTTCTCAAGTGTAGCTGGAGCAAAGGCTTCAGAATATGGCAGATATGCCTGTTTGGGGTGCATTAATTGAATGCTGGATTCCTTATGCTTCAGTGAATTCTATGAAAACCCACCATCAATGCGTTGGATGAGATGTCAGGTGTAACGTGGGCAGCTAAAGAGCGCTGGAGCAAAAGATGAGACAATTAATTAAAGGCAATTTTATTCAAAGAATACAGCAGAAAACCAGAAACACAATGACCAATCATCTCACAGAAACAACTCATTTTTTTTACCTATAAGCAGATGGAGCTTATGATTTGGTAAGAGCTTTCTTGGGTTCCAAACACACCATAGTTTGGAAGCTTCCAGACTTCACTATGCCTTCAATAATCCAAAGCAATTTTTTCAAAGAAGAGCAGAAAACCATACACACCATAGTTAGGAACCTCATATCACAACACATGCTACTGCACTAGACCTGCTTTACTCTCCCAACCCCGCCCAAACTCCATGTATTCCAATTAAGTCATCTATAGGCACATAAGAGGGATGAAGAACACAGAAATAAATATGCCATTTTACCACTGTTATGAGTGATTGATGTAGGACGCTTCCGAGTAGCGATCCCGAACACTAAGCCATATCCGAGAAGCGATCCCGAAAGGCGATCGTGATCAAGAAGGAAAGTGCGGATAGATCGTGAACAACTGACGCATGCATTAATGGCAAATATTCTAGAAGGAGAATCCGTGACCACCAAGCTGAAATTCTTTTATTTGACTTTAATTAGGATTTTATGTCCTTTCTTTACTAGGATTTGGTTTATGTCTTTTACTAGAATTAAGTTTACTTCTTCTACTAGGAGTAGGTTTATTTGATCTTCAAGCGTTGTTTTAGTGTTAATATAGAAGGTAGTAGCATGTAATTAACAACCATTGAGTTTTTAACTCTGCGGAGTTTATTATTCTTTTAACTCTGCGGACTCGTTTTATCTTTTGGTCAGAAGACGTAGACGTTTCTGATTGTAGTTACCAAGTCTTCCGCTACGCCAGTGATTTATCCCTAAAATCATTTGAAGCATAAAGCAGATCGAGTACAGTGCTCTATATAAGTATAACAGAAGCATAACATATTTGTACCTACATTAATATTCACATACAGAGAGACGATATTAAAGAAAGTAAATGGAAACAAATTGAAAGAACTCACAACATCATTTAGTTGCATGTCTGAACTCTTACAAGCATATGCATTAAATTCAAACAACCAGCAGAGATGCAGTTCCATCATCATCTCAAGTACCACGGGCGAGAGATTAGCATCGTGCATGTGTGAATAGTAATAACCAAGGACTGGTGTTTCAGTGGCAGTTCAAAGCAAGATGGCTTAGCACCCAACCAAGTAATCAAAACCATGCAGGAAACTGAAGCATAATCAAACTATATTTGTTGGTTTGGTTTTTTTAGCAGCAACTGCAGCAAAGAGGGAAAGGCGCGAATCAGAAAGGCAGAAGAGATAGAAGCGTTTTTTCATGATTAAAATAATGATAGGGTGAGCTACAGTGTCACCTGATATATTGGGCGACACTGTAGCTGAATGGTAGTTTAGGGAAGATGTATATATTAGGTGGCTGAATGCAGGGGCAAAATTAGGATTTTTTGTGCGAGAGGTTCGAGCTTACATAAATAAATATAGTCTCACCATATATATATATATATATATATATGTGTGTGTGCGTGCACGTTTTTTTTTTTTTATAAATAATAAAATGTACACAAAAACAGAAAAGTCTTAAATTTAATTTCATACTAACTTATAAGTCCTAGATGTACACAAAAATTACATATCATAAGTTATAAATCGATTAATTTGATGTAGAATGTAAGAGTAGAAATCGTTATGTATGTGATAAACAACAAGGATTAGAAGCAAAAAGATAGCTAACTTTCTAGAGAAATGCTACAGAGGGGACGTTCATCCGTCCCCTCTCCTCTTTTTAATATTAAAAAAAGCAAATTCAATCAAAAAGAAAAACAAAAACAAAGAAAAATGTACTTTTAGTTTTGAATTTACTTTTTTTAACATTAAAAGGAGGAGAGGGGACGGATGAATGTCCCCTCTGTAGTATTTATCAACTTTCTATGTTATATTCTCATCTAATTTGTGTGGTTGACCTGATGGTAACTGCAATTTTGAAATTAAAATTTTACTAAATACAAAGACCTCAAGAGTAAAAAATTATGCAGATAAGGGGTCTCCCCCAATTTTAGTAAAAATGAGGTTCAACCACGGAGCCACTAAACATTGCTTTCAATATTATAACCTAAAACAATTTATATCAGATGTGATCGGGGCCAAAGTATAAAAATAATATTTTGTAAGCGTTTTAAAAACGTTTGGGGTTGCCGAGGACCCCCAACAACAGTGCTAGCTCCGCCTTTGGTTGAACGGTAGTTTAGGGAAGATGTAGGAAGTCAGAAGGTTTTCGGTTTCTTTTTTCTTTTTTTTTTCTAAATTTAGTGAAGTAAAGAAATATTTAGAGAGTTTGATTAGTGGTATTCTTAAAAAGTGGCTAGTTAAAATGGTAAAAGTAAATTTTTTAACTAAAATTTGGCTAAACCATAAAAAGCTCACTAAGAATGCTTTAGAGTAAAGACTGAATATAGGCCGGTTGCCTTTCTATTTGATACCTTTCCCAACCTTTAATCAAGACCAAGAATTCTAATGAACAAAAGAGGACAAGTGCATTGATCCCAATTCATACAAAACCAGCATATATATATATATATATATATATATATGCTAAAATCAGGACCAAGAATTTTGGCCATTTTAATCTAAAGCCCCCACCCCCCACCTTGAGATTTGTAAGAGGGCTCAAAAAGTCAGAAACACCCACTTGAAATGTTTGAAAAAACATGCAGGAGAAGCATGAGAATGTAATCATCAAGGCTCTGACCATTATGTTCATATTCCCTAAACTTACCAATTACTCTGCTGCTTGTTAAAGAGAAGGACAAATGCCTTGATTACTTCTTATTTATTTATTGAATTATATTTCCACCACTTTATCTCTGCTCACACTATCACAACCATTGCCGGAAAATAGGCAAACCTGTGGGGCTTGTTGAAGCTTTTCTATTTCTCATGTGATTCCCCCCACTTGGATTTATCTGCATATTCAATGACAAAAAAGACTTTATTTTCAATTATTTTTTGGAACCAATCGGAATAAAATAAAAGAAAAAGAGATGGGTATTAGCAGCACTATCTGATTGATGGAGTGTGTGAGCTCCATTTTGAGTCAAAAGACTTTATTTCACGTGGATACCTCATGTGAACAAGAGCAAGGGGCAAAGGCAGAGGCAGAACCAGCTAATTGATGAAAAAAGTAATGGCTAATGCTCATTTTTTAAGCTCAAATTCTAACTATCAAACGATGCCTGCAAACAGCCTTACCCCATCATTCTCAACTATAATTCCATTGGGCTTATTCCAAACAACAAAAAGTTAAACAAGCAAATAAAAAACAAGTTATATATTGTACCCCCCAAATCTCACTTTCTCTATTCCTCTCCCCCCCCCCCTCTCTCTCTCTCTCTCTCTCTCTCTCTCTCTCTCTCTCTCTCTCTCTCTCTCATTTGATTATGTTACTGGTTGCTTCTAGGACTGAAGTTTTAGTCCTCTACTTTACAAAAATATGGGTGCCAGTTAGACAGTGGTTTTTCAAATTTGGTTCGAACTAATTTCTTTTAACTTAGTCTATTAAGTTGCCGTATGTTCTTAGAGTATTTAATTTTCACAAATATTTTTAATAAATTTAACGGAGTAGGTGATTATCACGTGCTCTAAGAATATATGTCAATTTAACAGACCGAATCAGTGTTTGTTTTTAATAATGCAAAATATTTGTAGTGAAGTGAATTCGGTTTCTAGCCCATTATAGCAGCTTATCGAATCACCACGAATCTACATGCCATGTTGTCTAGTAGTGATTAAAATAACCCCTAATGAGTAAAGACTTCCATTAGAAGCAAGTTCAGGTCGAGGGATTTAATTGGTTTAATTAAATAGGTCAAGTTAAGATTGATTTAAACATGACTTGAACCCGACGTGTAACATTTAGGGTTGACAATTTTGACACAACTTGTGAACCCAATACCTACCCAACATGAAATTAGTGGATTAAAGTTGAAGCGTCTAGCCCGTTTAATTAATGAATCGAGTTAGAGCTGACCTATACAGTAGTCTTATATTCATGTCTCGACACGATTCAAACCTAACACGCGAACATCAATTTCCACTCCAAGTAGATGGCAGAAAAATAATATTATGTCACACATGTTTTACAAAGATCTTAAATAATATCGTCATGAATTTTCCTGATTTTTAAAAACCTGAAAGTCTGTAAAATCCATGTGAGGTGAAAGTTTGTAAAAATAGCATTTTCCTGAATTGGAATATGCTCGAAGTAGACCAGCTGGCCTTGACCATTGATGGTCCAAATAGCTTTAGAAATTAGACGACACAACCTGCTTAGCTAAATGACAACTGCACTGCAACGAGCATTGACTTGGCCTGAGCAGGGAAGGACATCAGTAATTTGCATGTGGATCAGTGGATGTGATGGTTGTTTCTGAACTATATCTGGAGCAGAGGCAAAATATGGTCTGTCCGTCGTCAATGAATATGGCAGATTGCCTGTTTGTATAATTGCTTCAACGAAAACCGCAAAAGAAAGATGGTAGCCGAGCGAATTAAATATATTTTGGGGAGCATTAACTGAATGCTGGATTCGTTATGCTTCAGTAGAAAAACGAGAAACCAATTCATATTTGTAGTGTAGAAAAGACGTTAGGTGAGAGTGAATTCTGTGAAAACCCATCACACCATCAATGCGTTGGATGAGATGTCAGGTGTAACGTGGGCAGCTAAAGAGCGTTGGAACAAAAGATGAGACAAAGGCAGGGCAGCCTCCACCTTCACCTATACCTGCACTGCTGAGTTCCTATCACCAGCCTTTGTCAAGCCATATCTCACAACTCATTTTTTTACCTGGAAGCAGATGGAGCTCATGATTTGGTAAAGCTTTATTGGGTTCCAAAAATGGACCGGGACCGGGATCCTGTTATTACCCCGGCTCCCTACAAGGCGGCAAATCGAGAATTGTAGTGGATCCAAATTCTCCAAAAACACCATAGTTAGGAACACCTCCAATGTCTAACTAAAATCTTTTTATTCTGTGAAGCAGTGACATGCTATCTTATGCATCCTAAAGAAGGAAAAGCTTCAAGACTTCACTATGGCTTCAATAATCCAAAGCAATTTTATTCAAAGAACAGCAGAAGACCAAAAGACACAATGACCAATCATCTCACAACTCATTTTTTACCAAGAAGCAGATGGAGCTCATGATTTGGTAAAGCTTTATTGTGTTCCAAACACACCATAGTTAGGAACCTCGTATGTTGAGCTAACATCTTCTGATCCTGTGAAGCAGTGACATAATATCTTATGCATCCCAAAGAAAGAAAAGCTTCAAGACTTCACTATGGCTTCAATAATCCTGCTACACAATTATTAGAGCCATATCACAACACATGCTCCTGCACTAGACCTGCTTTACTCTCCCAACCCCGCCCAAAGTCCATGTATTCCAATTAAGTCATCTAAAAGCACTTAAGAGGGATGAAGAGCAGAGAAATGCAAATGCCATTTTACCACTGCTATGGGTGATTTAAACTGTAAATCATTTGAAGCATAAAGCACAGTACATTGCTCTATAAGTATAACAGGAGCATAACATATTTGTACCTACAATATTCACATACAGAGAGACGATTGAAGAAAGTAAATGACTACAAACTGAAAGATCTTACAACAGCATTTAGTTGCATGTTTGCACTCTTACAAGCACATGCCTTAAATTTAAAACACCAGCAGATGCAGTTCCACCATCACCTCAAGCACCAGGGGTGAGAGATTAGCAGTGCGTGTTTAATAAGCAAGGATTGGTGTTTCAGTGGCAGTTCAAAGCAAGATGGATTGGCACCCAACTTGAGATACTCGCAAAGCAAAATTGTGTCTTCTAATTCTTTCTTTGCCAAAAACAAGTAAATTCCACCACCTCTTGAATGATTGTGCTTTCCCAGGAAAACCCTGTTTCATAGTAAGAGAAGAGTGTACAGAATACTTCATGAGTAACCTCAGATTTGTTTATTCAATAACAAAATAAGAAAGAGAGAAAAACCATAAATTTAAAACCCAAAAACAATGCAGGAAACTGCAGCATATGTAGAATCAAGTGATGAACGACAGACACAGACACATTTATATTATGTGCAACTTTTATTCCAGATATTTAACCAATACATATTGCGCTACTTTTTCATTTATATCATAACCAATACAATATTTGTTTTCTGATTCTCCACCTCCCATAAACAATCAAGTGCCTACCTTACTCAAAACAATGAGCTCTCCCTATAACCACACTAGAAGCTTAGTAAAATTTAAGATTGCCAAAACTTAGGATTCTTTAATATTGAAAGATCCATCACATGAACAACAAGACCATATGCAAAGCCAAAAACACTATCTAATCAAACATGTCTTCCATCTATCATATAAACTGTGATTGTTTCCTGGCTAACGCCTTCAGATGGTTAACGCATGAACTATCCACTCTATAATCATTCAAACCCAATTAGCATTACACAAAACCCAATCAACACCACACAATTCGAGCCAAAAAGAAACTCAATTCTCTTCACTACCACTAACAATAGACGCAAAATTTACCTCAGATCCCATCGCTCGCATTCAGAAGGAGTTCATCTCAAGACAGTAAGTCCGCCTCTTCACCAGCATCTTCGCCGCAGTTCCGTAGGGCTCCTCAAAGGCCGTTGAAACCCACGACACATCGGACACCTCCTTCCTAACCACCGACTGCTCACTCGGCCGAATTGCCACCAGCGTCGCGCCCTTCAGAACCATCCCACCGGGCAGCTCCAGGTGCGGCGCGTACCAGAGCCGCATGTTGAGCGCAGGCACTTGGGTCCTCTTCGACGCCGATGAGGCCGAGAGGGGCTTCACCCTCAGCTCCTCGAGCTGGTCCCTGTTCATGCATAAAACGCCCTGCCCATCCGCGTCTGTCAGCACCAGATTGTCCAGCGTTTTGTGTTCCGAAATGATCGGTTGGAGCAAGTAGTGCCTCGCCGAGGCCGCGATCAACGAGCTGATCGTCCAAACTACGCGCAGTTTCAGACCCCCATTCGTGTAAAACGACTCGGGTATGCTTCCGTTATCGTCACTTCCATTGCTATTCGCGCAAGACCCATCTGTGGCATTGTCGTTCGGAATCTTCGCCTTGAGGACCACCGACGACGCACCGAGAATCACGCAATTGTCGAGCGTGGACCCGAAATCGGCCCTCCACTTGAGCAAAACACCGTCTTCGATGCCTAGCTCGCCGCTGGGAAGCTCGATCCGGAGGAACCGAACCTCTTCGAAGTTTTTGAGGACCTGGGTCGGTGAGTGATGGGTCACGGCGCCCTGGTCGGAGTCTCCGTCATCGGCGAGGAACAGCGACGAGGAAGAGCCCGGCGACCCGGAAGACGACGAGACCCTCTTGGGTCCGCCAAGGAACTGGGTCAGAAACTGGAAGGGCTTGACGATGGTGCCCAAGAAGACGAAGCGGAAGAGATTGGAAAAGGGATTGCGCGATTTCTCAGCCGAAGAAGGGGAAGAGGAAGAGGACGAGTCATCGTCGGAGATAACGCAGTCGACCCGCACCACCACGTTCTCGACCTGCGGAACAAGCGAATGGAAGCGCCGCGACACCACGCAGCAGCGGCCGAGAGCCTTCACGTCTCCGATCTTGTTGAAGACGAGGAGGAGGAGGGAGTCCGGTAATCGGTCGAAGTGGTCGATGAAATTGTCATCTGAGAAAGCCTGTGACATTGTTTTCACTTTATCCTTTCTGGGTTTGGATCTATCCGATGAGAACGAGAGCCAGAAAGAAGGGTCTATTCTGTGGCTGAGATGGGCGTCTGCGTTAGATCTGGTAGATGATAAGACCCTCTGAAAAAATCCCAATCTTTATATTTGGTTATTGCAGCGATTGGAGATGTGGAGGAGGTATGAACTCAGAGAAAGCGTGTCAAAGATGGAGAAGGAGAAGACAGAGACTGAAGGTTAAGGGAAAGGGGGGTTGTTGAAGGAATAAGAGCGGAGAGACAGAGAGAGAGAGAGAGGATCTTATGCGCGTTACGGGAAAAAAGGTTGGATGGTGTTGTGCTTTGTGTGTGAGTGAGTGCTGTTGGCTTGTAGCCTTGTAGCCTTCGTTTGGTTTTTCAGTTTCTTTCACTTTCTCTTTCTATATTCCCACTCATTTTAATCTCTTCTTTTCCCTTTTCTGCTCATAATTCTTATCTCATTCATAATCCCTATCAAGCAAAATATGTTTTTACTGTAATTTTGTTCTGTTCAGTGCCAATTTGTATGACTTTATTTAGGGTTCGTGTTGTCGGTTCGAATCGAATTATAGGTCAATTCGATATGGGTCAACTTGAATTTAATCCATTCCGTTAAAGAGATCGAACTAATAAACTTTTATACGATTCATTTAAATAAAGTGCTGATCCGACACGACCCGCATAATCTGTTTAAGAAACATATCATTTTGAGTGGACTTAACCCGACCGGACCCCACATAACTCAATTAATAAACAAACATTTTTTTGGTTGATCTTAACTCGACTCATTTCGACCTATACATGAATTTAAATGGAAAAAAAAAATTAATTTATATGAACTTTAGCCTTATAAGGGTTTTGTTTTTTAGTTGTAAAAAAAAATTGATACCAATTATGCGATTTGACCATGGGTTAAGCGAGTTGATCTGTGATTGGCCTATTTATTAAATGGGTTAATTCGAGTTGGCTCGAATTGACCTGAACCCGATTATATAAAACTCTAATCCACTAATTTGGTATTGAGTACTTGAGTCGTGTAAAAAATTGACTGTCTTTTATGTTTATCATGTAAAAGAGTTGGAGCCTTTAAAAAAAGAAAAAAGAAAAAAAGGGAAGATTTCTTTTGAGGTTACATTATCTTAAGGGTTGAGGCAAAAAGTTACAATAGGAATGCAATTTGGAATTAATTTGTTTCAAGGATACCCTTTGTCTTATCTATAATATACAAACACCAAAAAGATGGTCCTAATTGACTTTTAGGTACCGACGGTCGCAGCCAGCAGGATGTGGGTGAATAGGTTATTGGGACTTGATGGTGGTGGGTGGGGTGAGGTCGCAACTAGGCAAGTTGGATGGGCTTAGTGTTTCCTCACCCAATTTGCATTTTAGAAAACAATTCACTAGCCCAACGCTGTGCCATGAACCAAAAGATTCAAAGACCTAATAATTAGCCCCCTCAAATGAATGATTCCGCCGTTCCTAAATTAAGTCGACAATGTTTGACACGACCTACAAACTCGATACGAATAAGATACAGAATTATATGATTAGGGTTCGGATCAAAACGGTTTGACCCGATAAGACACAATTACACACGTGTCAAATTCGTGCCAATCCATTTAACCTGTATAACTCGTATTATTAAATTGCATTTTTACATCTAAAAACCCTAACCATATATCTGAAATCCTTTAATTATGTTATTAACTAATGTTGATACTTTATGATGAAGCTTTATCATGCTATTTGATAGAATGCAATCTTTGTTTTTTGTTTTTTTAATTGTCACGTGTTTGTTTATTTAGATGATCTTTATTGAACTGTAATATTATTTTGATTGGATATACAGAAAGAAGTTAAGTTATTAAACGAAATATATGAGCTATGTCAAAATTGAAAGTTTGACCCAATTAAGTAAATGGGTCAAATTCGTGTCGACTCATATAATTGTATATGTATGGCTCGACACGACATGAACCCAAATTATAACCCGTACCCTAAACCCGATTCGGTCGCAGCCAAGCTTCTATGAAATGTCCGAAAAAGTTGAAAGCTTATACATTCAAGTATTTACCTTTTCTTCTCTTTTTACAATGACCCTATGAGAGAACAGTTGGGGCCCTTTAGGTGTTGGTTGGCAGCCGTCAAGTAATGTGGGAAACTTAGTTTAAAAATAATTAACTCATTTGATTCTAAGGCAGGCAGGGTGCTTAGAGAACTTAATTGGGTTGGTATGAAAGAGTGTAATTTAAATTCTGTTATGGTCTCCTACGAATAAAGAAATAAGAAAAGAGGGTGCCCTTTTTCTCTTCTATGGCTATAGAAGCTCTCTCTTGTTTTGGTCATTTCAAACTTTTAATACTAAAATTGCAGCCATAGAGGGGAGTCGGCCAAGCCAAGTATCAATCTAACCACTTCATTCAGGCCGATGACATTTTGCCAACCTTTGGCCCACACTCGTGGTAGCTAGAGCTAACAGCTCAACAATCCGATTCCAATTAATTCAAATTTTTTTTAATGAATCTTATGAGAGTATTTAGAACAATTACAACAATCCCAAATTTCCTATTTTAATTTAAAGAATCATTTTGAAAAGAAAAAAAAAAATCTCCATCCAATGCATTCTTTTTCTTTCTTTCTTTTCCCCTACTTTATTCTTTATTCCATTAAAATATATATTCAAGTTTCTAGAGAGAGATGAGAGTACTATGAAGATCTAGGGTTTTCTTTTATTAGTTAAAAAGAGAAAAATATTCTCTGTATTTTCTAGTGCTTTGTGCGACGACGGAAAATAATAGTCAAGAAAAGCTTCTTTAATTTCCGTAAAATTGTTCAACTTTTCAAAAAATTACAAACTATTTTTCAAGTTTAGACTTCTCCTTCTCAAATTGCCATATATATTTCACCGGACCGCCGTCAAAGGTTGCCGGAAGTCGCCAGCCATTTTTCGTACGAGCCAAACACCAAAAAATATTTAGATCTTTGTTTTTATATACATAAACTACCAAAGTTATTATTTATAAAGGGTCATCCACATACATACATTTGATATGCTACTTTAATTTTCTTTATTTTTAAAAAGACGAATCTTACTTTGTTAAAGTGTAAACCCCAGTAATTGACAAAATTAATTAACAAGCTAGCAGAAGGACTTCATCTTTATCTTCTTTATGTAAACAATAACTTCCTGTTTGCCTAAGATTAGACAAAGTTTGCATCTTTAGTAAAAAGATAAAGAAAAATGAACAAAATGTATGCTCTTGGTCTACATTATATATATATTCTTTGATAATTTTCTTGTTAATATATATATTTACCAAAATTTTGTATCCCCCATGACAACTAGATATCATGGAGTCAACCATGCATGCATCACTTGATTTGTAATGAGCTGTTAATACAACCTGTTAATAACCCTTAAAATAATCAGATTGATGGATTTGATTTGAGTAAATTGCTATTAGAATATATAATTAAGCCAGGATGCTAATGATGTATAGAATGATTTGATGTGGGTGTAGCTGGAATTTGTAGTATAAATGATAGAATAAGTTGGGTGATGACTGATGAGTGCCTATCAAATTGTGATTGAATGGAACAAGATCCAATTATTTTTCACTAAATGCCAGATTTAATTTATTTGGTTTAATCAATCACCTTATATAATTCCATTTATTGAATTGTCTCTAAGCAATTATTATATCTCTACGTGTGGACGTCTATAATTGCATCTTGCTCAACAAATACAATATCACCGATAAAAACGGGATAATCTTCCATTCATATATATCTACTCCAAAGATTGTTGAAGTGCCGTGTTTGCTTCCCTAATTTGGTGCGCCTTAGATATTGCAATTTAAAACCTTTGAGCGCCATCTTCGCTTGCATCTTCAATCAATTGTCCATACCGACTCGATCTAAAAGTGTCGTGTATATCTTTCGCAGAGCAGTTATTATATATATCTAAACAAGGGCATCGATCATTTCCCACAATTCCATATAAAATAAACAAACTGTATTCCTTCCAGGTATCATATATATATATATATATATATATATATATAGAGGTTAGATCTGATAATTAAAAGCACCATTAAATAGAAAACAGCCGCACGTTGTGGCATGTGTTAATGGATTAATTGCAAGGCATGGGGAGTCTCACGTACATACTTTCATGCATGGGTGAAGGGACGACAGGAACTTATATATATATACAATTGCCGTGATCACGTCCGTACTAATTTGATAGTACTACAGACACAAATTAATGGCAACCTAATTTAATTACCACAACCTCGTCGATCCTATAATTATAATTTAGTAGTAGTAGTAGTACGTACGTGCAATCACATGATTGATCGAGATGCTGTTTTATTGTATTAGACTCGTCATCTGTAAATAAAAGAAATTAAACACTTGTTAAACTCATTCCATTTTATTGGATTTGGGTTTTTGAAATAAAATAATGCAGTAAATAATCTCTCTCCATTCAATTATAGTTTGGTTCTATATATATATATATATAATACGATAATTATATTTTAGAGGATTGATCGTAATCAAATTGATATATAGTAATAAAAAATTACCATACTTATCGTTAACTTTATTTAGCTACTTCAATTCTTCTATAAATATGCGTATTTCGTATTGTAAGTTTCATCAAGAATAAGAGCAAGATGTGTATTCCTTTTGGGCTTTTCCATGGACGTAGGTATCCAACATCGAACCGCCCGTAAAATTATCAACTTCTTATTCTTTGATCTTTCTCCCATTTCTTATTGATCTCTAATATACTTTTCTTTTTTTTTAAACCAACAATTGATCCGTAAATTTACATGTGAGTCATATATATTCAATTATTAATTTTTTAAAAAATAGATAGAGATAAATAGAATATGAATAAGAGAGGAAGAAATAGCATTTCTATCTCTTCGCTATAAACTTCTTCGGTATTTGCAATGATTCACTTGGCGATCTGATATGATCATGTCTTAAAAAGAATATGAACTATTTTCAGATGTACCTGATCTCTAGGTTAGGTAAACATGTTAAAATATTAATTTAATATTAAATTCCTTATTTTCTATAACCTTAAACTTTGAGAGGTTTAGGTTAATTCACTATATTTGGATTTGATTTAGGACCACTTATTAATTATAATAATATATATATATCAATTCCACTGTCATTTCTAATGAATAACATTAAATTATGACACATCAACTAGAAATTGAGTGGATGAGAAGGCATATATGCATGGGATTTGCTAGGGATCATCATCCTCGTCCTAAAGCAATATCTTGATTTTCCCTTTGGGAAAAGAAATTGAAAAGGTCGCTACTTGCATATAGATTTTGACATCCATGACAATCCACTTCACCACTAAATAGATGTCTCATCCAACGTGGACGATATTGCAACGCGCTCTTCTTTACTTGAAGAGACGTGAAAATCATAAAATGTTATTTAGTAGACTATTATACGCATATCGATCATATATATGAAATATGATACGTTTATAACTTTTGCATAACTCTTGTACAACTTTTTTTTACAAGATCAACTATTGAATATTTAGAGCATGCATTCACAGCAGTTTTCCAACTATTTTCCTTAAATATAAGGAATAAAACTACTTTTTACTTCCTTATCAAAAAAATACCACACATCAGCTTCCCCTTCATTTTTTGCTATATCATTAAAATATTACTTTTTTACTTTTACTTTAATTAAAAATAGGAAAAAGAAGATAAAGTATGAGAGAGATAATATATTTTTGAAATAAACAATTGAATCCAGGGAAACGAAAATTTTAGGGAAGCTGTTGCGGAGGGGTTTTTGTAGGCTTGGCAATTCGGGTTGCCATGTCAACCCATTTGATTGGCGTGTCAACCCATCGGGTTAGCGTGTCAACCTATTTAACTAATTTGGTAAAAAATGTGTAATTATCACGTCATAAATATGTTATAAACGGTTGATGGGTCATAAACGTGTCATAAACAGGTTGGTGGGTCATAAACGAGTCATTAACAGTTCATAAACGTGTCATAAACGGGTTATAGCCTAAACCCAAATCCTATATATTCGTGTCGGATTCGTGGGTCGTGTCAAAATTGCCAAGCCTAGGTTTTTGTAACTTTTTTAAAATTTTCCCTAAAACTTAGGGAACAGATCCCCTTTAAGGAAGCTGCTGTGAATGCTCTACCCACCTGTAGCAAAACAGATTCAATAATTATTTCGAAAAAAAAGTTGTTGGAATTGTACAAAAGTTGTGTCAAGAGTTGTACAATAATCATTTCTCTCAAACCTACCGCACGTGGGAAAACAACTCTTAACAACTTTCGAGAGTCCGCCTTATAGAAATATAGATTTTTAAGAGTAATTTAAAAAATTGGGGGAGGGCTTCATCAGCCTCCCAACCTGTTACCTAAGTCTGCCCCTGTTTACTGTTGTATATTAACATCTTGCTTAGTGATTAATTTCCTTAATTTGTGCGGAAATGGCCGAGTTAGATGATAGGGATTTGTCCTAGCTAGTTGCAACTGGTTCGTTCAAATTGGGACACGTGTTCTAATCTTACTTATAAAAGAGGAGCAACAATAGTGATGAAAACTAAATGAGTCTTAACTAGTGGGTGCATGAGACAATGGATAATAAATAAAGTCTTTAATTAACCTCAATTTTTCTCATAGCACAATCTTCCAATTTCATCTGCCTATTATTTTCTTTTAACAAAAGGGTAATGTTAGAAGGAAAATTCATGTCTTTTTTGGATAATCTCTTAAAATTGATGTAGCTTTTAAAATCATTATTGAATTTGTGATAAGCTACTATTAGATTTTGATTCAATGGCAATTTTGAAAGTCGGGTCAATTTTAGGAGGATACAAGAAAAACATAGACTTTTCATTTTAGCATTACTCTTAATAAAATCATGATATGCATTTCCAAGTAGTACATTTCATTTTGGAAAAACTTTACTTATAATTCCTGAACTTTCACCCATTTTGAAAAAATGTACATAAACTTTAAAACGTCACAATTTAGGGTATCTATTTTTCAGAAAGTTTCAATTTCAGTCATCCGTTAGAATTTTCTATTAAATTCGATCTGTCAAAATTTTCAATACACCCATTCTTTTTTTAGGAAAAAAAAAATTTGCTCGGATTTAGTTGAAGGTTAGAATTTAACAAAATTTGCAAAAATACTTATGTCTGAATCTTTGAAAATTTTTGTATATTTTTTTAAAAAAATAAGGGATAATTGCACCGTTGGTCCCTGTGGTATACCATAATTATTTTTCACTCCCTATGGTTTAAAAAGTTCATGGAAAGTCCTCGTAATATGCAATAATTACAAATCGATCCATAGCGTCAAATTCTGTTAAATTTTTTAACAGATTCCGTCAAATGCCACGTCAGCGACACGTGTCGCCAATAAGATGGCGACACGTGTCCACCGTAATAAAAAAATATATAAATTTATTAAAAAATAAATAAAAATACTTATTTTTTTAAAAAAAAAAACAAAAAAAAAAAAAACCTAAAGGAGCCGGCCACCCCTTTGGGGGTGGCCTGGCCGCGCGCCACCCCAGTGGCTGGGGGTGGCGCACGGCCACCCCAGCCAGTGGCCGATGCCACCCCAGTGGCTGGGGGCGGCCAGGCCACCCCTGGCCCCTTCAGCTTTTTTTTTTTATTATTTTTTTAATTTTTTTTTAATTTTATTTTTTAAAAATAAGTATTTTTATTTTTTTTAATAAATTTTTATTTTTTTATTACGGTGGACACGTGTCGCCATCTTATTGGCGACACGTGTCGCTGACGTGGCATTTGACGGAATCTGTTAAAAAATTTAACAGAATCTGACGTCAGGGATCGATTTGTAATTATTGCATATCACGAGGACCTCCCATGAACTTTTTAAACCATAGGGAGTGAAAAATAATTATGGTATACCACAGGGACCAACGGTGCAATTATCCCAAAAAATAAACATATGGGTATTTTGAAAATTTTGATAAAATTTTATAAAAAATTCTAACGGATGACTGAGATTGAAATTTTCTGAAAAATAGATACCCTAAATTAAGACATTTTAAAGTTTAGTTACCTTCTTGCAAAATGAGTGAAAGTTCAAGGGTTATAAGTGAATTTCTCCCTTTCATTTTTCAAGATGGGTTAATTTGGTCTCTTTAAAGATCAATAATTGCTCTTTGTGCATTTTGTTTTTACAATTATAGAGTGGTATATAGAGGCCAATCTGTGATCCTGCATGAGGAACCTAAAAGCTCGAAAGGTGCTTTTGAACTCTTTATAATGTAAAGAGAGATAAATATCCCCACATCAAATGGAAGAAACCCACCACGGGAAGAAAAGAAAAGAAAAGAAACTGCCACTTTCGGGCCAACATATCCTCTCACAACTTGGAGGGCTTTAGAGACGGTGTCGGAAAATGCTCGGGGTACTATAATTTTTTTACAAACCGACGTGTTAATTTATCATGTGTAAAATAATTAAGAGTGTATGATATAAATTATTTAACCAATTATGGACTGCCAGTGTCAGTTTGTAAGAAAACTTACGATAAAAACTTAAACAATAATACTCTTAGCCGCACTAGTTGTACATGCACACAATGAGTACAGAAAAAGAAAGGGGAAACTTCACTTTTAGTTTTGCAATCAAAACTTCAAACTTTAAAAATCTGTAATGTCGGTATCCTATGTTTTAGTCCATTTTAATTTCATCATTTTTTTTTTTTGTTAAATGCACCCCATTTTTTTAAAAAAAAATAAAATTCAAAAGATGTGCGCCTTGGACTCACCCACGGGCCACGACATGGCCGTGGGTTACCAGAATTTTCATTTTTTTTAAAAAAAAAATAAAAAAAAATGGTGAAACTAGAAAGGACTAAAACATAGGATACCGACATTAAAACTTTTTAAACTTTGAAGTTATAATTACAAAACTGCTTATACTTCGACGGATGTAAGCGAAGTTTTTTTAAAAATAAATTAAAGCCACAATGATAGAAACAATTGAGCCATAAAAGTTAATCAGGGCAAGGCAAAAGGTACAAACTTTGCAATACCATGGGAAGAAACAATAATTAGATCATGTGTGGATGTCATCCAATATATTGAGCATATGATTGTAGGGTAAACATAACCATGTCCTTTGGTTCATATATATGATATATATGATGATAGGGTTGTAGCATGCTGGTCCCTTCTTTTTGGAAACATATGGTGACCTTGGCCTCCCGAAAGAGCCATTTACATATGGGCATCATGATTGTCTCACAATATTTGCTAAAGTGGCACCAACTTTGTATTGTTCAAGCCTATTTTGAAGCCTATTTTGAAATTGTGGGTGAGTGATGTTTCATCATCCATACATGAATTAGTAGTGGTCCTAGTGGAGACAACTTGATCATATGTCCGGAGACAGAATTAGAAATTTAAATTTACAGAGGCCGAACAATATTGAGATTTTTTTTTAAAAAAAAAAAATTATCACTTTTGCAATTATGCCCTTAAACTTTAAAATCTGTCAATTTAGAGTCACCATCTTTCAATTTTTTGCAACGTCTTTTTTTTTTTCTTTCCCTTTTAGAAACGAGGGTATTTTGGAAATTTCACTTTTTCGTTAGGATTTAACATTGAATTTGGATGGAACGGACATTGCAAACAATTGAAAGATTATGACCTTAAATTGACACATTTTAAAGTTTAAAGGCATGAGATTACAAAAGTTTTTTTTGAACAAATTTAACCATCTTTATTGATAAACTCAATCATCAGGAGTCATTGCTCATTGGTTACAATACCATAAATACATGTTAGAATTTCTTCGATCCAAACTCTATCTATAAAACAAGAAATTGCCTTTCGGGCAAAACAATGAACTACATAATTGGCATTTCGCTTCACATGTTCAATACTCCACGATCTGAGCTTGCCTAGACATTTTTTGATTCCATCATATAATATGACTAATTTTGCTCCGCATTAACAACGTGCAAAAGTGATGAAAGATAATGGGTGGTAAGTGAAGTTTTCATTTTTTTTGTTTAGGGCCTCATTAATAAAGGGAAAAAAAATTGTAGTTTTTTTTTTTTTTCCAACAAATTTAGAGGCTAAAAGTTCAACAAACATGGAAATTAAAATTTAATACGTACAACGTTGTAACCTCGTTTTATCTAATACAACGTTCAACAAACATGGAACATTTTATTTTTTTCCACAAAATATAAGACACTACTTCTATTAAATTATAATGATAGACAAACAATGAATTTTGATGGAAATTAACTAAGCTATTTGGGGTGACATCTAATAAAATTGGAACTACTGGTTAAAGTATTAATTAAATAATTAATTTACTTTATTCTATCTACTTAAGTTTTTGAAATAAGCGATAATTTAATATGGTATTGATCAAAACAGTGGAGTTTATCTTCCATTTTTAGTTAAATGTTGCATGTGTTGGACCTCAGTTGTTAATGAAAAAATTAAGCTTACAGGTGAAGGAGAGTATAAAAATATTAATTAAATAATTAAATTCACTTATTCCTATCAACTTAAATTTTGGACATAAGACTCAATTTTTAGAGAAAATAATTCTTGAGTATTCAAATTCAAAGGTGAATAGGGGTGATGCTACGTAGCGTAGTATATAAGGTGAAAATGCATAAATCCAAAAGATCCTTCAAATCAGGATAAGATCGAATTTTCTCCAATTCAGACCATAAGACTATCATGCATGTGTTCTTGAACATGTGAGAAATACATGATTTTTTATTTTTTTTAATAATTTCATGTGATTTTTACATACAAATGAAAAAATCTCACACTCTGAAAGACACATGACGATTTTATAGACTGACATGAACTGATATATCCAAAAGAGAAAATCACTGGTGCATGGGGATAGGATTGGGATCTCTAGCAATCCTATCCCGGTTACCGGCCGGCTTTTTTGTAGACTTTTCTACTAACAATTTAAACAACAAATTTATATTACTGAAAATCCTTATCAACGTTTGGATTGGAGAGTAAAGACAACTAGAGGCATGGTCCTAAAAGTGAGCACTAGCTAGGAGTGTGGTCCTTCCCTCCCCCCTCTCTCTCTCTCCCAACAGACAACTATACAAGCAAAGGTCTAAGCCTCCAATTAAGCCGAGGTCTCTCTTATGGGCAATAAAAGCAACCTTAACTTTTTCAGCAGAAAAGTGGGATATTATTGAGGATTATGCATATGAGTAATGACTTCTTTAAAAGAAGGGATATGTTTAGAAAACGTGGCTTCAAGTATATTATATAATCATTTCATAAGATCGAAGGCCCGAAAACCTAGCAAAGATATATATGTCGTGTTGAATAATGGAAAGCTTTTGGTAGGCATAGTGGTCCTTCCTAGCTACCTCATTATATCTAACTAATCAAAAGATTGAGACCCCAAAAGAGCAAAAATGGCATCCCAAGGGCCTCTTTGGTTACATGTAGGTCCAAGATGTTGTGCCAACAAGATATATATAATTACAACTACATTTTAGCTTGGATTTAGTTGAGACTATTACAGTCTAATATTGTTAGAATATGTTTAATTACTTGGGTTTATATTTTCTTATTATTAGATTATTCTCTATATATTTGTGATATATATTGTAATCATTGTGATTTGATTACCCTATTTTTATTATATTCACCTACCATATTTTTCCTATGAGTAATACTATTTAGTAAACTGTTATATATATATAAGACTGTCATACAACAAAGATGACATGACAGTGCAAATCAGCCATTGATTTTGTTTTTTTATTTGTACAAGCTAGTACAATTATATTTAGTTCGAAGTTAAACTGCTATACGATTGTCATACAACTTGGTGATGTAGCCGTGAAAATTTTCATTATTACTTCATCAAATTGTATGACAGTCTTATAACGGTCTACTAAATAACATTACTCATTGTAAAAATCAATTAAGCAATAAGAACAAAATATAGTCATTAGGGCAATTACCCTGATTATGAACGTAGATATCTAATTAACAACAATATTGAACCACCTAAAATCATTAATTTGTCTCAATTTTCTCTCTTTCTTCCGCTTTTCTCTTTAATTCTCCATTTCATTACGAAATTCTTAAGATATTATGATAACATCATCATTTATCTCAAAATTTAGGTTTATATATAAAGAATACAATAAATTAAATAATTTTTTAAAATATTTAAATATTTTTTTTCGTATAAGTAGGGAATCGTCAAAGTAATATATAAATATATATATATATAGTTGATAAATCACACTAGTTGTCAAATTCAAGCAGGCAGCTTAATAAATGTGAGATTACTTTTTCTTTGAAGTTGAAGGTGATCATCAATCTTCCAAAATATATAGACGTTGCTGTTGTTGGAATTGTGTTGGGAAAGTTCCAGGAATTCAACGTTTCTCCGACATTAATTGTTCTTAAAAAATGGTGGGTAGCAGTGGGACACACCAGGCATTCCCTTCAAACATACTCCTACTACATGTCCCACTCCAAGTCCAACCCATTTTACGACAAAATCATGCAACTATGCAACATCTTGCCCACCATTGAAACCCTACTGCTCTTCAATTAGCTCAAATATATTCAATTTAAGTCAACAAAAGCCTTATGATGATCAAATATCACTAGCCTGGCCTTCTGGTATTATAATTGTAATGTGTAACGATCGATCCGGGAAAAAACACTAGCCAGACCAATGTTATTACCTCAAAAGGACTAGTCAGTTTGAAGTTTTTTTAGAATTCCTTATAAAGCATAGTTTCACATAAGTAGGCAATGTGAGATTTAACACTCATAACTATTTTTATAAACCGTCTACTCTGCGTGGGCTACTCATCTTTCCAATATAGGACCGGGTGTTACATATATAATGACTTAGGAAAAACGCTAGTCACATTTGTTTTATCACCATTAAAAGACTAGTCAATTTAGAGCTTCCCTAGTGAGTAAACAATGTGAAACTTAGCATCGTACTCATGAGTGTCTTTATAAATCACACACTCTATGTGGGCTACTCATCTTTTCAATATAGAACCCGGGTGTTGCAATTTTTTCCTCCCCCCATGTCATGCAATGCTATAGTACCATATGGCGTTACTTGGTGGCTCTGATGCCATTTGTAACGACCCATCTGCGCTATCACCCTCAAAATGATTAATCAATTTAGAGCTTTTATTAAATCACTTAAAAACAAACCAAGTTTTACCTATTAAGTAAGCAATGTAAAATTTAGTACCTATGAGTGTACGTCTTTATAAACCACTGATCAGTATATGTGACCTACTCATCGATCTTCCCAATATGGGACCGGTTTGAAGTTGAACCTTGGCTTTACAGTTTACCCTTTGTTTACGGTTAAAATATTTCACGAGTTGTTTGGTTTCACATGTGAATGAGAGTATTAGAATATTAACTAAATAATTAAATTCACCGTATCCCAACTTAAATTTTTTGGATAAGTGATAATCTAACATAATTAATCCAGTTGATATCAATTTTTTAATTGACCAATATGTCAACTTTCCGAGCCTATTGTTGGGTTGTCCAGCGCTTCTTTGTTGTTCTTGATCGTAGTTCTTCTTTGATTACTTAAAAATTAAAAAATAAAATAAAATGTCAACTTCCCGTGTCCCTTGACGGTGTTGTCTTTCTCTCTTTTCTGGGGAAGTTTCCTTCGATGATTTGTGGCTCCAAAAATTGATAATGACTGGCTGTATATATGTGTATATATATGCATGTATTAAATGTGATGATTGAAAAAGCCTCCATCGAAAATGGAAAGTAAGACATGAATCACGGACATGGATTGTATTAAGAAAGATCCACACTACTCAACAAGAGAGAGGTTGCACCTAACCCTTCTGTCCTCTGATATTTGAATGACCAGAGAATTCCCACCATTGGACTTTCCTGCAAGTTTGTGATATTTTTCTATTTATTGTTGTTTTTCTGTTAAAAATATAATAGCAGGACATTCTGTAATGAGACAATATATACTCTATAATATTGATAGAATGACATCTATTTTAGACCATTCAAATAGAGCTTAGCGCCTTGGTACGTGGTGCTCTTTTCATCTCATGATTTGTAGAGAGATCAAAGATATATTCTTCTATGTATCCCTTGAAAGAAAGAGAAAGAGAAAAAGAAAAATTTACCCTTTTGATGCTTTTAGTTTAGCTAATACTGGGGAAAAGTGAAAAGTGTTAGCTAGAAGAATGGAAAAGGGTTAATTAACTTCATGGAAAAGAATGAGATTAACTTCAGACGATTTATTGGATAGCATATCAGTTCAAAGTAGCTACCAAACTTATTCTACTTTTGACCTCTGAACCCTAGTTGGTGAGCTTAGCATCTTAGACAAGCTGCTTGATCTCTAACTCTGCAATTTTGGCATATAAAGTAAATTTATTGGATTAATCCCAATAAAAAAAAAACAACATACCTTTCCGTTACATCCACCTACTGCATTAAAACAAACCGTAAATAATGATTTTCATTGATATCATGCAGTAACTTCCATAGCCAAACTCTTATACTACTCTAACTGCAGAATTTTATTATATTCTAAAAGGTCTATTGCTTGATTGCTTCCTGGTCAACAAAGTAACCATTAGCTCATTTTTTACAAGAGAGGAAACAGTTGAGGAATCCCCAGGGGGACATATGATAAAATAATAATCATCATCATCATTTCCCAGAAAGTTTCTCCTAATTAATAATAATTGATACATTTGGAAAACAAAGCTCCAAATTTGAATCTCCATTCAAAGACGACTTCAAAATGATTCTCCTATATTATATATAGTTGTTCACCATCTATATATAGGCAACATTTCAACAAAAATATGCACAGCCTATGAAGCTTCTCCACTAGCCAATTTCTGACCTGTTGTCACAGAAAGAACCAAGACAAGTCAGCAATGAGCAAAGCATCCAATAACAGCACAAAGGGGAGAAGAAAAAACCACCAGAGCCTATTTTAGCAGCAAAAAAGTGAGTAAATTATCTTTCTTATGTTAATTGCATGATACCTAGCTAGCAAAGCACTGTCAGATTGTAGGCACTGTATATGTGCATATGGGTGACTGGTTAGCTTGGGCTCTGTATGTGTATGTGTATCAATCTCCCTAGAATGTCTTACTCCTTCATAGTGTTAAATCCTTTGGTGAACTTTGAGGCCTATTTTGGTGATAGTTCAGTAAGCCTTTGAGACTGTCGAGTTTGGTAAGGAGATAAAGATCTTGAGAGTCTTCTAGTGAGCCGAAAATATAGCATTTGGGAACCAGAATATCACTCGTTTCAAAAGTTTAAATAATATGAATTTGAGCTCAACTATGCTATATTACCATTTTACACTAGCGACACCTTTTTTTTTTTTTTTCCTTTAAAAAAAAAAATTACTCACGTGTATGTTCAACAATCTCTTCCTCTTATGGGTTGCCTTCAAGATTACTTTTGTACTATGTAGATTTGCTCGCGCAACGCGCTATACACAGTTGCCCCTACTCCATAGACCACTTGTCCATGTCATGCACACCGTCCCTGCTCTATTTGTAAAAGGGATCATTATCATCTACCATACTGCACATCACTATTAGTTCGGATACCACTTGTTAAGAAAATTAATACATTGTGAAGTTTTTTAACTATAATATAGCATGTTGAGACACCATTAAATTAAAAATGTTAAGTTTATAAGTTTTGGCTTAACTATGCTATATTAACCGCTCAACTCGTGACATCTTTCCAATATAAAACTCCACCTTTTATACTCGATCTACATTTCTTGCCCTTCTACATTCTTTATGGGTCATGGACTTTTGGTAACAACGATTTAGATTCCCATTTCACGAACTGAGAGGCCAAACTTCATTGATATTTTCTTTGAATTTCTGAAAACCTACAATTTCTTTTATTACATAAAAAGAAAAAAAGAAAGATGTATTTTAGAAATATTTGACGATCTATGCCTATAATAATATTTATGTATTTTATAAAGAGGTTAAATTATTTTAGGATAATCTGATGCTTATTGAATGCAGAGTAACAAAGTCAATACAATAAGATAATCACAACACAGCTAAGCCTTTTCCAAAATCTAGTTGCATTACAGTAATATGTCCAATTGGGTTAATAGAAAATGTCTTAGACCATATTTTAGGCATCATTCTATGTCCACCAAAAGGCTTTTCTTCATTGTGCCTACACTATGTCTCCTTTAGTCCTTTTCTTTTTCCCAATTAAACAATAAACAATAAAAAAAAATAAAAAAGGCAGACAGAGGGAGACATAGCCTGACCCCTAATCCTACTGAGCCATAATTGACCCAGCCCCATCATGGTATGAGTGAGACCCAAGGTGGCTAATATTATCAAGATTGAGAGTTTTCATTTAAGAAGTTGACCCAACCCCATCATAGTATGAGTGAGCCCCAAGGTGGCTAATATTATCAGGATTGAGAGTTTTTATTTAAGAAGTTGACCCAACCCCATCATGGTATGAGTGAGCCCCAAGGTGGCTAATATTATCAGGATTGAGAGTTTTTATTTAAGAAGTTGACCCAACCCCATCATGGTATGAGTGAGCCCCAAGGTGGCTAATATTATCAGGATTGAGAGTTTTTATTTAAGAAGTTGACCCAACCCCATCATGGTATGAGTGAGCCCCAAGGTGGCTAATATTATCAGGATTGAGAGTTTTTATTTAAGAAGTTGACCCAACCCCATCATGGTATGAGTGGGACCCAAGGTGACTAATATTATCAGGATTGAGAGTTTTCATTTAAGAAGTCGAACTCTTACCTTAGACATGCCCAACCACTTTGAAAAAATAATATATATATATATAGGAGGGTGTTGTATATCATGAGGTATACGTGGATGGAAAAATGCACCATAAAGAAGATATTTAATGTGTGACAATCATAGAAGAGACAAGTGAAATAATCATGAGAAGATGAATTCGCACCCCACAATCTCAACAACCCATCGCTTGCACACATAAATCATCCACTTTCTTTTTCGTTGAGCATAATTCATTGCAAAAACATAATTTTCTCTCAAGCAGAAGAAAACATTGCAAACAGTGCTCTTTTCCCATGTCAAAGCTTCCAACCAATTGCTATCAGCTCAGGTTTCAAGCCAAGTCTTAAGGCGTCTCAGTTAAGAGTACATTTGAAATCCATCCCAAATTCAAATGAATGACAAAAATGATTGCCATCAACAGGAAAGTAATGTACATATCATTCAGATATCTTCATCTGGGGAAGCATATAAGTTTCGCCCACATCGGTCACATATGCTAGAACTAGTTGGGGAGACATGCTCTGGCTTTGCTTTCTGTAACTTTGGTAGATCATGTTCAAGAACATCATGCAGCGCTTTTGAGCCTTCTCGGAGCTCATCCAGACTGAAAAATTTCACACATGTAACATAAGTAATAGAATTGTAAAAAGGAAAATTGTCCCATACCCCCCATTGAATATTGATCTTTTGAGACAAATAAAGACCTTGGTTTCTAATTTTGACAATTAAGGATCTAAGTTTTGACAAGGTAACAAATGAATTCTAGAAGTCCATCTCGTGTTCCTCTAAATGGTGATTTTAAAAGTCCCTCAATTACCAAACTTTTTTTCCCAGTTCCCAGTCACTAATACGTTAAAAATGTGAAAGAAGAGCACCAAGAAATCATGGTTATGCAAGTCAAAGTTTAAGTTTTTAAGACTTGAAATGTTGTGTATGCACCAAGCATGCTTCCTTACCTGATTGAGAGTGGGGGAGTTAATCTGATGATAGAATCATGGGTGGGCTTAGCAAGAACTCCTCTCTCCTTCAACTTTAGGCAGAGATCATATGCAGAAATAGGGAACAGGCTCTTGCTCTTGAGCTCCACAGCATTGAACAAACCTCTTCCTCGAACTTCCTTTATGTAGTTCGGGTATTGCTGCTGAATCTTAAGTAGCTGGTTCCTTAGCTCCTGTCCCACTTGGGAAGATCTATAGAATTAAATATTATCAAGAGACACCATTTATACACCAAAGGGGGATAAAAAATCAAAGGAGAAAAAAATAATGAAGGTAGCCATAGATATACAATATGAAGCTGGAAAGTAAGCATGGTTCTATCAAAGCCTAGATTTATGTACATTTTATTTATGAAAACCCCACTTTTTAATGTGATTGATTTGCTATGACAGACAGCTCTACTAAAACCTTTGGGCTTTAGTTCTAAAAGGAAAATTCGATGTGGTGAGGTCTTGCACAAGGCAAAACCTAGTATTTCTCGAACTATAACAGTAATGAGAAGCACTTAAAAAATTACTTCAAGCTCAAAATTCATTATTGCTAGGAACTAGGAATGGCATTGGGGTGGATTTTCCTGCAGCCCTGCCCCTAAATGGGACAGGTTCAGGATACCTTTTAATGGGTTAGGGATGGATTGCTTTTGAATAATGTCACCCGTGGCAGTTCGGGGCGGGCCAGGGTTTTGAGGCCAATGCGGTCCACCCTCCTTGTTTATATAATTTATAATGATTAGCTTTGCAATTGGCTTTTTGCACTAAATATATTAGCTGTAAAAGATGTTAATTTTCTCTTTTATGCACGTTGATGTATGTGTATATACACCAAGATGTCACACCTGTACTTTATATATTTTGCATAAACAAAGAGTTGCCAAATATATATATATATATATATGTGATTTAATTAATGATTTACCTTTGTAGCAAGGAGGAGGGTGAGGTTGTAGGTTCAAGGCCCACCGGGTGTGTAACTTACCAATCAAAAAAATTAATGATTTAGGTTTAAATTATCATACATAGTAGACCGAGCGGGCAACCTGACTTGCCTGCCTTGCCTAGGGCTACAAATGGGTTTGGGATGATTAGTCCTTCAGTGGGGGTGGGTTGGTGGAAGACCCTTTCCGGATCCACCCCATTGCCATCCTTGCGATCCTAACTAGGAACATTTGTGAATGTTAGTATTTCTTTTTTCCTGGTAAATGAGAAATTCAGGTTACTCAGATACTTAAAAATAACACTCTCAGGATGAATATAATTCACAGAAGTGAGAAATGGAGAAAACATCTTTAATCATCACTATGCATCATTAGCATAATCTTAAATTGGCAGTATATTATTTATGCTAAATAGAAAATCAGGTCTTCATTATTGTAGTGACAAATTTTCTTGAAATCTTAATACTGTGTGACTTTCCAGATTAATTAACAAAAAGGAAAAAAAAAATCCATCATTAAATCACAGCTTAGCTGCTATTGTCCAACTTTATTATATCACCTCAATGATGCATCATTAGGCAATGGATTTGATACCTCTCAGCAAGTTGCTCATCTCTGATCACGTCTAGTGAGGCAATGGCAACTGCACTGGCCAATGGATTTCCCCCAAAGGTGCTGAGCACAATAAACGATAAGAGAAATGTGAGCTTTCATATAATATATCTCATCAGCAACAGTGAGAAAATGAGAGACTTAAAGTGAAAGTAAAAATATTGAAAAAGGGGAGAACTGAAGAAGTACTTGTAATGGTAATCTATATACAACTTTAGGAATAACAAAGCTTTTTGACAGGGAAAAAAAAAAGTGACAATTATGCAACATAGAAGTTTTCCATAATGAAAATGCAAAAATAAAAAAGAAGATAAAAGACCTGTTTTAACTGACAAAAGAGACAAAAAGAAAATTGATGATCACAGCTCCTAACTCTACTACTAGTTTATCAGTCATCTCACCTGCAGTTCTAAATACCTAAAGCAGAAAACATGAAAATGCTCTTGACACAATGATACAAGTCAGACTTTTCTTACAAAATGGTACAATTCCTATCCAGCAATATGTACCAGATGGATAGATTAAGGCACATTTCCATAATCAACATCTTCCATAGACTCCAAAGCATGGTAACAGGAGCTCAACATAGAAAGAACGTCAAGTTCCTGCCATGTTTCAGGAAAAATAAATGGTTCCACGTATGAGCTAGGTTAGATGAAAGCAGTATCCCAACTTCACTCATCCATATGCATCATTTGCTCAGCAGAAAAAAAGCATATTGATAAATCATGTCCAACATCGGTTATGATGTTTCTTCCGGCACGTGCTTTGTTCTACAAAACTCTATATGTCTATTTGCACACAACTTCCCACACATTTGCATGTTGAAACACAGAACTAAAATTAATGTAAGGATATACTGTCATAGTAAAGAAGGATATGTATTTCCATAATGTAAGGTATATTATATTACTGTTGAACCAATCAAACCTGATCAAAATCTGCATAGATCTGGATGCACTTTCTTTATATTTGCTTATTATGCCATATAACTCCAGGTGAACCAATGAACTGACTCTGCCTAACCCAAACCCGACCATTTCTACTCATATGCAAAAACTTTTCCTTACAAAAGACTGAAGTCACATGTCTTGGTAACATTCTCCAAATCAAAATATAAAAATTGATGTTAGAGGCAAATCTTCCAGATCAAGATGGACCAAGTGTTGGTGACTAAAAGGCTGTTAACATAAAATAGTGAGGACATAAATAAATAAATCATTTATGAAATGCAAGTAGTTTATAACCTTCCATGCTCTCCAGGTTGGATACAAAGCATTACATCTTTGTCCGCAAGCACTGCACTTACAGGTATCACTCCACCACCCAATGCTTTTCCAAGAATCTGAATGAAAAAAAAAAAAAGAAAAAAAAAAGAAAGAAAAAAAGGAAGAAAGTTATTTTCTGTATTGTATCATATTGGAGCAGTCAACAAGATTGTTAAGTTAGTTTGAACAAAAAGTGTCTCCCAAACATAAGAAAGAAGAATTGAAGATGCTACGCAGATTTCACCTGCAAATTTTGTTCTACAATATCAAACTTAGCCTCTACAGTACAATAATTTATTCAGATATAACATCTCATTTTCATCATGCAAGACACATCAAGAACAGAATGTAAGAGAAAAGAATATTCTCAGGAAAGGACAACAAAGAATGTAAGTGTTAGGAAAAAGTACACATACCCCTCTCAAACTACCATACAATGGTCAATGTGCCCCCCACACTACCAAAAAATGTTAATGTCCCCCAAAGCTAAGAAAAAGACAAAAATAACCTACAAAAATTTCAGAAAACAAAAATATCCTCATAAATTCGAAAAAAAAAAAAAAAAAAAAAACCTTTAAAGAAAAAAACTTATTTATTTTTTAATTTTTAATTTTATAAAGGGTATTTTTGTCATTAGAGGACATTGACAATGAAATGGTAGTTTGAGAGGGGGTTTGTTTACTCTTCCCTAAATGTTGCGTAAATTTGGAAACAATTATAGACTCTATTGTGAATCCTAATAAAAGTATTCTTCACTTGTTTCGATTACAAGTCTATATTTGGCATTTGGCAAATGTGGCCTTCTGAAAACAACCATGTTACCAAAAGCTTAAAAATTTCCTTTCAAAGTCATCTTATGTGGTCTTCTGTGACTACTTCTGGAATCCAATTATAAGAAATAGCTATGGGTGGATAGAGAGAAATCCATTAGAAATTCAAAGCCATGACAAAATAACAATATTCTGGTATAAAAAGCTTCTGCATACAGGCAATGCATAGTCAAAGTTTACTTTCAAATACAAGACCAAAAGATGGCAATTGTGGCCTTCTGGAAATAACCAAGTTCAAAGTCTTCTTATGTGGTCTCATCTGACAACTTTAGGCGGATAAAAATAAATCCATAAAAAAATTTATCTGTCATAAAGGGCAATATTGTGGTATAAGAAGCTTCAAAAAATAGACAATGCAATTCCAAAAGCTTTGAAGAGAGATATGTGGAGGCCTCCCAATATCAACCCTGCAGATGTACACCCATGCTTATATTTAAAATATTTGATTTGGAGGCCGAGTTGTGGGTAATATATCAATACTTCTTTTGCAACCCAGCTTTGTACAGATTATTGATCATGTAAAAATGCATTCAAAAAGGGAAAAATGACCATATGTGTGTAATGTCCTTGTGAATGCAGCATTGAGGCTGACATATACAAATAAAGGGGACTCAACATGTGGCGCAATCATCCTGATGTAACTTGCATTCATACTGTAGCATGGTGGTTCATGTAAACATCATTAACCAAACGTTTTCTACATTCACATCAAACACTTGGTAAAAGTAATGACAGCCATAAATAATTTGGAAGGAGAGGGGGTGCTTACCACCATATCTGGGCGCACTTCTTCCCAATCACAAGCCAACATTTTTCCTGTTCTTGCTAAGCCAGATTGTACCTCATCAGCAATCATTAAAACATTATATTTTGAGCAAAGATCTCTGACAGCTTTTAGATAACCATCTGGAGGAATAACGACCTACCAACAAATAAATAAATTTTACTTAGGAAACTGAAGAAATGGGAACAAAAAAAAGAAAAAGAAAATGTCAATTCAATATTTGAGAAAGGCCTTAGGAAGAGTATTTGGCGAAATAAGGTTCCCTCCCTTGAAAGTGACATTTTTTGCTTGGTCGGCTGTGTTAGGGAACATCTTCACTACAGATAATCTAAGGAAGCAGTGAATCATGGTGGTAGATTGATGTTGTACGTGTAAGAAGAGTGGGAATTCATTGATCACCTTTGACTCCATTGCATTGTGAGGTTGCTAGTCCTAATGGGATTCTATTTTTATTCTTTTTGGGTTAGCCTGGGTCACGCCTAGACGAGTGGTAGATCTCTCTACTTGTTGGAGAGGTCATCTTGGCAGTTCTAATGGTGCAACATTGTGGAAGATGATTTTGTCCTGCATAACGTGGTGTAACTAAAGAGAGAAAGAAATGAACGTAACTTTAAAGATCGGAGAGGACAGTGGTGGATTTAAATGTTTTTTTCTTTAATAACCAATACCATTGGGCGACTGCCTATAATTACTTCCGTACTTATGGTTTTCACAATTTTCCTACTTTATTTTTCTTTTTCTGGTTAGGTGTTTCTTTTGTTGTAACACTCCGGTTCCATATTGGGAAGATAAGTAGCCCACATAGTTAGCTGTTTATAAAGACACTTATGGATGTAAAGCCCTACATTGCTTATTTACTATATGAAACTGGGTTTTATAAGTAATTGTAAGGAAGTTTCAAATTGACTAGTTCTTTTGGAGTGATAGCGCAAATGTGGTTAGCGGTTTCCCTAGGTCGTTACAATGATATCAGATAAGGTTGTAAAGTCATGTGGTACTGGAGCATTGCATGACGTGGCCCTGATGAGGACGTTAAGGGTTTAATGGGGAGAGATTGTAACACTCTGGCCCTATATTGAGAAGATGAATAACTCACATAGAGTGAATGGCTTATAAAGACACTCATGGATGCTAAGTCACACATTGCTTACTTATTAAGTGAAATTGAGTTTAATAAGTGATTCTAAGGAAGTTTCAAATTGACTAGCCATTTAGGGGTGATAATGCAGATATGACAAGCACTTTCTCTGGGTCATTACATTTGTATACATCCTATGTACTTTGGTTGTGCCCTTGCACTTTTAATGAAATTCGATTACTTATCAAAACTAAAGATTTGAGAAAGGCAACTGTCACAGCCTCTCCTCCCTCAAAAAAAGAAAAACAAAATTGAAAAAAGGAGGTAGTGCTTAAAGCAAATAGCAAGCATTTTACTGTTTTAGTTCAAAGTAAATTATCAAAATGGACCCGCTGACATAGAACAAGGTTAAGAAAGCTTAACTCATCAAGAATCTCAAACCTTATTAAACATAAGTTATTACCCATTGCCTGTATTACATGGTTTTTATGTGTGGTTTTGGACATACTTGACTGAATAGGATATAGGATAAACGTTGGTTTTCAGAGAAAGTTGCTACCTCTCATTGCCAGTGTTATGGGTCACTCGTGTGGAAAGTAGCAATTAGGGACACCACTCAAATAATATGAGTATGGGATATACATTGAATATTCTAGTAATTAAGCACATAATCTTTTAAATGTGTAAAACTAAGGAAGAGAAGAGCGCCTTCCTGGTTCAGTAGAGATTCTCCAATCTGATTGCTAATTTTAACCAAAGCGCACAGGAAAAAAAAAAGGACAAAACAACTATTCAGCCAAGTCCTTTAGTTCTAAGGTTTAGAAACTAGACATATCTAAAACTGATACACAAGTGTGCACCAACCAATAAAATCAAGTCCCTGTAACACACATCATACCCTTAACGATAAAATATTCAATTCCAAGGCACACATACCCCAGCCTCTCCTTGAATGGGTTCAAACAGAAATCCAGCTATACGATCACCGCTTTCTGCAGCCAATAGAAGAAAATGAAATTATTAAATATACTTCAAGCAGATTGGATGGATGATAAAAATCTGGCATGAATTACGTGATGAATTATATGAATGCGATATCTTAACTCAAATTAGGGTACGGTACAACTAGATCGAGTACAATAACTTTTAAAATAAATTTCAGTGCATTTAAACCTTTGAAGATTTTCTCAAGGGCAGCTGCATCACCGAAATCAACTTTTACATGGCCAGGCAACAATGGCCCAAAACCACGGGTAGCCTCATTGTCACAACTCATGGAGATGACAGCCAATGTACGACCATGGAAGCAGCCACAACATGAGACAATAATAGCCTGCACATGGCTCACTTTGATTAAACTGTCTGAAGTCATAAACTCAACTTTTGACAAAATAGAGACGGTAACAATTAAGTAGCCATTAGCAACTACATTCTGAAGTAAATCTACACAATTAATGAGAGAATAAGTGCAGGCTTATTAATCTCATATCATATCATGAATACCTAAAATGAAGATTAACATAAGACCATATGAGATGTAATAAAAACCTTACGTCACATAACTTGGGATCTATAAAGCTCATATTTTGAACAGAATTACAGCAGATGATAGAACATCAAAATTCCTAGAATCTTTCACAACCATTACAAAATCCAGAAGTTCATATTAATCAATGACTAGAAAAGAAAAAATAAAGAAAGAAATGCATTTGTAGTAGTCAGAGGCAGTGCCAATCCAGAACAACATAAAACACAGTCAGCTAAGATGTTTTCGCCACACAGAACAAAGATCAAAGATAGCAGCTGTAATGAGGAGATTATCATTGAAGGTGCTACAACACAAGAGCAAGGATATAAATGTGTCCAGAGTTGAATTATAAGACTATTAAAATCCTCAAGTAGTCCACACTGTTTCCTATTGCTGTCCACTGGCACCAGTTAAGTTTTATGGAAACAGTTATGCAGCGACCAATGAAGTTCTCATAAAAAGAATCCTTTTCTGCAAGATTCATAATCATTGTTTACCAAATGTGAGGTTCCCAACTCAAGGATAGATTGAAGCAACATGCCAAAAGCCATGATCTTTCAGCCCAAAACCCCTAGGGCCCATGTATCAAATTGTGAAGCATCCTGAAGATACCTTGAAGCTCACCTTATGCTTGATATATCAGCCTCGTGCATGGGAGAAAAATGAGGAGCTTTAACCACCAGTTAAGACTTAAAAATAATAAACAATTTTTTCATTTGACTAAATTAACACTGCACTCATTCACAAATGCAACTAGACTTGAAGAAGCTCTATTGTAATTCAACTCGTTATCTTCCTTTATAGGTTAAAAAATGGGATTTTTAGCTCCATAGTCGCAATGTAATTTGTCATGAATTCCCTACAACTGGTGTAAGAAATCTAAGATAACGGTAAGAGCTGATTAAAATATATAAGACTTCTTGCACCTCTAATTGCCACAAACCATTTTCTCAAAAGTAGGTTTCTTCATAAAAAGCCTGTGAAAGTTTCCTTCTAACTTAATGATATGAGACACATGAAACACAGTAAGTATTTAATTCAAGAAGTTCCTAACTAATTACTCTCTGTCTGTAGAACTTCTACCAAATAAAATCTGAAATTCCTCTATCTTATTCCTTGGCTTAACCTAAGATGCTTTGTCAACACTGGTTGCCTTATGAATCTACCGTCACTAGCAGGAGAAATAGGAGAGCCTCAAATTTACTCTACTATAAGCTTCTTACTTGAAAAATGCATCACGTCACTCCCCCATCCGGTAGATATTACATTAGGCATATATGAGCAATCAAGTAAGGACATACAACGACAATTATTGTACTCAGTGCCCTTAATTCAGGTAAACAAGTTTATTTGACTCCATATACAATAATTTGAAATCTCAAAAGCAGAATATTAAAATACTTTCAAAATAAGTATAATTCTGCATGGAGTCTACCTCATCTTTGGGAATTTTTTTCTTCTCATAACCCCATTTCCTCGCCAACTTCAGAGCCGTTTCCACACCTTCCGCACCAGTGTTCATAGGAAGTACCATCTCATAGCCAAAGATGTTTCGCAGACGCTCGGCAAATATTGGAAATTTATCATTGTAGAAGGCTCGAGAGCTGAGGGTGAGCCTTTCTGCCTGTTCTCGTAATGCTTTCATGATCTTTGGGTGACCATGTCCCTACAGCAGTGAAGCTAGGAAGTTGAATACCAAGACAAAGGAAATAAATAAATAATATTAAAGTAAGACATTGGTCACAGAGACAAGTCTGCTTAAGTACTTATAAATTTCATAAGCTCCTTTGCTGGCTTTTCAGTTTATTGGTAGAAGGAAAAACCCGCTGCCAGTGTCTTGAAACAATAGCATAAAAAGTAGGGACTTAGAAAGACAAAGTACGAAAATGATACTGTCATGGATTGTTTTACAGAAACTTTAGCATATTTCAACTTTAGAAATGGCTTTTGGCAATGAAAATCCATGCCATCTAATAAGTTACAGAGGAATATGAAAACTTCCATTTTTCAACTTTGGAGATGGCTTTTGGTTGAAACAGTAGAGATAACCACTCTTAATTCACTGATAAGTTACAAAGCAAAGGAGTTATATTATATCCTAACTTCATTCTTCTAACCTGATTAACTGCTGAGTAAGCTGCGAGGAAATCCAGATATCTGTTGCCCTCTGGATCCCAAACAGATGATCCCTTTGCTTCTGAAAATACAATGGGGACCGGATGGTAACTGCATTTGAACCAGGAAAGTGGGTCCATTAAGGACACCATCAGCAAGAAACGCTCTATATATCACATCAACAAAAGGGTAATATACATGAAAACCAGCCAGAACATAACTCCATTGCGGACTTCTGTAGTGACCAAAAAACACTGAAAAGAAAGTACTTAAAATTCCACAACCCATCAGCAACCACATAATGGAGAAAGAAATGTTCCACCGACTAGGCATCCATCTTCACCGTACACCATGTACTTGTCATTTTCAACAACCCAAATGACTTGCAGGACAACATTTGCCCTACAACCATCAATGAAAGGAAAGAGAGGCAACTTTAAAAGGAGCAAGGAAACTCCCGGTCACCTTCAGCAAGAAGGCCCTGCCCTGTGAGCTACGACCCACAAAGGAGGGCAGCCAGACACCATCTGGACAATAATTTTGTCAAGTGCCTAGCACTATGTTTGGATCATATATATCAGGAAAAAGGGGGGAAAAAAAGGCTGACACTTTCTAGTTAATTTCCCGTCTTCATCTGCCTTGAGGCTTAAAAATCTAGGTTTTACCAGCCTTCATAAACATATAATGAGATAAATTTAATTAGTAGATAATCGCTTTTAATTGTTCGAGTCTTCAGGGAATTTAATCAGGATATGTGATGCTGTGACCAATCAAATAGTTCTAATGGCTTCGAAATAACTTATATGCTCAGTTTTATGTATATTAACAACGTCTAGATCAATCAAAAAGAGACTCCGAGAGTTGACATTTCCAAGAATCCAACTAACATTAACACGCACGGAAAAACAACAATGGAAAAATGAAACAGAAGACATGACTCTTGACCATATTACATAACAGATCCCGCATATACATACTTCAGAATCCAAAGACAGACAGACACACACACACACACACACACACACACAGGGGATTAGATGAAAATATGCGAAACCCAGAAGCCAAAACATAAAACTGGATTAAAAGCACAGATTTTGATGTAGATAAAAGGGAGCTCACTTGTGGGCACTGCATTCATACTCCAAGTTGATGAGCTTTTGAGAGCTGGAAGCAGAGGCGCTGGCTTCAGGAACAGCACCAAAACTCCTCCTTCCCTGGCAAAGCCTACGCGACACTGACTGCAAACACCTCCTGGTTGCCATTGATGAGATACCAATCACTCACTCTCTTCAAATCTCTCCACTTCTCACACACGCTCCCTCACGTGAATGAAGAGAGAGAAGGAATATTGAGAATATTTATTCAAATTTTTTTATTTATTTATTTATTTATAATATAAAAGCGAGTGTTTGAAGAAGATACTCTAATATTATATTTACCTAAAAACCTAAAAATACAATTTTAGCTTTTAATATAATATTATATTATATATTAACCTAATTACAAACAACTCTTTCCTTTGACTGTCGTTGTCGGCAATACGTACGCCTCCCGAAGCATATCTGTGACTCTATACGACAATCGGATACTTACATGTGCACCACCAAGGATTATCATTCAAAATTCCAACCTGTCTTTTTCTTTTTTCTTTTTTTTTTAATATTTTTTTGGGTTTTATCATAAGGGAGATATTAATTAAATAAAATAAAAAATGCTAATCGGGGTTACAGTTTTAAATAATTGCTAACAGGACGGAACGGGTTGCGATTATAAAAATAAAATAATTGCTTAAGGGGATGATTACAGTTAGCAATTAGAGGCAATAATCGTTAACCATAATTTTTTTTTTTACCACTAAGGGTCCGTTTGTGTTTGTGATTTCAAAAAGTGCGATTTTTAAAAAAAGTAATTTTTAAAAATGCAGTTAAGCTTTTGGCAAAATCGCAGTTTGGCCTTTAAAATCGCAGGTTAGCCTTTTAAAATACTGCGTTTTCAAAAAAGCACCACATTGGCTACGATTTGAATAAGCACTTTTCTACGTTTTCAAATTGCAATTTTTTAAAAACACAGTTTTTAAACGGTTCATTTTCTGCGATTTGGATTAAAATCGCACTTTTTCTCTACGAAATCGCAATCCCAAATGCACCCTAAATAGAAAGATCTATTGAAATCATAAGTAAACTTAAGGACTTAATTGTTGAAATTGAAAACCTAAAAACGAAATTAAATTCGCATGAAAACTTAAAGATTAAATTTTATTTTTCCCTTTAAATATATGAGCAACTTGAAAATTTAGTTGAATTTATTTGTGACATTTAACTAATCTATTTGAATGAGAAGTGATAAATTTCATCTGTTTTGTTTATGACATTGTGTTACGTTGCTTAGTAGAAAGGTTTTGATAGAAAGTCAATATATCCCACCCTAGAAAAAGATTTGCGATGAATTATAAAAATATTTATGAGTGTTAAGTTTTTGTATTAATTTTTTGTTACGTGTGACAGGCCATTTTATAATTGATTATAGAGAACTTTATGCTCCGTTTGTTTCGGCGTAAAATGATTTCTGGAAAATGATTTCGGTATTTTCCGGTGTTTGGTAGGGGCGAAAATAATAGTCAACCGGAAAATGATTTCTATTTGACAAAAAATGCTTAGTAAATTTCGGAAAATGATTTACGCTTTTTAAAAGCGTAAATCATTTTCCGAAGACGCCAGACGCAGTCGATCTATTTTAAACAGTACAGTTGACCTTCACGTTCAAGCAGCCGACCACCATCGAAATATTGCCGGTACCGGAATCCAACATCCGTTAATGTCGCCGGAATTCGGCCACCTTCGCCGGAATCCGGTCAGCCAGATTCCGGCAACCAATCTGACCGGAATCCGGTCATCTGGCCGGATCTGGCCAGACCGGCCGGATTCCGGCCATCTGACCGGATCTGGCCAGAAAGGCCGGATTCCGGCCATCTGGCCGGATCTGGCCAGAGAGCCGGATTCCGGCCGGCCCTGGCCAGGGAGGCCGGATCCAGGCCGGCCCTGGCCAGGGAGGCCGGATCCCGGCCGGATCCCGGCCGGCCCTGGCCGGGGAGGCCGGATCCCGGCCGGCCCTGGCCGGGGAGGCCGGATCCAGGCCGGCCCTGGCCAGGGAGGCCGGTTCCCGGCCGGCTCTGGCCAGAACGGCCAGCTGGCCGGACGGATCTGGCCAGATCCGGCCTCTCTGGCCAGATCCGGCCAGATGGCCGGAATCCGGCGAAACTGCCGGAATCCGACCACTTTCGCCAGAATCCGGCTATCCCAGATTTCGACGAAACTGTCCGGAATCCGGCCTTTATCTCGAATTCTAGTTATATTAGCCGGAATCAGGTGAAAATAGTCATAATCTAGTCGGTCAGTGACGGAATCTCGTCATCGATGATTTTTATATTATTTTACATTAATATTTTTATGTTGTGAATAAAAATTGATTTTTATAACTTAATATGATTGAATAAAAATATAAAAAAATATTTGCGATTTTTCGTACGCGCCAAACACCGGAAAATGCTTTCGACGGAAAATGGTTTCCTGAAAAATGACTTCCCTGAAACCATTTTACGACGGAAACCATTTTACGTCGAAACAAACGGAGCATTAATTGTAACTTAATTAATCATTTTAGAGTAATAACACATATACAATTAAGACTTTACCTAAATCGTTACATGATGTCAATGAAAATGAAGGAAAATGTGTGTCATGTGCTTGGTGAGTTGCTTTATTAAAGGAAAAACACTCTCTTCTATCTCCAGAAACAAACCCCCCATAGTTCCCTAGTTGATGAAGAGTCATGCCCGACTCCCTCAACTCCTCTCAATTTCCCGCCTCTTTTGAGGCTTCAATTGCTTCATTGGAAGCCCTATTAACCTCCTTTGAGGCATTATCTATCGCTTTTAGTGATTTATCTACGTTTATCAATTCTGCTAGCCCTTCATCCACTGCCAACCGTTCAAATTCCACATCTTCTAGCCGTTCCCATCTTCAGATCCACCCCCCTTTTTGAAGTTTATGCAAGTGGGTTTTTCAAACACAGATATGTCGGAAGTTCCACCCTCATATGCGTCACTCCACCTCGCTTATCGATCTCTTCGCTTCAATTTGCCACCAGTTCTGTCTCCGTCCGGCCAACACGCTCATGCAAATAGATCTTACTCACAGGTGCGGATCCCACACGCGCCGACGCATGGACAACCCTTCATCGCACGTGACGCCTCCTGTCTCTCATCCACTATCTTCAACTACTGCTACTGGTTTCCTAGGGTAGTTTTCTCACTTTTGGACTCTTTGCGCTGAAGTGTAGACACCACGCGCCAGAGCGTGGATCCAAAGACAGCGGCTTTCTGCTAGTCTCTCATGCTAGCCTTGTTTGCGTTTTGTTTTTTCTGGTTTTTTTTTTGTTGTAAATTTGTCGTTTTTAAATTTATGTATTTCTCTTTTGTTTTGTTTTGTTTTTTTTTGTGTTTACTGTTTTTGTTACCCTCCAAGCATTTTGGTAGGGTTGAAGGATATCACGAAGGTCATGCCTCTATCTGAGTTTTTTGTGTTAGGGTTTAGGTAGGGTTGAAGGGTTTCGTAACGGTCATGTCACTATCTACGCCCTATTTTACTATCTTTATTGGCAGTATCATTTATTGGTGCTTGTGCCAAGAATTAATAGAGCCGCGTCATTCATTTGATGCATTCCCTTTATTTATGTATTATTATTATTATTATTTTTTTGTCTCTTGTTTGGTGTTTCTTGTTGGGTTGCCAGCTCTACATTGTTATTTTTCTTTATGTACTTAAAAAAAAAAAAAAAAAAAAAAAAAAAAAAAAAAAAAAAAATCACAACCAATTAAATCTCCCCGTTGCGAGAGCGGTGTAAAAGTCTAGCGATATCCGGTAAGGATTGTTTAGACAAATGTAAGCCCTTTTTTCTAGGAAATGAAGTGGACTACACGCAATCAACACATCGCTTTTCCACTTTCCCTGACACCAACAAAGTTTTGTGTCGTTTTAGCATTTTGCCCACCCTTTTCCACCTCCACCTTTTAACTTTTTCTTTCTTTTAAGATAAATATTACATTAAAATAGTCAGGGAATTGAAGTGGACGAAGAGAAAACAACTCTCTTACTGTCTGACTTTAAAATAGCCATAGCTAGATTTGAGTAGAGGCAAGCGGAAAGTGCTTTCAAAACAAAACCTAAAAACGAGAAGAATAGAAAAGGAGAGGATTCTTGTAATACTTCAGTAACAGTAACATTGTGGGAGTAGATTATAAAGATATTTGTGAGTTCTAACTGTTAAGTCTCATTTGGGTTTTTCACCAAGTGAAATAATGCTTTATGAGTATTTAGAAAACTCTAATTGTAATTTAACTATTTCATTTTGGAGTGAATAACGTAGATCTTTTCAATTCTCATTTGATAGAGAGAATAAATTCTCTTGGTGAAGAGAAGAGAGCTTCCATCTATGCATGTACAATTGGTAATGGTTACAAGTAGAGCGCCCTGGAGCAAAGGGTGGGCTGACCTGTGAGCTGAAGGCAAACATCAGATGAGGATTGGTTGGCTACAATATCCAGAAGAAAAAGCCAAACTGAAGACACTTTCCTTGCTCTGTATTCTTTTTGTAATGATTAATTGTGTCCATATTCTAAGGTCATCCATAGCATTATGGATTGAAAAAATTCACATCCACTCATTTCCTCTGATTTCTTAGCCTTCTTGTAACTTGTGCTAGAAACAATGTACCCAGATACCATCTTATCAATTAGGAACAGTGACGATGTTCATTGTTCAGTAACTCTTTATCTTATCAAGAGAAAGAAAGAAAGAAAGAAAAAAAGAGAAGCTCAACTGTCAAAAAGCAGAAGGCATTTCGATTGCATATTGAATTAGCTTACAACAATATTTACAAGCACAAGACACGAAAATTGCTTCTCTATGAGCATTTCACTGCTACTATTCATAACATAATACCTTCCAACAACGTCAGTAGGGAACACCTTGTCTATATTCACAATGTGCTGCCACTACTGCTGAACCAATAATACAACCAAACTCTCGATGATTGCCAAAAAAACCAACTTCATTTGTCATCCGAATGTCCATACTGTGGATACCAATTGGAATACAGGAGAACACAGAGAATTCACGCAAGAAATAATAGGAGAAGATAAGTTTTAAGGGTATAAAAGGATATATTTCTGATAATCTAGGTTGGAAAGGGCCCTAATAATAATGTTTCAAGGCAAAAGCAAAACTGATGTTTTCTACTATCTTTGCTATTCATTATAGAGATGGTAGCAAGAACAACTGTTTCCAACTGGCTTTGTCATCAACAGTGTCCTATCAATCTCATGTTAAGGAAACCTATCTATGAAGCCTTTCGTCTCATTTTCTTACCCAAAAGAACAATATCTATCACTGCTGATATTCAAGAAATTTTCCAAATGGAAATAAGGTCATCTATCCACACCAGGAGCCAAAAAGTCCCAACATGTTACTGTTGCCAGTCTTTTGCAACAGAGAATTCGAGGTTGGACACAATAGTTTCAGCACAAATGATAGTCTGAGAACATGAGAGGAAGTGCCATTGGAACGCAGCATCAACAATAATGAGGCCAATGTACTAGGATAATTATGCAAATTTGGACATGATATGATCAGGACGAGAACCGAATATACTCATAGAAAGCAAAATTGCACCAACACATAAGCCGTTTGTCACTAGAAAGAGATCAAAGAATAATTTATCGATGTACCGTTAGCTTTTCTTGTAACCGCAAGGATACAGTAATGGCATGGCTCAATTCCAGAACAAAGTCAAACCTAATAGTAAAGCTTATCTATATTTGAGATACCAAAAGTTTCTGTCATATGGAACAGTGATGCAGCCACTAGTGTAACAGGTAGGGTTGGCCATATGAAATCCTATAGCCGCTTAAACTGGACATCTCGTCCTCAGGTCAGGACCAAGGAGAATTAAAGAATTGTCAATGTAAAAAGAAAAAGGAGTAAAAACAGTGACCATGGTCATTGATAAGTGTAGTATCATGATTTGTATCAACAGTAGAATAAGAAGTGAACGATGTAGTGTTGAGGAAATAAATTCACAAACATTACACCCTCTAGGCTTTTCGATACAAGAGCATATGCAGATTTCTAAGACATGAGACAAGAAATTTACTTCAATATAAGTAAGAGGGCATCTTAATAAGCCCAGAAATAATATAATATGCTTGAGAAAAGATGATTCCATGATTTCTTTTGCCACAAATTCTTATATGTCTAGCAAGGATAAGACACAAGATAGAATTAATGTGCAGAGGGAGGGCACATTTAACGGCAGAAGATGATTTCCCTCTCTTCCCACTGCATTACAAATGTAAACCAAGGAGTCTATTGAAAGAAGACATCATCACCAACCGCATTGCACTGGCATCATTGATAGAAAAGATTCTTCTACCAAGAATCTGAGAGTGAGAGGTTTAATCGCCAGAAAACAACACATATATTAAAGTTTGACAATTATGGCCATCTGCGGAACTATTAACTGACATGAACATCAAATTCATAGAGTATGATAGCATTGGAAATAAGATGGACTACAAATTCGTCAAAGACATCGCCAGACAAAATAACAGGAAAGGAAAGAAAGATCCTAACAGTTCTAAGATATTGCAGATGAAGAATAGAAGAATAGACAAAGAAGGAAGCCTATATCACTAAACATAAAGCCAGCAGCGAATCTTTCTGGATGATCTTGATAGCACTGCTATGGAAGAACAGAATCCAGTTGAAGAAGCCTAGAAACAAAACCCTCTCCAGAACCAAACCTAAAGGAACTAAGGAGAGGAACCATGACGGAGAAAATTCCAAGATTTTTAACTATTCAACTTCTAACTAGAAGCATCCTCGAAAGTCAGGTGGCCATTATAAATGCCTGAATCAAGTTTTCGGCTGCACGCTTTTGTTCAGGTGTGCCTGATATAAGAGCAATACGATCACCGCGGGAAGATTTGGAATCAGAAATCTCTACCATTGCACCCGATATCTGGAGGGAAAACAAGGAGTTACAATGTCATTCAGTCCAGAAAATTCGTCAATGTATTAAGGCGAAGTTACATTATGCTCCATAGCAAATCCAAATAAAAAAGGACTTGAAAAACAAAACATAAAGCATTAGACCTTAAGGGAAAATATAAATTGTGGAGACATCAAAGCAAAGAGACATTTGTCTACTTATGTTTTATAGGTCCCATTTGTTGATTTAATACCAAAATAATCATTACATATTTAAGAACGGTCTACAAAACAATAAATGAGAAACACAAGTATCTTGGACACAATCCAGCATCTTGAGATACATATTTAAGAATGTTAACATGGTGTAGCAAATACGACCATGTGTAACAGCATCACAGGTACAAAGAATCAGCATACTATATAAGGTGGTGTTTGGTTCATATAATCCAATAAGCCCCCCAGTATCCAGATTCTCATAAATGTGATGCATGGTGATCTAAAAAACCATACATATGATTATGCCCATGTTTGGTTTAGATAGGAATCTGGTAAGATTCCCTTGAGGCTTTAGTAACTAGAAAGAAAGTGTTGGGTTCCTTCAGTTCAAGGAAGGAAACATCCTAACCCAGTTCAAGACTGAGGCCACTGAAAACTACAAGACAAATGGTGCATTTCAATGATTGTGATTAAAAACAAAACAAAAGAAAGGCATTCATCAAAATTGAGAATGAAAAAATTGATCCATACAGGGGCAGAGAAAATAGTCACTAAGTTGCCGGCAGTGGTGCTAGCTTCAGTGCATTGGGGGAGAGAGAGTAGCCTCATGATTAAAGAGAGAGAATGAGCAAGAAAGGATATTAAGTAGAACTTCCCGAAGCCAGGAGATGTGAATGCCCATCCGTTTTGAAGGGATTTAATATTCCCATAAACTGAGATTTTATGGGAATCAAGAGCTATTTGCAACAATCAAGGCCATACCCAGAAATCCTAAGAAATATCTCAGGAAAATATGACCGAACAAATGCCACCTATTTTTTGGCAATAATCTCTATGCTTTTTTTTGATAAGTAAGAAAAACTTTATTAAAAAAGCGAAAAGCAGCAATAATCTCTATGCTCTAACTCCAATAACTGGATGCCATGAGCATTTTACCTCTCTTTCCCACAATCATATAAGTAACTATCTATTTTTGATTCTTTTTTAGAATAAAAGGTTCTGTGCCCCAATCAAATTTTAAAATTTCAATTTGACAAACTATAAAACCAAAATTTCTGTATAGGGCCAAATTTGAGAATGGCGAAGCATGAGTTGAATGCAACATTTTTACATAGCATATAAGTTATATAAAGTCATGGAAATGTACATTGGCGATAATAGTTCAGATTTCTTATCTTGATTCAGGTAAGCTTTACTAACAATCAGAAAATTAAATCTTATGTAGGAAGATGAACCAACCTTCCGAATGTTGCCAATATTGGCCCCTCCTTTACCCATCACTTTTCCCACTGCATTAGCAGGGACCAAAATCTCAAGAGTTGAAGGGGCAGGCAACCTGCATAGAGTCATGGGGTTAAAGAGCGGATACAGATAGAACATATTATGGCCAAAGATATAATCTTCAAGACTAGATCTTATGAAAATAATATACTAACCCTCCATACAGCTTGGATGAATATGTGGGCATTGATCCGTAGCCATTTTCACCCATCTACCAACAAGAAAAAAAAGAAAACTGAATGTTAACAAAAGCAGGAAGAAGGAATAGTGGCCCGAAATAAACATCATACAGAGCCACAGTAGTCAGCATTTAACAAAATGCAACACATTTTTATTTTTAATCAAACATCAATTCCCAACAACTGAATAAAAAAAAGCAAAAAATTAAGATAAAACCAGTTCAAAACAAAAAGCAGTCTAGAGAAATGCACATATTTGGAAAGACCCAATGCAAGGGCTTTCAAAGCTCATGCTATAGGTCTTTCACTACCATAGCAATTATACAGCCTACTTAAACATAATATTAAACAAGCTCTAGATTATCGTAGAAAGATCTGAAGATGCCACTATAACAAATTTGATAAGACATTGACATCATCTCCTACAACATAGAAAACAAGTTGAAGTTTTCTGCCTTCGCAACAAAGAGAGAAAATGTTAGGTGGGGGTGGGGGGGAGGGGGGGAGGGGAGGAGATAGGAATTAATAAAATCACTGATGGCTTGTTATAATCAGGTATAAAGACAAACAAAAAAGCATAAAAAAGTACTTTTTAAAAATAAAAAAAAATAAAAAAAAAATAAAAAAAAAACTTCTCCTATTTTTGCAACAAAGTGAAGAAGGAACCAAACTACTCTCTTGCATAGACAAGTTCCATGTCACAGGGCCCTAGGCTAAAATGTATTTAGAAGATCAAAAAGCAATTAAAGCAAGTGATCTGTCAAAGAGATACACATCAATTTAGAAAGATCTTATAATAATCACTTCCCTCCAACAATTGGCACTCCTCAACCCCTAGATCAGCACCAAGAGAATCACAAAGTTCATCGTTACTAGCAATAAGGATATAAACATAACTTTTGCTGATGATGAAAGTTATGGTGGCAGTGATGGTATGAAAATATAACCAAACAAGTATCAACCTACCGACAAAGATCCATATCCATAGAGGCTGCTCGAAGAAAGCATGCCCAAGCCACTTCCACTTTCAACCCTCTGGTCATATCCCAATGGAGCAACAGGGGGAACAGAAGGCAAGACAGATGGAACTGAAAGACCAGTGCCAGCTGAGAAAAGAGAATCAGCACCAACAGTAGGGTTGCGGCCACCATCCCTATCTTTCAAGACATCATCGCGGAGCCTTAAAACAATCTGGATAAGTGCATCTCTTACGCTACTAACTTCTCCAAGCACCTAATCAAGGAAAAACTTCAATATAAAGTATGGAGTATCAATAAGAAATAGTAAGACACAAAACTTAATTTCCATTAGACAAACCTCAACAAGTTCATCATCTACATCAGCACACTTAGGCTTCTCGCCTTTTGAGATACGGACATCAGCTTTAGTCCTCTTACGGATCTCATTTATAATAGAGCCACTTTTTCCAATGATACACCCAATGACCCTGGATGGAACAAGGAGTCTAATACTAACAGTGTCATCATCTTCATCATTAATCTTTGCTTGCAGCAATAGAACAGCTTCAACCGCCATGGATTTCAAATCATCAGGCGACTGCCAAACAATTGAAAAGCCAATAGGAGCAACAAGTATTAGTAGATGATACAATTGTGTAGCATATGGTCAGAACGGAGTGAATGCAATTTATCAATAAACTAAATATTATGATGTAATTTAACAAGGAATTAGAGAAGACTAATCATGTTATGATAATAGACACATATAGGATATAGCAGATAGCTACTTTCTGTTGGGCCTCATAGAAGTTTAAAAGTAAAAAAGTGCCTGCCTTCTGCAAGGTATATGAATTACAGATAACTGCAAAAAATTGCCCTCCCCAAATTTTTCCTGCGAATTGTTATCGAAACATAAAACCTCTTCATTTAATTACCAACCATTGATAGAGCAATCAACTATAAAACTGAACAGAATAGATTTTTTTTTTTGACTTTTTTTATTATATATATAAAGTAAAGGCCAGAAGACGGAACTGTACCTCTGTTGCAGTAATCGTGATGATACACTCATTACGATCATTCTTGGTATCATCCACCTCAATACGAGCACCACTAGCCTGTCTTATACTTTTGATAGTACCCCCTCCCTTGCCAATGACACGCCCAATCTTGTCAAAGGGGCATAATACTCTTACAGCTAACTCCTCGGACCGTGAGACACCACCAAACCCAGACACCACAGGAAGGGCAGACGAATAAATAGGCCATGTATTCCCCGTATCTGCATAACCCTGGAGATCCTGTATATTTGTAGCACCTATGATTTGAGGAAGAGATCTAGGAGGGATGATAGGATCTGCACTTTGATATAGTCCACCAGGTGGATACATAGGAACATCTGATGGGATGATAATGCTTTGATGAGCTTCTGGTACAGTCGTCTCAAGAGGAATCTCTTCTCTAGGAGTGAACTTGTACATAATTGCAGAAACTGCAAACAGTGCTTTCTTCACGGCGTCTGAGTCACCAGTAATCTATTTATATGATGAGAGAATAGTGAAACCACAAAGCTTACTGAAAGTGAACCCAGAGAGGAAAATCATAATGAAGAGCATACATAGATATGTTATTTTATGCATAAGATCCAAATACCAGAACAAAAACCTTGGCGTGCAACCAAAAAATTAATTATTGATTGTTCCATAGTAGATACTAATCAGGACAACATATGTCGTATAACAATCTACCATAAACTTGAAATATAAAATTCAATTGACTGAGCTATAGTAGATACTAACCAGGAGAAAATTGTCGAAGTCCATAGCACATGAATGAGTTGGGTCAGTGGCATCCTTGGCTGAGACCTTAATGTTAGTTCTCGTCTTGCTTCTCAGTTTCTTTATTGTGGCCCCAGCTTTACCAATAATATTTGCAGACTGGCTAGATGGAACAAGAATTTGACATTCCTCCTTATCTTTCCGCTTCTTGTCAGAATCTCCTGCAGTAGCCACAGCATTTGCAATGGCAGTATAAACTCTGAGAAGAGCATCCTGAGCAGCGCATAAAGGTTCCCTGTCACTGAACTCATCGTCAACCTCAACCTCTTCTTTGTCCTTGACATAGCTGTAGATTGTTATAACTCGGTCCTTAGCACCTGGATATGGATCCACAACCTTGACTTTCGCCCGCGTCTCTTGCCTTATAGAATTTATCACTTTCCCACTCTTACCAATGACACTTCCAATAACCCCATCTGGGCATAGTATTCTATAAATAACCAGTTCATCTTTACCTTTGTCATCTTTTTCATTCACCCGTCTCTTCTGATTCTTGTTGTCATCATGGCCTCTCTGGGAACAGATCGCTTCCCAGTCTCACCCATTTTTACAAATTTAAATTAGCTCCTGAAAGTGCAAAATAAGGTCAAGATTAAATAAATCAACAGTTACTAGTACAACCTTTTCTCAACCTAAATGCACCCAAGCCACTTGATATATTGAAAACGTCTATTTTTTTTATTTTTTTTTATTTTAAAAAAAAAATCTTCACAAATTATCATGGAATTCGAATTTCCCTTGCTTCCATTTATCAAGCACAATCATTTCTTCAGATACATAAAGTCCTCTTTAGTGAAACTTAAGTTTCTATTTGACCAAAATTTATAATACTTCTTTTTTAATAAGTAAAAAAGTATTATAAATGTGGTTCCAATAGACGTACAGTTTTTTTTTTTTTCCAATTCTATTTCTCAGCATCCAAACAAAGCTTCAAACACGAACAAGTCGAAAACCCAGAAAAACCTACAACAAATTAGTTTATCAAGAGTAACAATTTCACAAATTGCGTGCGTACACACGCACAAACACACACACACACACACACACACACACACACACACAGAACCCAATATAATAACATCTACAAATACCAGACGAATCTTGACAAAAATCGTAAGCAAATGCAATCAGAAATCAGGGGGACTAAACGAACATCAATGGCAAAGAAAACCTCAAAAGCTTTCCAAACAAAACTTTCCTCAAAACTAAAGAAACAATCTTTACTTTAACAACTCATATACCATGAGAGAGAGAGAGAGAGAGAGAGAGAGAGAGAGATTAGGGTTTTCCCGAGGGTTTATTACCTCCAATATTTTCTCACAGGAGAAAAAATCTAGAAAGAAAATTGTGAAAACCCAATTACAGAGAATCTCAGAGAAGCATACCTTGTGTAGGATTACGGCGAAGAAAAATCCCAATCCGAGAGAATAGAGATAGCGAAAAGGCCGTGCCTTCTTCTATGAACTGGATACCCTACTTTTTTTTTATCAAAAATAAAAATAAAATAAAAAATGATACCCTACTTTTGTTTTTTTCTCTCTACGGCTGTCTTCTATGGGACGCCATGGTCGTGTCGTTTGGTTCACAGCTTAAACGTTCTGCGAGAATCGGGACCGTTTAAAAGTGATGGACCTTAGTGGGTCCTACATAAGCTCACAGGTGTGAAAGGTCAAGGGCCTCAAGGCAGTTTTACAGTTTTTTGCTGAAAAACACAGAGGATTATAGCTCCGTGTGTAGTTACCTCCTAATGACGGAATACTAGGATAATGATACGAATTCAACAATATTTTGCAACTTAAAAAAGTAGACAAAAAATATCATAGAATGGCCAAAACTCTGCCGGCTCTTCTTCCTCTTTGGGATTAACACAAATTCTATAGGTACAAAACTCTATCTTAATTTTTCTTTTTTACAAAAAAAAAATAAAAAAAATCAAATTTTAAATTTCTAACCCACAATTTTTTTTTAAAGCTTTATTTTTTTTTCTTATGTTGTTAATTAGTAAGATAATTATAGTATTTAGTTGATACACTACTTGTACTGTATATTTTAGTGAAAATTCGGGGTGATGTAGAATGACGATTTGTCCAATGCGCTCTAAAAATTATGCCTTCAACTTGAAAAGATCCCAGTGAGAGAGTGATTGGAGAGGATATTGCTATGAGAATAGAACTGGATAAGTGTATGAAAATTGGTTGAAAGGGAGGAGTTTTTGGCAAGTTTCTATCCCTCAAAATTGTTATTGGAGTTGGAAAAAAATCTTGAAGCTTTCGATTCAAAGTTGGGGATGGCAGTGGTATTTTTTTGTGGTGTGATAACTGGCACCCTGCAGGTCATCTCCTAGACAAATATGGGTATAGGACTGTTTATGATGCATGTCATTCTATAGGGCATCTCTTCCATCATTCGGGGGAGAGAATGGTAATGGCTGAATGCTAAATCATATAATGTTGTGTAGATTCAAAGTCGACTTCCTAAAATTGAAATTGGAGACATTGATCAGCTTATCTGGAACTCTAGAAGTGGAGTTTATTATTGTGTTGAAGCTTGGAAGCAGTTAAGAGATAAGCAGCCCGTGGTTGATTGGTATAAATATATGTGGTTCTGCGTAGCTATTCCCCGGCATACTTTTCTTCTTTGGCTGGTCTTTAGAGATGTCATTATTACCAAAGAAAGGATGTGTGTATAGGGGTTTGCTCTGCCATGGTTTGTGTTTGTTTTGCCATGGTAGACAGCAAAGTAGAGCTTATCTTTTCTTCAATTGCAGTTTTAGTATAAGAATATAGAGAGCTCTTATGGCTGATTGTAGGGCCGGCAATTTTGACACTACCCGACAACACGACACGAAATTAGCGGGTTTGGGTCTACCTTAAACGGGTTTGGGTCATAAACGGGTCTACCCGTTTATGACCCGTTTATATTGGTCTGGCGGGTCGGGTCGGGTCACCCGCCAGACACGATTAGGTTTTTTTTTAAAAAAAAAAAAAAGAAAAAGAAAAGAAAAACGGAGAAAGGTGGAAAATTGGAAATCCGGAATGGGCCGAACCGAATTAGTAGAAACTGTAGAATTACTGAAATAGTGAAATCTGAAATTACCGAATGAGAAAAAAAGTTGGGGGGAAAGCTGGAAAATAGGAAAAGACGAAAAGTAATCGGGAAACTGGGAAAGCCTGAAACTTCTGAAAGGAAATCCAATTTCCAAATGGGCAAATGGGCAAATTATTAATTTATTATTTAATTATTATCTGAAAACAAAAGATTCAAAGACTCAATTACTCAAAGTTCAAAAAAGTAAAAAAAAAGTTCAAAAAAGTAGAAAAACAAACAAAACGTAAAAACTCAAAAGATTTAAAAATAAAAATCGGAAAAGTGAGCAAAATCAGAAAAGTGAAAGAAAAGAAAACCCTAGCTTTTTTTTTGGATTTTTCCTTCAGCCGCCGCCCTTCTCTTTTCCTTCAGCCTCGCCGAGTCACCCCGCCGCCGCGCCACCGCCCTTCTCTTCTCCTTCAGCCTCGCCGAGTCGCCGCGCAGCCCGCGCTCGACGCTCTCTCTCTCAAGCCTCTGCTCTCCCCGTCTCTCTACCAGCGTGCCGCTCTCTCTCCAGCCGATGTCGCGTCCGGTACCGCCGGGTCTGCCGGTAATATGTTAGATGATTTCTATTTTCAATTTTTTATAGCCTCATTATTGTGGATTTGTGGGTATAAACTATAAATTATAAAATCATAATCCGAATCATCCGATAATCTGTGATCAGTGTGATGCTTGCCTCAGTTGCCTGCTTGTTCAAAATTCTACATGGCTACATCATTGTGAGATTGTGTCAATGCATTCCCTTATACATAGGTCAATTAGGTTTACTGATCTTGATTCTGATATACATAGTTAACACAACAAATGCAATTGATCGAGTTCATCCTTATTTCTTTAGTCATGGTGTTATCTTCAGACCAAAAAAACAAAAAAAAAAAAAAAAAAAAAAAATTGATTCTCACCTGCAAAATAAACACATCATTTTTATACATTGAGACGTTTGGACGAAATTTTTGTCCATAATCAAATATACACTTAGCTTGTTTATAGTAGGACAGTACATATAAATAGGTCTTAGAGAAGGATTAGTAAATAATATTTCAGTTCAAAAGATACCAGTGTGCATAAGTTTCCAATATCTAATTGGTTCTTTTTCCTATTGGTTATCTCCCATATTATAAATCTTTAGGCTAGCCTTAAGATGAATCATAAATGCATATGAACAGCACTGTACATTTTAGATTGTGTTGAACTTTGCATGTGTTACTTGCTAAGCTTGAGTGAATTTTTTACCCATGTGGTCATGTCATATTGACTTATACATCTTCCTCTCTTATTTCCTTTTTTTATCTCAATTACACTGACAATGCTTCTCAGAGAATATGATTTATTCAGACGACATTTTGGTCATAATCTGAACCTAGATAAGTGTCAAAAACCTTTGAACAAAAACCTACCAAACATTTTGTTGTAGTTCTTCTAGATCTGTACAGCCTGTAGAGCTTACATGTGTATAATAAGAAAGTGTGATATGTTGGCCTGTACCCTGTTTCTCTGGATTCCCTAATCATTCATGGATTATCCAAGAATGTGTTTTTGCTTGCATCTGGCATTTAAGAACTAGTCTTCATTGAGTAAATTTTCAAGTTAATATTTTTTAGGTATGTTTTCATTGTTCCACCGTTGGTGTTTCTGACCCAGTTAATATTATTCTCATTGCATTGCTTCCTGTATGCAGCTCACAACTGCTGGCTGCCTTCTTCTTCTTCTTTTCGGTTGAAATGCAAATAAAGCTACATATTTTAGTTTTTTTTTTTTACCCTGCCAATTTCTGACTTTTGTGATTTTAGCAGCTGGTTTTAATTTATTTATTAATAAAATTCCAGCCCCCCCCCCCCAAAAAGAAGTAATTAAAAAAAAACCTTTTAAACCTAAATGGGTCAAACGGGTCGTTTCGGGTCGTGTCGACCCGATTCGACCCATTATGTTAAACGGGTTCACGGGTCGTGTCGGGTGACCCGTGAAATAATCGTGTCGTGTCGTGTCTGGAGCCCCGACCCGTTAACATAAACGGGTCGTGTTTGGGTCTAGGCTAAACGGGTCGCGGGTCTTAACGGGTCGTGTCGGGTGACCCGTTTTGCCAGCCCTAGCTGATTGTTTGGTTACTGATTCGCCGGTTGACTGGGAGCTAGTTAGAGTGTTGCTGTTTTGCAAGGGAAGAGTCTCAAATCCAGCTTATGCAAGCTTTGTCTTGGTGCAACAGTTTATCACCTTTGGCATCAAAGAAATGTTTTGTTGCATGGTCAAACTCTCAAAATAGAGGAAGCAATTGTAGCACAGATTAAGTGAAAAGTTAGATCGAGAATTTTAGCCAAGGTCATAGCTAAGAGCAGTGTGAAGAATCTTGAGCTTGTATATAGATGGAATTTGCTTAGCTTGTTGAGTTTGTAGTTTTTTGTGTTGTTGGTCTGCTGCGTGTTTTGTTGCAGCATTGACGTAGTTTGTGCTTTCCCTTTGGGAGAACTTGTTCCAGTGTTTACTGGATAGATTGTTTTATTGTGTTTGGTTCTATAAAGCTTTAATTCATCCAAAAAAAAAAAACTAGGTAAAGTGTAGTGTATAGGAAGTTTCTATAGGATGTTTGAATTTCCATAAATGTTTTGGTTTAAAGAGAAGATTCGTGCTAGTCATGCTATATGGCGTAGGCTGGTTTAGCCTTTTAGAATGCTGCAAAAATTAGTATTTTTGAATTGAGGCGGCTACGAGTGAGTGGCAAAAGAGTAAGAGACAACTTTTGGAAATGAATGCTCTCGTGGATTTGTCATGTTTCTTGAGCAGTGATGCGAAGTGACCAGGCTGTATGCTTCAAACTTATCATAATAGGTCTACATTTATTTAGTTTCTGTCAGCCACTATGCGCTCGTTTGACAATACGTTTTCTGTGCAATTTTTGCTTTCTCAGTTTGAATTCCGTTTTTAGTGTGCTCCCACAATGAATACCTAAAAACCTAGGTTTGCAAACACACGGCTCCCCACATTTTTTTTTTCCGAGCCGTACACGTTTACCTACATTTATTTCTTAACCACAAGATTGGAAAGTTGAGTGAAAAGATTTGTGTAGGTGAAAGTAAAAAAATGGAGAAACATTAGCAAACACAAATGCGTTTTACTTTTTGGGTAAAAAGCAAAACATACGCCAAACGGCGTTCTCAAACAAGCCCTATATCTCATGAAGTTTTCATTCGCGTGTGCTTGTCGTTAACCAAGTTCATCCTTATCCCTGTTTAATTGAAACTTAACTTTAAGTTCTTGTGGTGCATGGAAGGATAGTATATGAGGAGCAAAATGTAAATGTGTTGCTTATATCTTAGAATAGGGGAACCTTTCTTTCTTCTAGATAGGTACTGTCTTAGTAAATCATAGAGTTCGTTGGTTTCTATAATCTGTTTTGGAATGGTAGTTTCTGGTGTCAGAACATTAACATTGTTAATTTTGTGACACAAGCCTCTTACTGACGGTTGGTTCCACGTGTGGAACCGGGTATACTAGGTTGATGGTACGAATTCGACGATATTTTGCAACTCAAAAACGTATGACAAAAATATCATAGAATGACCAAAACTCTGCCGACTCTTCTTCCTCTCTAGGATTAACACAAATTCTACAGGTACAAAACTCTATCCTAATTTTTTTATTTTACAAACAAAAAAAATTAAATTAAATTTTAAATTTTAAATTTCTACCAGTAAATAGAATTAAACCCACAAATTTGGTTTTTTTTTTTTTTTTTTTTAGCTTTATGGGTTTTTTTTTCTTATGTTATTAATTGGTAAGATAATTATAGTATTTAGTTGATACACTGCTTATACTGTATATTTTAGTGAATATTCGGTGTGGTGTAGAATGAAAATTTGTCCAATACGCTCTAAAAATTATGCAATCAACTTGAAAAGATCCCAGTGAGGGAGAGAATGGAGAAGATATTGCTGTGGGAATAGAACTGGGTAAGTGTATGAAAATTGGTTGAAGGGGATGAGTTTTTGGCAAGTTTTTATCCCTCAAAATTGTTATTGGAGTTGGAAAAAGATCTTGAAGCTTTTGATTCAAAGTTAGGGATGGTAGTGGTATTTTTTTGTGGTGTGATAACTGGCACCCTACAGGTTATCTCCTAAACAAATATGAGTACATGACTGTTTATGATGCAGGTCATTCTATAGGGCCTAAACTCTCTTCCATCATTCGGGGGAGAGAATGGTAGTGGCTGAATGCTAGATCAAATAATATTGTGTAGATTCAAAGTCAGCTTACTGAAGTTGAAATTGGAGACGTTGATCAGCCTATCTAGAACTCCAGAAGTGGAGTTTATTCTTGTGCTGAAGCTTGGGAGCAGTTAAGAGATAAGCAGCCTGTGGTTGATTGGTATAAATATGTGTGGTTCTGTGTTGCTATTCCTCGGCATGCTTTTCTTCTTTGGCTGGTCTTTAGAGATGCCATTATTACCAAAGAAAGGATGTGTGTATGGGGGTTTGCTCTGCCATGGTTTGTGTTTGTTCTGCCATGTTAGACAGCAAAGTAGAGCTTATCTTTTCTTCAATTGCAATTTTAGTAGAAGAATATGGAGAGCTCTTATGGCTGATTATTTGGTTGCTGATCTGCCGGTTGACTGGGAGCTGGTTTGAGTGTTGTTGTTTTGCAAGGGAAGAGTCTCAAATTCAGCTTATGCAAGCTTTGTCTTGGTGCAGCAGTTTATCACCTTTGGCATCAAATAAACGCTTTGTTGCATGGTTAAACTCCTAAAACAGAGGAAGCAATTATAGCACAGATTAAGTAGGAAGTTAAATCGAATAATTTTAGCTAAGGTCATAGCTAAGAGCAGTGTGAAGAATCTTGAGCTTGTATATGGATGGAATTTGCTTAGCTTGTTGAGTTTATAGTTTTTTGTGTTGTTGGTCTGCTGCGTCTTTTTATTGCAACTTTGACGTAGTTTGTGCTTTCCCTTTGGGAGAACTTGTTCCAGTGTTTGCTGGATATATTGTTTTGTTGTGTTTGGTTCTATAAAATTTTAATTCATCAAATAAAAAAAAAAACTAGGTAAAGTGTAGTGCATAAGAAGGTTCTATTGGATGTTTGAATTTCCATAAATGTGTTGGTTTAAGGAGAAGATTTGTGCTAGTCGTGCTATATGGTGTAGGATGGTTTAGCTTTTTAGGCTGCTGTAAAAATGAGAGTTTTTTAATTGAGGCGGCTGCGAGTGAGTGGCAAAGCAGTAAGGGACATCTTTTGGAAATGAATGCTCTCATGGATTTGTTACATTTCTTGAGCAGTGATGCGAAGCGACCAAGCTGTATGCTTAAAACTTATCATAATAGGTCTACATTTATTTAGTTTCTGTCAGCCACTACGGTCTCGTTTGGCAATACATTTTCTATGTAATTTTTGCTTTCTCAGTTTGAATTCCGTCTTTAGTGTGCTCCCACAATGAATACCTAAAAACCTAGGTCTGCAAACACACGGCTCCCCACACAATTTGTTTTTTCGAGCCGTCAACGTTTACCTAGGTTTATTTCTCAACCACAAGATTGGAAAGCTGAGTGAAAAGATTTGTGTAGGTGAAAGTAAAAAAATGGAGAAACATTAACAAACACAAATGCGTTTTGCTTTCTGGGTAAAAAGCAAAACATATGCCAAAAGGCATTCTCGAACGAGCCCTATATCTCATGAAGTTTTCATTCGTGTGTGCTAGTCGTTTTTCAAGTTCATCCTTCCCTGTTTAATTGAAACTTAACTTTAAGTTTTTGTGGTGCATGGAAGGATAGTATATGAGGAGCAAAATGTAAATGTGTTGCTTATATCTTAGAATAGGGGAACCTTTCTTTCTTCTAGAGAGGTACTGTCCTAGTAAATCATAGAATTTGTTGGTTTTTATAATCTGTTTTGGAATGGTAGTTTCTGGTGTTAGGACATTAACATTGTTGATTTTGTGACACAAGCCTCCTACTGATGGTTGGTTCCACGTGTGGAACCGGGTATACTAGGTTGATGGTACGAATTTGATGATATTTTGCAACTCAAAAACATAGGCCAAAAATATCATAGAATGACCAAAACTCTGCCGGCTCTTCTTCCTCTCTAGAATTAACACTAATTCTACAGGTACAAAACTCTATTATAATTTTTTTATTTTACAAAAAAAAAAAAAAATTAAATTTTTACCAGTAAATAAGGTTAAACCCACAATTTTTTTTTTTTTTTTTTCTTATGTTGTTAATTGGTTAGATGATTATAGTATTTAGTTGATACACTGATTGTACTATATATTTTAGTGAAGATTCGGTGTGGTGTAGAATGACTATTTGTCCAATGCACTCTAAAAATTATGCCATCGACTTGAATAGATCCCTATGAGGATGTTTCTATAGGATGTTTGAATTTCCATAAATGTGTTGGTTTAAGAAGAAGATTCGTGCTAGTCATGCTATATAGTGTAGGATGGTTTAGCTTTTTAGGCTGCTGTAAAAATGAGAGTTTTTGAATTGTGGCGGCTGCGAGTGAGTGGCAAAGTAGTAAGGGACAACTTTTAGAAATGAATGCTCTCATGGATTTGTCACGATTCTTGAGCAGTGATGCGGAGCGACGAGGTTGTATGCTTAAAACTTATCATAATAGGTCTACATTGATTCAGTTTCTGTCAGCCACTATGGGTTCGTTTGACAATACGTTTTCTGTGCAATTTTTGCTTTCTCAATTTGAATTCCGTCTTTAGTGTGCTCCCAAAATGAATACCTAAAAACCTAGGTCTGCAAACACACGGCTCCCCACCCAATTTTTTTTTATTTTATTTTTTCGAGCTGTCAACGTTTAGCTACGTTTATTTCTCAACCACAAGATTGGAAAGCTGAGTGAAAAGATTTGTATAGGTGAAAGTAAAAAAATGGAGAAACATTAGTAAACACAAATGCGTTTTGCTTTCTGGGTAAAAAGCAAAACATACGTCAAAAGACGTTCTCAAACGAGCCCTATATCTCATGAAGTTTTCATTCGTGTGTGCTAGTCGTTTTTCAAGTTCATCCTTCCCTGTTTAATTGAAACTTAACTTTAAGTTTTTGTGGTGCATGGAAGGATAGTATATGAGGAGCAAAATGTAAATGTGTTGCTTATATCTTAGAATAGGGGAACCTTTCTTTCTTCTAGAGAGGTACTGTCCTAGTAAATCATAGAGTTTGTTGGTTTTTATAATCTGTTTTGGAATGGTAGTTTCTGGTGTTAGGACATTAACATTGTTGATTTTGTGACACAAGCCTCTTACTGACGGTTGGTTCCACGTGTGGAACCGGGTATACAAGGTTGACGGTACGAATTCGACGATATGTTGCAACTAAAACGTAGGATAAAAATATCATAGAATGACCAAAACTCTGCCGGCTCTTCTTCCTCTATGGGATTAACACAAATTCTACAGGTACAAAACTCTATCCTAATTTTTTTATTTTACAAAAAAAATAAAAATAAAAAATAAAATTTAAGATTTCTACCAGTAAATAGGATTAAACCCACAAATTTGTTTTTTTTTTTTTTTAGCTTTATGGGTTTCTTTTTTTCTTTTTTTTTCTTATGTTGTTAATTGGTAATATAATTATAGTATTTAGTTGATACACTGCTTGTACTGTATATTTTAGTGAAGATTTGGTGTGGTGTAGAATGACGATTTGTCCAATTCGCTCTAAAAATTATGTCATCAACTTTAAAAGATTCCAATGACGGAGAGATTGGAGAGGATATTCCTAAGAGAATAGAACTGGGTAAGTGTATAAAAATTGGTTGAGGGGAAAGAGTTTTTGGCAAGTTTCTATCCCTCAAAATTGTTATTGAAGCTGGAAAAAGATCTTGAAGCTTTTGATTCAAAGTTGGGGATGGTAGTGGTATTTTTTTTGTGGTGTAATAACTGGCACCCTGCAGGCTATCTCATAGACAAATATGGGTACATGACTGTTTATGATGCAGGTCATTCTATAGGGCCTAAACTCTCTTCCATCATTCGGGGGAGAGAATGGTAGTGGCTAAATGTTAGATTAGATAATATTGTGGATATTCAAAGTCGGCTTCCTAAAGTTTAAATTGGAGACGTTGATTAGCCAATCTGGAACACCAGAAGTTGAGTTTATTCTTGTGCTGAAGCTTGTGAGCCGTTAAGAGATAAGCAGCCTATGGTTGATTAGTATAAATGTGTTGGTTCTGTGTAGCTATTCCTCGGCATGCTTTTCTTCTTTGGCTGGTCTTTAGAGATGCCATTATTACCAAAGAAAGGATGTGTGTATGGGGGTTTGCTCTGCCATGGTTTGTGTTTGTTCTGCCATGTTAGACAGCAAAGTAGAGCTTATCTTTTCTTCAATTGCAGTTTTAGTAGAAGAATATGGAGAGCTCTTATGGCTGATTGTTTGGTTGCTGATCCGCCGGTTGACTGGGAGCTGGTTGGAGTGTTGCTGTTCTGCAAGGGAAGAGTCTCAAATCCAGCTTATGCAAGCTTTGTCTTGGTGCAGCAGTTTATCACCTTTGACATCAAAGAAACGCTTTGTTGCATGGTCAAACTCCCAAAACGGAGGAAGCAATTGTAGCACAGATTAAGTGGGAAGTTAGATCGAGAATTTTAGCTAAGGTCATAGCTAAGAGCAGTGTGAAGAATCTTAAGCTTGTATATAGATGGAATTTGCTTAGCTTGTTGAGTTTGTAGTTTTTTGTGTTGTTGGTCTGCTGCGTGTTTTGTTGCAGCTTTGACGGAGTTTGTGCTTTCTCTTTGGGAGAACTTGTTCCGGTGTTTACTGGATATATTGTTTTATTGTGTTTGGTTCTATAAAGCTTTAATTCATCAAAAAAAAAAAAAAAAACTGGGTAAAGTGTAGTGTATAGGAAGTTTCTATAGGATGTTTGAATTTCCATAAATGTGTTGGTTTAAGGAGAAGATTCGTGCTAGTCATGCTATATGGTGTAGGATGGTTTAGCTTTTTAGGCTGCTGTAAAAATGAGAGTTTTTGAATTGTGGCGGCTGCGAGTGAGTGGCAAAGTAGTAAGGGACAACTTTTAGAAATGAATGCTCTCATGGATTTGTCACGTTTCTTGAGCAGTGATGGGAAGCAACCAGGCTGTATGCTTAAAACTTATCATAATAGGTCTACATTTATTCAGTTTTTGTCAGCCACTACGGGTTCGTTTGACAATACGTTTTCTGTGCAATTTTTGCTTTCTCAATTTGAATCCGTCTTTAGTGTGCTCCCACAATGAGTACCTAAAAACCTAGGTCTGCAAACACACGGCTCCCCACATTTTTTTTTTTTCGAGCTATCATCGTTTAGCTACGTTTATTTCTCAACCACAAGATTGGAAAGCTAAGTGAAAAGATTTGTGTAGGTGAAAGTAAAAAAATGGAGAAACATTAGCAAACACAAATGCGTTTTGCTTTTTGGGTAAAAAGTAAAACATACGCCTAAAGGAGTTCTCAAACGAGCCCTATATCTCATGAAGTTTTCATTGGTGTGTGTTTGTCGTTAACCAAGTTCATCCTTATCCCTGTTTAATTGAAATTTAACTTTAAGTTCTTGTGGTGCACGGAAGGATAGTATATGATGAGCAAAATGTAAATATGTTGTTTATATCTTAGAATAGAGGAACCTTTCTTTCTTCTAGATATGTACTGTCCTAGTAAATCAAAGAGTTTGTTGGTTTCTATAATCTGTTTTGGAATGGTAGTTTCTGGTGTCAGGACATTAACATTGTTGATTTTGTGACACACGCCTACTACTGACGGTTGGTTCCACGAGTGGAACCGGGTATACTAGGTTGATGGTACGAATTCGACAATATTTTGCAACTGAAAAATGTAGGCAAAAAATATCATAGAATGACCAAAACTTTGCCGGCTCTTCTTCCTCTCTGGAATTAACACAAATTCTATAGGTACAAAACTCTATCCTAATTTTTTTATTTTACAAAAAAAATAAAAATAAATAAAAATCAAATTTTAAATTTCTACTGGTCGATAGGATTAAATCCACAATTTTTTTTTGTTTTTTTGTTTTCTTTCTTTCTTTCTTATGTTGTTAATTGGTAAGATAATTATAGTATTTAGTTGATACACTGCTTGTACTGTGTATTTTAGTGAAGATTCGGTGTGGTGTAAAATGACGATTTGTCCAATGCGCTCTAAAAATTATGCTATCAACTTGAAAAGATCCAGTGAGGGAGAGATTGGAGAGGATATTGCTATGTGAATAGAACTGGGTAAGTGTATGAAAATTGGTTGAAGGGGAGGAGTTTTTGGCATGTTCCTATCCCTCAAAATTGTTATTGGAGCTGGAAAAAGATCTTGAACCTTTCGATTCAAAGTTGGGGATGGTAGTGGTATTTTTTGTGTGGTGTGATAACTGGTACCCTGCAGGTTATCTCCTAGACAAATATGGGTACATGACTGTTTATGATGCAGGTCATTTTATAGGGTCTAAACTCTCTTCCATCATTCGGGAGAAAGAATGGTATTGGCCGAATGCTAGATCAGATAATATTGTGGAGATTCAAAGTCGGCTTCCTGAAGTTGAAATTGGAGACGTTGATCAGGCTATCTAGAACTCCAGAAGTGGAGTTTATTCTTGTGCTGAAGCTTAGGAGCAGTTAAGAGATAAGCAGCCTGTGGTTGATTGGTCTAAATGTGTGTGGTTCTGTGTAGCTATTCGTCGGCATGCTTTTATTCTTTAGCTGGTCTTTAGAGATGCCATTATTACCAAAGAAAGGATGTGTGTATGAGGGTTTGTTCTGCCATGGTAGACAGGAAAGTAGAGCTTATATTTTCTTCAATTGCAGTTTTAGTAGAAGAATATGGAGAGCTCTTATGGCTGATTGTTTGGTTGTTGATCCATCGGTTGACTGGGAGCTGGTTGGAGTGTCTCTGTTCATCAAGGGAAGAGTCTCAAATCCAGCTTATGCAAGCTTTGTCTTGGTATAGCAGTTTAACACCTTTGGCATCAACCAAAAAATTACCAAGACCTTTTTGCCCACCAATAAGAGGTTGACATATCAGCATGGAAAAAAAAAACACAAAAAAGTAAATGTTGGAAAAACACCGGATCATCCCTCATTCTTTCACTCTTTTAGTCTTTAGAAAAAAAAAAACGAAAACAAAAACCAAAAATCCTCCCAGCCACTGCCCCACGCGGCCACGTCGGACACCCGAGATCGGCAACTCCATGGCCGGACCTGCGACGCGACGGAGCTCGAAGGAGAAGACGACGACGGGACGGAACCGAACGAGGTGGGTAGTCTCTGGACAGGAAGGATCGGCTCCTCTTGGAGCCAAAGTGCGCGGCCACCCCCGGCCACTAGGGGGTGGCCGTGCGGCTTGTTACACACTTGTAACGTTTATGAGCTATTTTGATAGATTCTTGTAATGAAATCAACTATGAATTCAATGGAAGAATTGAATTGCATTAATGAATAGTAAAAATGATGGTTTTACAAGTAACTGATCTAATTCCAGGTAGATCGGGCCTCCCTACGAAAATACTAACTACAAACTAACAAATCTCTTCAATGAATCCCTTTCCACTGGAATTGGGCCTTTTAAAGCTAAATCCAAACTAAACCGACTAACAGCTAATGAAATACAGCTGCACCCAGCCTAACAAACTCCATAATCTAGCTGCCCAATAACTGCACGCCACGTAGAACCTTATCCTCAGCTTCCCAGTTGAAACGCATCACTCAACACGTCATCTTCTCAACGTTCTACTATATTCCTTTGAATAGTGATTCAATGTCACCCAAATATACAACTTTTCACCACCTTGCCATTTAGGTAAGGTGGTCCCCTATTTTGAGTTTTTTTATTTTTTTTTATTTTTTAAAAATAAATTAAGGTGAGGGACCACCTTCCCACATAAATAAGGTAGTGAAAAATTATATATTTATGTGGTAGTGAATCATTACTCTATTCCGACCTCCTTTTGAAACCCTAGCCGTTGCTGAGGCCGGTGACAATACCCCCTGATTTAAAGCGTGCGGAAAATCGGTCTTTAATCGGTGAAACGGTTCCCAAGAAGCATCCTCTGCTGTCTGTCCCTGCCAGCGAACCAAAAGATCAACAACAGCGTGGTTGTTCTGCTTCCTGGAACGTCGATCGAGAACCTCCACAGGCTCCGGCCCAAAAACACCGAACTTCTCAACTGGGGGAAGAACAGGGATCGGAATGGAGGACGAACCCAGTTTCCGCTTGAGTTGTGAAACATGGAAGACCGGATGAACTAGAGACCCGGTCGGCAGATCCAAGCGATAAGCCACAGTTCCCACCTTCTGAATGATCTGAAAAGGGCCGTAGAAGCGAGGGGAAAGCTTCAGAGAACGGCGAATTGTAACCGACATCTGACGGTACGGTTGCAAACGGAGGTAAACCCAAGTTCCGACCTCAAAGGTTCTCTCTGACCTTTTTAGATCAGCGTATTTCTTCATCCGATTCTGACTGTTGTGCAGGTTATGTGTGAGAAGCTTCAGGAGCTCATCCCGATACTTTAGCTTATCTTCAACTGCTGCTAGTTGAGTGGTGCCTGGAAGGTAAGAAAGCAAGCGAGGAGGTAAATACCCATACATCGCCTGAAATGGTGTGACCTTGCTCGAATGATGAAATGCAGTGTTGTAACAGTACTCAGCTGACGGTAGCCACTGAGTCCATTCATGTGGTTTGTCATGCACCATACACCTTAGATAATTCTCTACACACTTGTTCACAGCCTCAGACTGCCCATCTGACTGCGGATGGTAAGCAGTACTGAAGGCTAGAAAAACTCCCTGCAATTTGAATAGTTCTGTCCAGAACTTACTAGTGAAAACTGCATCTCTATCAGAAACAATAGAGTTAGGAAGGTCATGCAACTTAAAAACATGTTATGGATGGCCCAAGGGCAAAAAATGGGCATATTTAGTGAGACGGTCAACAATGACCCATATCACACTGTGTCCCTTTGAAATAGGAAGACCTTCAATAAAATCCATGGATATGCTGAACCATGGTCTTTCAGGAACTGGTAAGGGCTGTAATAACCCAGCAGGGGACACATTTTCAGCCCTAACCCTCTGACATATATCACACTCCCGCACATAAGCCTTGAGATCATTCTTCATTCCTGGCCAAAAGAAATCCCTCCTGGCACGATGAATAGTTTTATCATATCCAGCATGACCCGCAAGAGGACTAGCATGTACATAATGCATAATGGATGCTCTGAGTGGTTGGCTGTGACATATAAACGCTTTTTGTACAAAATCAAATCGTCTCTAACTGCATATCTACTATCTGTGAATGTGCCATCTTGAAGTTGTTTAAGTAATGACAATAGTTGAGAATCTTGAGAATAACTTGCCTTCAATTCAGATGACCAATCTAGAGTAGGGTAAGATATGAGAGAAAGAGATACCTCCTGTAATTCTTCCTCATCCCTGCGAGAAAGAGCATCAGCCACTTTATTATCCTGGCCTTTCTTGTATTCCACTATAAAATCATACCCCAAGAGTTTGGATACCCACCTTTGTTGCATAGGGGTTCCAATTTTTTGCTCCAAAATGAATTTTAGGCTCTGGTGATCAGTTTTAATTCTAAATGGGTGACCTAACAGATAAGGCCTCCATTTCTTCACAGCTGATACTAATGCCACCAACTCTTTCTCATAAGTAGACATGGAAAGAAATCTACCTTTTAACCCTTGGCTGAAAAAGGCAATAGGCCTCTGACACTGCATAAGCACTGCCCCAATACCTCGCCCGGATGCATCACATTCTATTTCAAATGGTAAGTTGAAATCCGGTAAGGCCAAAACAGGGGGGGTGTGTGACTGCCTTTTTAAGATCCTCAAAAGCCATGGTATGATCTGCTGTCCAATGAAAAGCATTCTTCTTTAGTAGCCCAGTTAGAACTGCAGCAATAGCCCCATAACCTTTAATGAACTTACGGTAATATCCCGTAAGACCCAAAAATCCTCTCAAAGCTTTTAGGGACTTAGGAATAGGCCATTCCAACATAGCCTTTAGTTTAGCACTGTCGGCCTTAACACCTTCAGCCGATATGATATGCCCCAGATAATCAACTTCTGTGCAACCAAACCTGCACTTGCTTCTTTTAGCATAGAGCTGGTTTTTCCGTAGGATATCTAGAGTGAGTTCCAAGTGCCAGAAGTGTTCCTGCTGATTTCTGCTATACACCAATATGTCGTCAAAAAACACCAAAATGAACTTCCTTTAGTATGGCCTAAAGATATCATTCATTAAGCTTTGAAACGTTGATGGGGCATTAGTCAAACCAAAAGGCATGACCAAGAACTCATAGTGGCCCTCATGAGTTCTAAATGCTGTTGTAGGTACATCCTCGGGCCTTACCCGGATTTGGTGGTATCCCGAGCGTAGATCTAGCTTTGAGTAAACTCTAGAACCATGTAACTCATCTAGAAGTTCGTCTATAACCGGTATAGGGAACTTGTCCTTCACCGTTTCATTATTAAGAGCCCTATAGTCCATACACATTCTCCAAGACCCATCGGCCTTACGAACCAGCAAAACGGGAGAGGAAAAAGGGCTTTGACTAGGTACAATGACCCCTGAGGCTAATAGCTCCCGGACAATTTTCTCAATTTCTTCTTTTTGAAAATATGGATATCTATAGGGTCGAACACCTACCGTTTTAGCATCATCTTTAAGCACTATAGCATGGTCATGAGACCTACTGGGAGGGAGTCCCTTTGGTTCAGCAAAAACATCTTCAAACTGGGGGAGTAATTCTGTCAAGGACTCAAGGCAGTGTCTTGAACTGGCACTGTAGAGTTCTCCACATTCTCCGATAACTGAAGCAAAAGTCCCTTCTGACTTTCTTCTTGAGGGCTGGTAAAATTGGACTCCACCCATAATCTGTTTGCTGCTAAACCTTGTAGTTTACAATGCTGCTTCCCCAATGAAAACTCCATGGTGAGGTCCTTAAAAGTTCCATAAAATGGGACCAAGAGTTGCCAACCACTGGACACCAAGAACTATGTCACACCCAGCCAATACAATTACATAAGATTCAAACCGAAAATCATGATTCTGCACCTCCACTTTCACACAAGCACATTTTCCTTTACTCACAACCACTTCACCATTGGCTACTTGAACTTTGACAATACAGGACTTGTTGATTACTAACTGTAGTTTACTCACCAAGGCTGAATCCAAAAAATTTTGGGTACTCCCACTATCAATCAGAATAACCACCCTGTGATTTCCAATTCGTCCAATCACCCTCATAGTCTTAGGGTGAGTGCTGCCTGTAATAGCATGTAAAGAGATCTCTGGAGTAGCTTCACAATAGGAAAACTCCATCATATCAGATTCTGGCCCTACCGCCTCTGATTCTCTGAATGATCTCCTGGCACTTCATTAGAAATAACTTCCACACTTTCGATCAAGAACATCTTAGGGATTGCTCAACGATGCCCCAGATTCCATCGAGAATCACAATTATAGCACAACCCTTTCTTTCTCCTTTCCTCCATTTGAAGGGGAGTAATCTTCTGAACGGGCACAACAGCCCTTTGGAAATTACCACTATTCTGCCCAATAACATTGCCTCCCCCTTGAAAAGTTACCACTACTCTGCCCTGCAACATTGCCGCCTCCTTTTTGTGCATTAAAAGCAGTAGGATTTGGATTAAAATTCCTATAATTTCTTCTTGCAGCTGAAATGTTTTCTTCCTGCATTTTTGCTAAGCTAAAAACTTCTACTAAAGAACCTGGATTAAACATTTTTACTGGAATCTGAGTGTCATCCTTGAGTCCACTTAAAAAGTAACCCAGTTTATTATCCTCAGAAACACCTCTTAGTCTATTAGTGATAGACCCAAATTTCCCTTTGTATTCTTCCACAGTGGAATATTGTCTAAGCCTCATTAACGTCTCCATGGGGTCATCGTAGGATGAGGGCCCAAACCTAGCTAATAAAGTAGTAGCGAATCCCTTCCAAGAATTGAATTGGTGGGAGTCACACGTCTTGATACCACATCAAGGCTTTTCCTTCCATGTGTATGGAAACTAAGCGTAATAATTGCCTATAAGAAGTGTTATAGAATTCGACATACTTTTCAACTCTATACAGCCATTCAGCAGGCTCATTCCCATCAAATCTAGGAAAATCAATGCGGACTGACCTGGGATTCATACCACTGAAATCCTCCATATTCTGTTCCTGCCCTGCGTGCATATCATCAAAATTGTGCAATCTGGAATGGTAGTCTCCAAGAAACCTCCTCCTTGAAGAGAACTCTCCCCGTTGATAACCTGCATCAATTCTGGAATGATAGTGATGAAATCCTTCCACTCTGGGTTCTGGGCCTTGCTTGAAAAGAAACTCAGAATTCCTCCCATCTTGATACTTGGAACCGCTCACAAGCTCCTCCCTGTGCTGGAATCGGCCATTCGAGTTTTCTTGAAATTGGTAAGCCAAACCCTCCGTCTGCACCAGTGGCTCATCTTGCTGAATTGGTTGTTTGTCTTTTGCAGGAGCAACATGAATTGATACGTTCTCACCCCCATTTGGTATCAGATGCGTCTTAAGAGCCATCGCAAACTGAGAGGTAATTGTGTCAAACCTCTGCATATTTACTGCTTCATTTCTCTTAAACTTAGAAGTAATTGTGTCAAACCTCTGCATATTTGTTTCTTCCGTCTTTCTCTGATTATCCTCAATTCGCTCCACCGATTTCTTCAATGCAGCAACAGTCTCTGCCAACTGGTTCAATCTGGTACTGCCTGCCATGGTAGCTCGTGTCTCCAAGAAAGATTGCTCTGATACCAAATTTGTTACACACCTGTAACGTTTATGAGCTATTTTGATAGATTCTTGTAATGAAATCAACTATGAATTCAATGGAAGAATTGAATTGCATTGATGAATACTAAAAAAGGATGGTTTTACAAGTAACTGATCTAATTCGAGGTAGATCGGGCCTCCTTATGAAAATACTAACTACAAACTAACAAATCTCTTTAATGAATCCCTTTCCATTGGAATTGGGCCTTTTAAAGCTAAACCCAAACTAAACCGACTAACAGTTAACGAAATACAGCTGCGCCCAGCCCAACAAACTCAGAATCTTGCTACCCAATAACTGCACGCCACGTAGAACCTTATCCTCAGCTTCCTAGCTGAAACGCATCACTCAACACGTCATCTTCTCAACGTTCTACCATATTCCTTTAGGTGACCTCCTTTCAAACCCTAGCCGTTGTTGAGGTTGGTGACACGGCTACCCCCGGTCCATGGGGCGGCCGCGCGGCCATACCTGGGGTCTGGGGGTGGCCTTCGGGCCAACCCTAGATCCATCTAGGGCTGGCCCGATGCCCACCCCAAGCCCTGTGCGGCCACCCCCGGTCCATGGGGCGGGCGCGCGGCCATCCCTGGGGTTTGGGGGTGGCCTTCATCTAGGGCTGGCCCGATGGCCACCCTAGGCTCTGCGTGGCCACCCCTGGTCCATTGGGCGGCCGCGCGGCCACCCTTGGGGTCTGGGGTTGGCACAAACTTGGGGGTGGCCTTTGGGCCAACTCTTTTGTCTGGGCTGTCACTCACTGTCGGCCCAGGTTGACTCCGACTTCGCCGGCCTGCCCATTGGTGGCGACTTCGGTTGTGGTGGCGGGTTGGGTTGGGTAGGTGGTGATGGAGAATGGGGATGGGTTTCAGCGGGTTGGGTGTATGAATTTGGAGTGATTGGGTGTTTTCACCCTATGGTGCTTTGGTGTGCTAAACTGACGTGTTGAGTGCTTATTGGTGGGCAAAAAACTCTTTCATTGGTGTGTGCTTGTCGTTAACCAAGTTCATCCTTATCCCTGTTTAATTGACACTTAACTTTAAGTTCTTGTGGAGCATGGAAAGATAGTATATGAGGAGCAAAATGTGAATGTGTTGCTTATATCTTAAAATAGGGGAACCCTTCTTTCTTCTAGATAGGTACTGTCCTAGTAAATCATACAGTTTGTTGGTTTCTATAATCTGTTTTGGAAGGGTAGTTTCTGGTGTCAGGACATTAACATTGTTGATTTTGTGACACAAGCTTAAGCTTGTTATTAGTTACTGAACTTGGTTTATCAGCAAGCAAAAGAGGTTGCAATTTCTTTTCTTTTTGTTTTTCAGATATAGTGATTGATTCAAGTGCACAGACATGGAACAAGAAGCAGAGAAATCCTTGATTCCGGCAGAAAGTTCTGATGGGTCTAACCCAAACAGTTCGGATCTTGTAACTCGTGTAAGGAATATGCTTTATCGCCGAATGCTGGTGGGAATTAGAGACGGACGGTTTTTCTTGGGCACTTTCCACTGCATTGACAAGCAAGGAAACATCATTCTCCAAGATACTGTGGAGTATCGTAGCGCCAGACGCTCCTCTCCTTCTCCAATGGAACAGCGGTGCCTCGGTCTTATTCTCATCCCTTCCTCTTGCCGGTCCTCATGTCATGTGGATTGTTCTATTGAAGAGCAATTGTCACTGCTAAAATTTTAGGGATCAAGAGCAGTTCTGAATTTGATAACTTTTCTGCTTTAATCAATGTGATAAGAATCGTTACATTTTCCTTGTTTGTGATTATTATATTGTTGTTTCTTGAATAGAATAACTCCCAAGAGTTTTGCTTTTAAGTAAAAGAAGGAATGTTGTAATTGTTATTTGCCCTGGATATTTTCGCCTGAAATGATGTGATGAATTAGGGAGTTCAACTTATGATTGTCCAGGCGTTCACCGTTTGCATCATGTGAGGGATTATTTCTTTTATCTTTTGCTTTTCCATAGGTTGTCAGGTGCATATGAGTGTTAAGAGAGTGAACTTTACACTTGAAGCAAAGTTGCTTCTACAATTAAGGTTCTGAATTTGATCCTTATAACAATGTTTATTGTGATTTGATTTAAATATATTCAACTTCCAGGAAAACCATTGAATTTGGTTTTTATCTGATATTTGGAACTGTTTTTGTGTTTTGAAGAAAATATATCATTTAACTGAAAAAGGATATCCCAAAAAACAATGAAAAGCAGGAATTTGAAATAATCATTTGGCTTCATGTTTTATGCCGTTGAAGAGAGATTATTATTGAAGGGTTCCTTGTTGACACTTGAATTTACATTTTTGTTGTCGGTATTTTTTTACTCTATCATTGTATGGAAACGAGCTTGTTGCATGAATGGAGTTCAACTATCAGCGAGTGTACTTCCTTTTTCCCTGAAACATTTCATAGCAGGTATGATGCCAATCCAAAAAGTTGATGGAGATCTAAATTGCTTGATCAATTAAATAGGGTTTCTTAGATGACTAATCCTGATCATCCATGCTATTATAGAATATTTAAAGATGATGGAAACTGGACGTGGTCAGCTCATGGATGGAAGCCATGTACAAAATTAAACTACATGGATTTGTTGAGACCTGACCTTGCATATCACATATGGAGCATTTTTCAAAACTCGCTTCAATTCGAAGGATGCCTGGAATTTCAAACAGTAACATATTGAATTGGGACGAGGATTTGCTGCACTTGGGTGCCTTCATTAGGAGGGGGCTGCAAGACTCACCTGCTCGAATCTGTGTCTTGGGCATGTAGAGGCTGCCCAGGCCAAGTGAACTCTGCAACCTGGCCTCCTCTCTATGGGGCTGTCAAGCAATTCGGACACCCCAATGTAGTGGTTTTTGGTTGGACTTCGGGTGGGAAATTAATTTTGATTATAAAAGTAAATGGAAATTGGTTTATATGCAAGCCATAGGCCATTGTATTGGACTTCTGTTTGGTCCAATTTCAATTAGTCTTTACTATTTAGTAGGATGTCCAATTTCAATTAGTCTTTAATATTTAGTGCATCCTACTTACCAAACACTGAAAAACTGGCTTAAAATTAGTTTTTTCTGTGACAATGACAAACTGTTAAGTGGAATATCTCTTTCCCTCTTGAATTTGCCACAAAGTACTGCAGCTTGGTGTAATGTGTAGCCAATGGTGAATAGTAGCAATTGAGAAGAGGACTCGTAACGAGTTGGTCTTGGCAACTGGGGCAAATGTCTCAAAATTATCAGCACTTGCAACTTGAGTAAAACCTTTGGTAACAAGACGAGCTTTAGGTCTCACCATACGTATCTCTCAATTCTTCGATTGAGCGGGGAGGGAGGCCGGTTGACAAGCAATCATCCCCGCACCCATCCCAAAACAGCCCGCGAGAAATTTTTTCTTTTCTTTGCAGTTCATCAACTTGCTATGATTCTTTGCAATGCCTAAATGCCACATTATGTGACAATTAAATTAGGCCAAAATTGGTGAAGGATGTAAACTTTGGGTTGCAGAAACTTGCCACTAAAGCTTTATCTAATTACAAAAAAGAAAATTATAACTAGTTCCTATTGAGCCTTGGAGCTTCTTTCCAAATTATCTAGGGTAATGAGTTTTTACGCCAGGATCTTTTCTGTAAGAAGTCAAACTCAAGGGCCACCTGAAGCATTTGCTTGATATAATTGACAAACATGATCAAAACCTGTCTTTATAAGATGTTCCATACACAATAAGGTAAGGTACAGTTCGAACAACAGTGTCGATTGGTACTGCAAAGTTAACACCAGATGATAATCCTGACCCTGTAATACAATGAAAAATCAAAAGCATTCAAACTTTGATCTAAAGTGGTTTGCTTCTAGCATCTTGATTATATTTTATATTATCATGGAGAAAAGGTTTGTGAATTTCAAAGTTTTCTGATGATAGTGACTATATAATTTGTAAGTCTCATGTCTATAGGAGATACATATGCAACTAGGCCTAAACTGGAAGAGCTTTCAATTTAACTGAAAACATGGGTCTCCGATGATTATGCAACCAAGGACATGTTTGGTTCTTGCTTTGAAAAGTTGCTTTTGGCAATTCACATTATATCTATTGAAGATTTTGTCACAGAAGGCAATGCACCTTTGAACAAGTGGTTTAGCTATACATTCCTGTTGGGAGAGAAATCATGTGCTTGGTTTCCATTTCTAGAATACAATTAAAGAAACAAATAAATGAAGAAGCATCTATTCACCTTTGCGAGTAAAAGTTGCTGTATTAACTCCAATAACATGGCCATGTGAATCAATTAATGGCCCACCTGAATTACCTGTAAAGATTTCATCAAAGAAAATTGGAAATCATGTGATCAATACATTTTCTTTCTGAGTTTAACAATGGCTGATATTGAAACTAAAAGGAATATCAGAAGCCGCGAAATATCATCAAATGAAAATGAGACACTTTTCATATTCCAAAAAGCATCAACTATGTCATCTCAGCTAAGGGTAAGAGCATATTTGCCTGAAATTACTCTGTAGAAACTTAGTTTGTAGGGGTTTTCTTAGATGTGCTTGAATTGGATCCAGACTATATCATCTGTGCCTTGGATGGGCTGTGTCTATTTTGAGGGCTGCTCATAATATTTAGCCATTCATTTTCTTACAATAACAACAAAATGAGCACCACGGGGTAATGCCTCATTGTTTGCAGGGTAGCTGATTTTAGTAGTCTCATCAAACATCCCTCAGTGATAACAAAAAGTAATGGTGATATACTTTTATATGATGGCCTGAACTGAATACATCTGATCTTCTCCACTTAATAGAAAGAAAAGAACGACTATCAAGAAGTTCATAAGAAGACTGAAATATATTTGAACAGAAAATGAAATTTACCTGCATTAATAGCAGCATCTGTTTGAATAGCTCCTTTAATAGCCCTTCCATTTGGTGAAGGTATCTCCCTTCCTAATCCACTGACAACCTGCAAGACTCAAGTAACCGGTACATAGATGTTATGTTTTTTACTATTGTTAATCCGCTGTATTACTGAAGTAATATGTTAGTTTGTTCACAATAGAAGACCTACATCTAAAGAATCTCTTGATAATTCCGGAAAAGAAAACAAGTTCAAAGCTGAACCAGTTCTTGAAATTAGATTAGACGAAGAAAAAAAAGAACATTCTCAATTGACCACTCAAAGCACTCCACAACATCATTGCATACTTGAATAGCTAACTGAAAACAGATTACGACCTCACTTGGGATATTACATGGTTCACTACGACCCACTTGGGTATTAAAATCCTTTTTGGTTGATATCAAGTAGCATGCCAGTCATATTACAGAAAATTACCCCAGTTGTCAGAGTGTTCTCATATCCATAAGGATTTCCAATGGCAAAGCAGCTTTGACCCACATGTAAATTTTGAGACATGCCAAGAACAACAGGCTTTAATTCATACCCTTCAACATCAACCTGCATATGATATTAGGTTAGCCATCACAAAACAATTACCGCATTGCAAATAGCAGAAAATTTTAATAATTTTACACAGACGACATAATGCAAAGCACCCACGCTAATATAGTAATTTAGTCATGTGGAAGGGAATAAGTAAGGAAATGTGTCCTTGAAAGCGTCTTTTAGATCTCACTTGTTTATGCACACAATAAATGGAGTGGAAATGGTACATTAGTCTATATAATCTTTCGAAAGGTGAAGAAAGCCAATCCTACTCCCCATGTTATCTCACACAAAGATCAATTAGCAAAACGCTTAACATTCAATTTATGACCACAATCATGCTAAAGGTCCTGCATTCAATCCTGGGCACACGAGTTACAGGTTTTGATGTTGGGGATTGGGGGCATGCTGGGACCGGCTTCTTGGTTATCTGAGGGATGCCTGTCACTCCGTAGCCCATTTTTTGTCTTCTAAGAAAAGAATAATGTAAAATCCAAATCGTGAAATTTATTTCATACACAACTTATCTTTCAATTAACTTCAAATACGACCAACTCATCATGACCTTGGTGATGCTTAGTTTGAACTTCTAACCTTAGTAAAAAACTTTCCTCCATAACTAAACCTTAAAGCTGAGATTTGCTGTCAATCCATCTTTTACCATTAATTTTCTTAAGATGATCGTTACTAATCACAATGGGTTAGTGGGGTTGACATTATAAACAGTGCCATTAAGATAAGTTTATGCCATCTAGCATTAACTATTGTTTACATCAAATAATAAATTTTCTTAACTCTTTCCTGTATTTAAATGTGTACTTCAAATATGATCTGGTGATACTGTGAACAGCATTAGGCATAATGAAGCACCTCCGAGCCTAAGAACAAATGTATAAGGTGAGAGGTAATATATATATATGCATCTCATGCTAAGCCAAAATGTAACCATTATTTCATCTTTTTCAGCTAACTGTTTGTTTAGATGAGCCTTCCAAACACTTATCACAACATGATTCATTCATATTTTTTATCTAATAATAGGGCATATTAAAGCTTTAGTTGTTATCAGCCACTTATGATCCATTGTGTGGTATACTACCTCTTTATGTTTCACAGATGCACCGAAAGTAATGAATAGAACCAATTATGAAAGTTCCTTGAAGACCTAACTCACCCTGTCTTCTTCTGCAGAATAGTATGTGCAAACAGATGAAGGATATAGGCTTGTTTTTCTTAACCGGTTAAGTGAATAATAGTTTTTAGTATTAGTTCCCTCTTTCTTAACTAAAAGTTCACTGCTTGCAGCATGCCTCCTTCAATTCATGGATACAGGGCCTACAAAACCCCTTGTCACTCCCACACCTTCTAATTTTCTTTGTGCCTACATCCCACATCTGGAGTTGCAAGGAAGAAACGAGGCACACATATTACACCCTTGGCATTTAAAGCTTGCCATGTATAACACATGCAGTGTTCAGGAAGCCTATTAGGTTCAACATAAATAATTTGCTAATAACATAACAACTGTTTTTGGGGATTAAAATCCAGGAAAAGAATTGATCACTTGAAGTGTTATATCAGAAGAAAAATGCAATCATCCAAAAAAAAGAACAGAAAAAAGTTTAATTTATCTGAAGCATTTTCATGTCTCTCTAAAGCATAAGCAGTAGATCATGGAATTCGCCTTAAGTTGATTGCAGCCTTTCTCTAGTGAGAAAATGTATTTTGTCTATATCAATGATAATGAGCGTAAATAATTGAAAAAAATTGAACAATAATTTGATTGAATACCTTAAGGACAGCCAGATCATAAGCTGGATCAACACCAACAATCTTGGCCTCCCTGTAAAAGCCATTGCCTCTAGCATCTACTAGATAAACCTGTAAAAAGAGCACCAAGAAAACATTGTTACTCAGAGAAAAGGTTAATAAAAATGAATTATAATTTTATTTAGTCCACTCATTGCCGTGTCATAAGAAGAAGTGAAACAACAGTGGAAAAATAAGAACGAGAAGAAGAGGACTAAAACCTTACAACGGTGTAATCCGTTCCCATCTGTAGCCAATTTAGCTACAACGTGGTAATTTGTGACCTGTCATACACAAAATAATCTTAATAGCATTGGAGGGAGCACCCAATGAGTTATAAGACAAGCAGCATTTCTAAGTATGCATATAACTAATAATAAAATATTCAACCTTGCGACATACCCCATCTTTCAATTTCCGGGAGAAAAAAGTATACATGCATGCACGTACATGTGTAAGTAATGGCTGCAACACTGGATGTAAGGATTTTACCAAGAATTTATTTCGTGTAAATATATTCAATTTTTTAAGTCTTTTAGGTGAGTTAAATCATCAACACAACCTGGGTGCTGCATAATGTTTTCTTCCGCAAAGATAATCTCATAGATAATATCTGATTAGGGAAACCAGATTCAACTCAGAAAAGAATACATGCATCACCACTGAAGTTAGCAGATACAGAAAACAAAGAAGCAATTGCATATAACACTACAAGATGGATTCAAATACCAGAACAGAAGAAGAGAATGCTTACAATGTGACCAAACTTATCCCAGATGAAGCCTGAACCTGTCCCTTCAACTTTTGCATTTTCATCCTCAATGAGATTGATGTCGCCGGAAGAGTTCTTGGGACTTCTAACTATTTCAAGGTCTTTAATGAAAACAACAGAGGGTGATGTCTCCTACAATAAGTCAAATATAACTCTGCCGGTTAAAGAAACAAATACATGCATGCACAGTAAAGATGAAACTGTATAAATATATGCAGAATAACTACACCTCCTCCCCAAAAAATAAAAAGCCAATATGATGTTTGATTAACATTCAGTTTGTCTCAAAGAACCTATAAGAGAATGACTTTGCATATATGGTCATCCATTTTTATCAATGCAGTGGCTCTTTCTTAGTGGTGTCCCTGTTGCGGTGAAGACCCACCATTAGTGATTGAGTTGCAAATTACTTCAACGAAGAACACACAACCACAAGCAAGAGACAAGTATTTACATGGTTCGGCACTAAGGACTACATCCACTGGCAATCCGACAAGGAAGAAATTCACTATCAATGGAAGAAATTACAACAAGAGAGGTTTAAACACTTACCTCTCGACAAGATGGTGTACAACCCAATCAACACCCCCCCCCACCCACCCCCCTTTTCCAACGTATTTATACACCCGAACACACTATGAAAGCACCCCAAAACACCTTTGATCAAACCTTTACAAGAGATAGAACCCTTGTAGAGAAAACCTTTTCTTCTCTCTTTTTATCTAAGACCATACAAATACAATGCGTATATCATCCATTAGAAAAAGGATCGCTCTCTAGTGATTCACATTTAATGGCCTATCAAACACTTTCGTACATTTTCAAGAATGTCCCTTCACATAGAAGAAAATGTCAAATACAAGATTATTATGAACTAAACATGTGAATCTATATCACATTCTCAACAGTCCCTCCTCAGTGTGACTCAATTCTCTGGGAAAAACAAAAAACACTAAAGAGAATGTTGGGGCTTTTCTACAAATACCTCACTAAAGCTCTAGCCTCCTCACTTTGCGAAGAAAGGAAAAAACCTACTTCCTAGTTTCCTTTTCGGATCAACTGGAATGTCAAAACAACTAGAACTGAGCTGAAATATTAGGAGGTTGTTGTTGGCATTGTATTCTTCATATCCAATGGTTAGATTTTGGGTTTGGCTTTGCTACATGGTATTTTGTTGATTTCTTGTTACTCCGTTAAAATTCACCTTTATAGGTAGGTGAAGTATACTTGTTGGTGATCCAAGATAGAATCGTCTAGCCCTATTTGTAATCCTATTATTTGAAGCTGAACTCCGGTCTCTTGGTTTTTCCCTTCATTTGAAGGACTTCTCCCTTGACATTGAAGGGTTTTGCACTCAAACTATTGTGCTTATTATTGATTTGATTGGCTAATTGATTAAACATTAAATCCATTACTGAGTTCCTATTCTGTAATGCTTGTGCCATTATTCAACAATTTTTTATTTTTTTTTTCAAAAAAAAAAACACACAGTAGGCCACATAATTGAAGACTCTCTAACTCACTTGCGAAAAAAGTAGTCACGATTATTGATTACTTGTAAAAGAAAATACAAAAACTCTCACCCATCAAATTATTCCAATCACTGACAATAGAACCCAAATGGGTGAAAGAAATTACAATCAGTTTTTGAGCACCATTAAAATTGTCCACAGAAAAACGAACAAATAGGAAAAGTGAGACCTGGAAGAGACGCATGAGTCGGTCTTCTTCTTGCTGAAGTTCATCTAGTTGCTGCTGCTGGGCAAGTGCAAGGTGAAATGAAAGCGGGGAGGAACTGGGATTGCTAAAACTGATCAAGGAAGCCAATAAAACGCTTGGACCAAATACTATTGTCCTTCTTCTTGAAAGGAGGCTCTTATTCCGTGTAGAATTAAAGGAAGCGGTGGCACTGTGGGCTGGAGAGGAGTTCATCTGCCGCAGAGAGCTCAACGCCATCACCATCACCATCTTACTTCTTTCTAACTGTCCAACTGATAACTGTTTCTTTGATTCTTTTTTACGTGGCCCAGTGTTAAAGATATGGATCCGGCTTCACAGCACATCTGCTGTAAAAATAAATAAATTGAAGGGTCCAGATTGTTTTGGATTAAACACGTCGTTTTACTACACTTGAAACGTATGAACCATAAACAGACTTTGAACCCAGTTTTTTATGGATCGGGTTGAAAAAACTTTATCAACCCAGTTTGAAAGAAATCTTTATCCTTTATTTTATATTAGCTTGCGTGCGTGTGTTTTAAGTTTTTTTTTTTAAGTGATTGATATAAAAAATTACTTAAAACATATTATATCAACCGCTGTAAAATGAACATGAAGAAAATCATTACTCCAAAAGTTTTAAGGAATTTTTTAATTATTTTTTAGGGTAATTACCTTTTCTCCATCAACTACCAAAAAATGCGCGATGCCCCATGAACTACCAACTCGACCAAAAAAGAGCATTCAACTACCACAGTTACATGTTTTGCCTCTTTCTGTCAGTCTAACTCGTGAAAAGACTTAAATACCTTAACTCAATTTAAAAAATGACCTAAATGCCCTCAACTTAAAAAAAAAAAAAAAAAAGCAAAGGAAAAGGGAGTGGCTGCCGGAGGGGGTGGCCTGTGAGCCACCCCCAGAGGTGGGTCCAACCACCCCACAACCTGGGGGGCCGCGCGGCCACCCTTGGAAAATGTGCGAGCGCCTATAGGATATCAAAAGAGGATATCCTAAAAGAGTTTCACTACTAAGAAACTCTTTTGATTTGTTTTGATTTAATTGCCTTATATGTTTTTCCTTTATTATTATTATTATTATTATTTTAAATATTTTTTTTCCCTTCACCAATTATAGATAGATGATACAAGAAACTAAATAATGTATAAGATGAAAATTTCATGACAAAATGATTAGCAAGTGTGATATGAATAATAGTGTTCAACTATAGATAATGATTTTTTGTATTTAGTAAAAGTAGGAATTACAACTTCAAGGCCCAAAATTTCCATTACCTCATATGCAGATAGTGGATAATAACTGTATTTTATAACCTTGCGGATGCGGATACCTAAAAGTGATAACCACATTATGCGTATGCAGATATTGCTAATAACTGCATCGGCATTCACATATTCACTCCTACACTACAAAAAACCAATTGATTTGAGTCGTTTGAATAGTGTTGGTTGGAAAACGACTTAAATAATAGGGTTTGGACTCCATAGTCTAGTCATTTTATTTTATTTTTTATTTTTCGTCAAAAGACTCCAATTAAGGTTGTTTCTATAAAAAAGACACTAATCGTTTGGAGTCGTTTGAACAGTGAACGACTCCAAATTGTTAGTATCGTTTTACACCTAAAACAACACTAATAGATTAGTGTCATTGTATATCTAAAACAACACTAATCGAGTCATGTTGTTTTAGATGTAAAATGACATAAAACCCAAAAAACAATAATTAAAAATATGTTTTTTTTTTTTTTTTTTTAATAATACCTAATATGCAACTTAATAACTCAAGTCCAATGCATACATTAAAAACATATACAAATCCCAAACAACATTGAAAACGTAATATAGCTAAAATTTAAACTTCATACATGCACTCGTAACATTCTTAAACTATCTACACTCAAACAATTCCAAGAATAGTCAATTAACAAAACTCATGCCCACAATAACCCACATCAAGTCCAAGGAAATCTTGATATGTACTGTGGAAAAACTCGACCCACTGATCGTCAACTCCAAACATATATAATACAAGGTCCATACAAATTAAACCTCATCCGTTATAAATCAAAACTCAATACCAAACCTCAAGTCCAATGCAACATAATAAAACTCAAGACAACATAATTAGATACAAGAAACTCAAATCTTGTTAAAACTCAATATCAAGTCCAAGCAACATATATAAGATATTGTAACACTCTTAGTCAACAACACAAACCTAGCTAATCTCAAATGTCGCATATATATATATATATATATTATCTGTTCGAATAACTCAATAGAGTATCCAAACGATCACATCAAGCAATAAGTTTCCAACAATAACAACTAAACCATATACATATAACAAGTTATAATAAATCAAGTGAATTCGTAAGCATAAACGCCCTAAATTTGAGCCAGCAAATTTATAAGTAGAAACCTCTGATTCCTACGTGACATTACTACATCAAAGATAAACTCTCGCAGCGAAATATATTTTTTCTTCTAGGGACTTTGGAATTGATAGCATAACAAGTTGGAGCTGACTAAAATATCTCGATACATTTATTAAAAGTTACTTAGGTTTATCTTTACATGCCATATGCACACTAAGTGCATCAAAATTAGTACCACAAACGATACATAAGCATATAACATAAAACATGACAAAAGTAACATCGTTATAAGTATTTACATGCCACAAAATAAAACATATTTAAATATAGCTAGCTATTTCAAGGCTAGTACATAATAATCCGATAATGGTTTTAAAAACCATCAAAACTGGCATATGGTTCCATGCCTTCAAGCTTCTGCTCTGCATCAGTAACTGTGCAAATATCACGTCATCATATTTACATAGACAACCAAGTGAGTCATCTATTTTCATAACTAAGTTACCATCAAATTAATAACAGTTCATAAAGAATACAAATGCAAAGGTTGTATGAATATGCATCGTAGTAACCATTTAGTTTGTGTTTTATGATTATCTTTTTTCAGACCTCTCGTTCTAAGTTATCAGAACCCGTACATGTCCGTTGCCTCACACTTAAAGTCTTACCTGTTTTTACTGGAATCTTACTGGTCCCAACATTAGTTATATATTAGGACTTCGGACACCCCTAGGTCACTTTGAACCCCCTGGGTCTACTGATTAGCCTTCCTTCCACTTGCTACTATATCAGCTTGTTGATGGCTATCTCCTCAGCCATTTTATTAATTGGACACCACATGAAATGCATGAACAAACACCCATGCAATGAACACACACCACACAATCCTAATGAAACATATAATCACCCTCAGTAAGTACATCCATACTTACTCTCCTCTTCGCGTAGTTACTTAAACTTCTTTTTTGCATATAAATCCATCCATACAATAATATATATCAATTATCTATAAAACAAATCATTGTTTATAGGCCCTCATATCTTTATATTTATTATTATCCATCACTTCATTATGTTGAGACGATCACTTATAACAATCTTAAAACCTTGGTTCATGATTTGATGATGAGGCTATATGACCAATACCACGAAATATGAACTTGAAGGATTAAAATATATCATAAGGACAATTAGAGTAAATATGATCAACTCATGAAAATCATGAGGACAATGAAATGTAAAAGGAAATATAAATACGATTAACTCATGAAAGTCATAAGATCAGTCATGAGGACAATGAAATGTAAAAGCAGTTTATATTACTTTTTACTTTAATTCTTTTATCTCTTAAGCTTATTGGGTCTTTAAATAATTCATAAAACAAATAATGAAATCAAATAGTAAGAAAGAGATGCCAAGTGGTTCATAAGATATTACTTTGAAAGTTTCACGTTCAAACTATATCTTTTGAGTTTTCGGACTCGATATAGCGAAAGTGAATTAAACACTTCCTTAGGAATATCTAAAAAGTCATTTCATGCATCAAGATCACTTACCAAGTTGATTTGGAGAGAAAAACTTCAAGAACACCAAAGTGGCCGTGTGATGTGAAATTTTGAGGGTAGATAGAAGACTTCAAGACAAACACTTTCTCTTTTTGGTTCACTCATTTCGAGTCCGTTTTGACTCAGTTCCAATTAAGTCAAAGTTTCTGTCTATTAAGCCAAAATATCTTTAAACTACTTTCTGCGTTCACACTTGCTTTACTGATTTTTCTTTCTTTTCATGATTACTCTTGAGATATTATTGAGATCTTTTATTCCTTCATCATTACTCTTGACTTATACACACAGAGTGTTCTAGGAATTCAAAAAGGTGGAGAAAACCCACGGAATTGTGCTGCAAATTAAAAAGCAAAGGAAGCCTCATTTGTTGACCAAAAAGTTCATTTCACACTTAAAAGTCCAACTTTTTGTCTAACTAGACTTAGCTTTTAACTAGATTTCCTAAACTAAATAAATATCAACTTGTCTTAATTCTGGAGGCAGTTAGGGCTGGCTGGTCTTGAGCTTTTAATTTATTTCAACTAAAAATTTGATAATTGAATCAATTAGGCACCAGTTTTGGCAAAAAAGTCATCTGTCACCAAATTAAATTTTGACTTCACAGAATTCAAGTATTAACTATAAACCATAAAAACGTATTTATCAAGCTCAATTTTTAGAGGTCAAACTTTAACAAAAAGTGCCACATGTCACTATATAGTCAATTTCTAAAGTCAAAGGTCAACCGATGGATTTTTTACTAACTTTTGCCATATGATAGATATTTCTTTTGTGAGCACAAATGTCTTTGAATCAACTAAATCTGCGTTTGTTTGACCTGTTTTCGGTTCAGTCAAAGTTTAAAGCTTAAATGTTACTTTTAGGTTTTAAAGGTTTTAAGGTTTGATCTTTAAGTTTTCAAAACAACTTTAGGTTTGCTTATAAAAACTTATGGATATTGTCTCCTCAACAATATCAATGAATTCTTAAGAGCTTGAATTTCCTGGGCGTTACACTATTTATTAAATTTTTACCATATTAGAGTATTAAAATTTGTTTTGGAAATAACCTTTATTGTACAATTATTAAGTGGGGACCTTAATTAAAGAGTATTTTATTAACTTTTTACCATATTAGAGCCTTAAAATGTTTTTTTTTGTGCCTTAATTTTTTTTTAAAAAAATATATTTATTATATAATTATTAGTTGGGGGCTTTATTCAATTGGGGGCTTTAGTCGACAACCTCAGTCGCCTAAAGCTCGAGCCGCCCATGAGCTATAGCCAAGCCAACTCGAGACCATACTTGGAAGAAATAAACTTATAAATAAGCAAGGGTTCTCATACACAATTGAAAAATTTATGTGTTATTCATGCTTTTATTAGATCTGCGGGCTTGTGGCTATTGAAAATTGTTGCAGAAGCCCTGCTATCCGAAACTTTTTTTTTTCTTTTTCTTTTTGAGAAAAAGCTCAAGAAGTAAGAGGGAAACTAAAGGAGGGAATCCTTTTTTGGTTGTTCTCGAGCGATTGGTTATAGTTGGAGACCACGTCGTTGAAGATCTGGTTGGGGACAATGGCTTCAAACTGTGCTCTGGTGGTGAATTTCATGCACCCCTCAGCGATTCAGTCAGTCTTGAAGTTGTAGGAGGATCAGATGTTGAAGGCTGTGACGAAATCGTTTACGAGGGATAAGGATTGTAGTTGAACCAGGAGGACTCTGAACGAGTTGAGTGTAGGGAAAAAAAAAAATTGTAGTCGAACTAGGAGGATTCGAAAGAGTTATTAGGATTTTGTTTTTTGCTTAGACTAGTTGAGAAGAGCCGTAGAAGGAGAGCTTTCTTCGTCTTTACCTCGATAACATGCCACCCACTTTTTAGTAGGTGGCATGTTCTAGGCCGTTAGATTGAAAAAAAAAACTACCACAACAATTTTGAATCCGAGGGGGAGACGGTGTGGGAGCAGCGTGAGTTAAACTATGGGAAAAAATGTAAGCGGATAATAACTGCCTGCATCCTCTATCTGCACATGTGAATGCGGATGCGGATAATAAAAACCATTATCCGCATATACGGATGCTGATAGTGGTTTAGTATATACGGATGTGGTTAATAACCGCATCTGCATCCACTTTATAAATAATATATATTATATATATTTAATATAAATTTAATTAAATTCACGTCGTTTTGAATTTGGTAAGTTTAAGACATATAGGTTATGTTAGGTTTTTTTTTCTTTATCATCTCAAAGTCATACTTTCACTACATTTATTTAATTTTTTTTTTCTTTTCTTTGGGTATTCCAAATTCCAATTACTCTGAGACAATGACCTCTGTGGCTAATAATCATGAATTGTATAACAAGTGAAATCTTAATTTATTTAAGCTTGCATATAGATTTGGATAGTAATCCAAAACTGTCATTACCTCATATGGGATTGTGGATAATAATCGCAATAATTGCGCCAACGTGGATGGTAATCACATGATGCAAATACTTGAAAGTGATAATCGCATTTTACGAATGTGAATGCAAATATTACTAATAATCGCATCTATATCCGTATTCATATTTTCAGCCCTAAGTTAAATTAGGTAAAAAGCTCTTTCTCTCTTGTGAGACCCAACTTCAAAACTTTTTTATTCCTAGTATTTCCTTCCTCCCTACAGACGTCCTATAGGAACCAAATTTGTTGGACCTCATCTCGTGGATCCCACCCACTACTAAATTAAATGAGCATGCATACCGATTTTATTAAGATTAATTAATGCTACACGTATGTTTAATTATTTCTTGCTTTATGAAAGTTTTGTATAGATTAAACAAAGGATTAAAGGCATGTTTTGAATGGTTTTGCATGGAAACATGATAGTTTTGTTCTTGAGGCGCAAGGCATGTACTGGACGTTAAAAAATGGAAGAAAAAAAAAAAAAATCTCACCTGCTTGAGTCTGATAGCGACCAAACAAACAGACAGTTTCATTTATGAAACATCTGAAGGTGTCCCGGCATCAGTTCTTTGGGTATGTTTGGCAAGTGAGTGTGAGTTGAATTTTTTTGGAGTAGTAGTAAAAAGTGATAGATGTGATATAAAATAAAAATAATTTATATGGAAAAGTGAAAAAATTTTGTATTGTAATGAATTTTTTTATTTAGATAGTAATAAAAAATTATTGATGTGATATAAAGTTATAATGTTTTGAAGTTGATTGTTTTTAAGAAAAGTGAAAATAAAGTAGGAGAATTTTCCCTCACTTGCCAAACAAGCCTAATTTTTTGGGAAAAGTGAAAAGAAGGGAAGGGGGAGGGGAGGGGGTTGCCAAACGGGGCCAAAGCTTTGCCACAAACTACCTAAGGCCGAGTTTGTCAGTACAAGGTTACATGTATCTATTAGCCTGGCAAATGTATTGTTTCCACCTGAAGTGTTAGTCAGAAGGTGCAACGATCTGCCATCGGATATTGCAAGATTCCCATCGGGGTCAAAGGTGAGAGCAGCAGAGAGATTTGGGAATGGGTGCTCCCTGTTTGCAACCCAAACTACATCTTTGAAAAATGAAATTGACTTCTAAAATAAAGGCAAGTGTGTGTGTGCGTAATGTGTTAACAAAATAATGCAGAAAATAAATAACACAAGAATTTTTGTTAACGCATTACGCACACACACACTTGCCTTTATTTTAGAAGTCAATTTCATTTTTCAATTGGTATCAGAACAGGTACACTCTGTTTAAGATTTATTTCCTGAGTGTGATCCTCATCTCCTGTGACTTTTATTTTTTTATTACACCTTTTATCATGGATTTCTCTCAATTATCTGAAGAAAATTATAATATTGAGCTCTCTAAAGTTTTTGCTAAAATAGATAAAATTGTTTCTCTAAAAGAGCTCAAAAAGGTGAAGTAAGAAAAAGAGTCTTTGATTGTTCAGTTATCTGAATCACATGTTTTGATTGACTCTTTGAGATCTGAGAATACCATGTTGCTTAATATTATTGATAAACTTGAGAATAAATTGGCAAAATTCTCTAGTGATAATTTGAAGATCATGCTTTGTATTCACTCAGATGTTTCTAACAAGCCTGATTTAATTGTTGATGATTTAAGTACTTCTACTTCACATGCTTATGATTCTGAATTAGATATTAAGCCTGTGATAGAAGATACAACTTGTTTAGATAATTCTTGCTTAATTAATCATGTGTTGCCAAAGTCCAAGGAATCAGGAACACGAGGTAAGTTTGTTCCTACTTGTCATAATTGTGGGAAAATTGGTCATATTAGACCAAATTGTTACTTGTTGAAATCCCACAGGCCTTGGATTAAGTAGGATGCCCTGAGGAAAAGTGAAGTTAAAGATTCTTCCTCATCAAAATATGTCACTCCGCATAGGAAACATATAAAAGGTAAGGGCAATATTATTTGTAAGAATGGTAACCATAATTCTGCAGAGAATGTCAAGAAGCATTCAAACAAAAGAAGCTTGCCCACCTGTCATCACTGTGGCATCACTGGTCACATCCGACCCAAATGTCCACAGCTCCAGGCTCAGAAGTCGAAGGTTCAAAGGGAGCTTCCAGCAAGAGCTACATCAGGCATTCTACCTTCGACAGTACATCAGGCTCCACGACATCAGCAGCAGTTTGTTCCTGCCAATCAAAGTGGCAAATCAAAGAAGAACAAATCAAGGCGCTACAAGAGAAAGCCGCAGTAGCCCACTAGCAACCATGGCTATGAAGAGTTGCTGAGCCTGATGCAGAGTATGCTAAGGAGTATGGCCAACATGGACATGACCCGCAAATCATCTCCATGGGTTAAGAAGGTATGGGTCAAGAAGGATGAGACCATTCACCCTTTGAGGGGGAGTGGACTCACCTATTAAAGGTGGAGTCTTCCCATGCCTAGGATTTTGGTTCCTAAATCCTAGTGCATGTCAGGTAGTTTGTATTGCATCGTTTATCATGTCATATCTTATTCATGCCTTGCATTTTGTTTAAGGAACCTTTTATTCTATCCCCATATTTTCTCTTGTTATCTTGAGAAACATCTGCAGATATTTTTTTGGGGATGACAGTTAAAGCACGTCGGGCTGCTGCTTTTCTGTCTTGGTATTTCTAAACCTCTCTCCATGAGGACATGTTTGGCTTTACCTTACATGCTAAGGAATAGATGTCATTTCCTTTTCCATAAGCATGTCTTTGTTGTTTTTGTTCTCTATCTCATTTTTCAACAAAAAAAATAAAAATAAAAATTTGGGGAGAAGATGCGGAACTTTATTTCTTTCTTTTGATAGCTTTTCAGATATTGCATGTGTTTTTGCCTGATATCTCAGTTTATTGTGCATTGATTAAATATGCTTATATATGATTGAGAGTTTATGTATGATATCTGCTAAGTTTTCCTGTTGCATCTTAATGATAGATAGTTACTTTCCTCATGCGATGAAAATGTGCACTATCTAAGACTCCCCTAAGGTACATCCTTTCCTTCTCTGACTTTTTGCTTCTAGAAATTCTAGATAAGAGAAGATGTTTTTGATAAGATGACCAAATTGACCAGATGCTAGTTGAACCTAGAACCTAAAAATTCTGGCATTCTCTCTAGATTGCAGCATCACTAGAATCAAGCAGTAACTCTTCAGTTTTCTGTGCTATATGCTTACATTCACTGCTTCTGTGCTGAAATAAGCCTTGTCCTTCATGGTGCAAGTAAAATTTTACCTTGTCCTTCATGGTACAAGTAAAATTTTACCTTGTCCTTCATGGTACAAGTAAAACAATTAGGTACTGCATCTTAGGGGGAGTGTATCAGATGAGGGTGGCTAGGCCCTAGTAATTAATAAGGTTTGACTTTTGACTGATCTTTCATTGATTTTCTCTCTTGTCTAGAAAATCTGGTTGCTTTTTGTCATATCAGTTAAATTCATACCTTTTGGGAAAAGTCTTCACACACACACACACACACACACACACACACACACACACACGCATTGCATGAGTTGAGTAATCTATTTAAAATCTCTCATTTATTTCTTTGCATATTTTTGCAATGCTATTTGACTGTTTTATCAGTTGATTATACATGCATGCTTTGAAGCTAACTTTAGGGAAAAATATTTTTCTGCAAATTTTTCTCTAGTTTCAGATTTTCAGCCATTGTCAACATGCCCCCATGAACTGACACCTCGACCAAAAAAGAGCATCCAACTACCATCGTTACCCACTTTGCCCCCATCCGTCAGTCTAATTCACACAAAGACCAAAATGCCCTCTACAGTAATTAATAAAAAAATATTAAAATTAATATTTAAAAAAAAAAAAAAAAACTGAAAAAGGGCGCCACCCTTAGATTAATTTTTGTTTTTGTTTTTTTTTTAAAACAAAAAAATATATTAATTTTAATATTTTTTTATTGATTACTGTAGATGGCATTTTGGTCTTTAAACAAAAATTAACGCCAAAAAATGGAATATTCCATCCAAGTTAACGGAATCTTCTGACGGATGGGGGCAAAGTGGCTAACGATGGTAGTTGGATGCTCTCTTTTGGTCGAGGTGTCAGTTCATGGGGGCATGTTGACAATGGCTGGTAGTTGATGGGGGGAAAAGGTAATTACCCCTTTTTTTTATCATGTCATGTTGTGTGTTTTTCTTGTGGACCAGAGATTTTGGCATTCTTTGCACATCATCTCATTCCATGATCTTCATTGTGTCTTCCGTTATTCTTTTAAGTCTTTGTGCTTTTAGAATATTGGAATATTTGTTGATTGAGATATTTTTTTTGTGTGCATGAAAATCCTATTCTGTCTGTGTGTTGGGTTGATATTGATATATCTGGGTCATTTGGATTGCGATCTTTGTTTTTGTAATTCTTGGGCATCCAATTGACAGCTGTTATAATACCACTTTCTTTTTGGACTAATAGGATCTAATGTTTCTTTGTGGTGTTATTTTTGGAAATATTTATGTTTAGATCTCTACAGGAATATGTTGTCCAGCGGCTCCCAGCACAGTGTTTGACAGATGTATCCTTTGGAAAATTAATTTTGTTTGAGGTCATGTGGTCAAAATTCCAAAGGTCTAAGGATTAAGATGAGCTTTTTCCCCCCAGCTCATGCAGAGCCTTCCTTAGAATTCCCTCAGATCTGCATCAGTTAGAGGTTCAGTGGTGAATCTCCTCATTTATCTTGCAGACCAGTTGCTTAGAGGATGTCAATCTGCGGATAACCAGTTTCAGGCTTTGCAAAATCAAGAGATTGAAGGTTTTCAGTCCGTGGTTCCCGACTTCTTGAGCTAGAAGCCGAAGTAGTTCAAATCCATCTTTTTATACGGATTTCTCTCCGTTAATTGATTTCAGTAGATCAGCAGGATTTGATACTTGGAGGATTTCTGTTCCTCTCTTTTGGGCCACTTGCAGACTCTTCTCTATTTTCTTATTGTTTTGGATTTTAGAACGTTTTTGTTTGTGAATATTATTACTCTGTTTACCCTTGTCCTTCTAAGACACTTAGGGAGAGTAATTTTTGGTTTTTCTCATTACTCTGTTTACCCTTTGTCCCTTTGTGACAAAAAGGGGAAGTAATTTTTGATTTGGACCGGGATTGTATTTTTAACCGGTCAAGTGATTTTTGTCCCAGAATGGCCAAATGGGGAGTTTGTTAGTTTTTGTGTTGGCTGCATTCTATTGGACAAAATCACTTCTATGTAATGTTGCTGCTTTCACAGGGATGCTGCTTTATCCAGAGTCTACTCTTCAGCTATGGTCTTCAAGAAGATTCTGTGAAGTTTTCAAGGAAGTTTATTTCGGTTCCCTGTCAGCCTTTCAGACGACGTGGTATTCCGTCCAGACGCTCTTCAGTCAGCAACATCCGTCCGTAGGGGTGGGCACGGGGCGGGGCGGGGCGGTTTTTCGCCCTTTTTGGCCCCGCCCCGCACCCCTGCGGGTTGGAAAAATTAGACCCGTGAACCGCTTATTTTAAGGGAACCCCGTGCAGTGCGGGTACGTGCGGGGAGGGGGTACGTGCGGGGCGGGGGTGCGGGTTTGCGGGGGGTAGCAGGTTTTGTTGAAGAGAGTCAAGAGACCTCTCTGAATCTCTAAATATTTGGTTTTCTTTTCTTTTCTCACATTTTCTCACCAACCAAACAGGATACCACTCACAATTCACAAACCAAACAACAAAATAAAAACTTCAGAAGAAAGAAATACCAAAATATTTTCTCAACTGAAATCTCGAAATATTTTTTAAGGAACAAAACAGAGACTCAAAGAGATACAGAAATCGGAGTGCTGGAGAAAAAGACCTTGAAGATCTTCACTGTCAGCTACGAGAGCATGTACAGGAACCTCGCCTGTGGACCTCCAGCAACCTTGACCACCCCGCAATGTTCGCAATGCTCGCCATGGACTCGAAGATCTTGAGAGGTTCGTGAAGAGGAAGGAGTAGTGCAGGAAGAAAAAATGAAAAATGAAGAGAAAAGGAAGAGTGCGGCGGCTAGAAGAAAAGAAAGGAAAAAAAATAAGAGGAGGTTTAGTTTAGGGAACGCTAGGGTTAAGGACTTTAAAATATATTTTATTTATTATTTTTTGTTTACACGGTGCGGGGCGGGTCCCCGGGATTTTGAAAAATTCGGACCCGCAAACCGCACCGCACCGTGCGGTTTGCTAAAAACTGAAACGAAATCCGAATATATTATGCGGGTTTAGTGTTTTTGCTGGGCAGGGTGGATCGGGTTTGCGGGGCGGATCGGTTTTTTGCGGGTCTTGCCCAGCCCTACCCGTCCGGACGACGAGAACTTTCTGTCTGGATGACCATCAGTGTCTAGAAGCTTCGAACAGTTCAATTTTGCATCCGTCCGGACGTAATGGCAAATCGTCCGGACGCCCTTCAGAGTTCGAGAAGATCCCAGTGTTCCAGCGCGCATCCGTCTGGACGACGTCGCAATACCGTTCGGACACCATTCAGTGTTTGACAAGCATTAGGCTTTCTGCCTCAAGACACAGTTATGGGAAGACGGCTGAAACCGTCCGGATGACGTGTGATCCCGTCCGGACGATGTTCTCTATAAGGCAAGACGTGTATACAAAACTCAACCGTCCGGACCCCGGTCTACCATAGTCCGGACGCGTGTACAACAAATATGGAAAATTGCGTGTAGAAGATCAACCGTTCAGACGGCCATCCCCATGGTCCGGACGCGCAAAGCCTTAGTAAGGAAATTACTTGCAGTGGACGTGCGACCGTCCGGACGACAGTGCCTCACCGTCCAGACGCGGCTCTCAAACATGAAAGATTTTTAGCGAAAATCTCAGAATTTTGGTCGCACAGTTGTCCGTCTAGACGACCCATGACCACAGTCCGGACGGCGCCCAACTTTATCAAGTCAGACGCTTATTTGAGCCCTCAGCCTATAAATAGAGGCCCATGTGCTTGAGAACTGCAAGAATTCGGTATTGAATTCCACTAGAGCTTAGAGAGTTATTTTGTGAGGTTATTGAGCTTATTTGTTCTCTTTAGAGCCGTTGCTGTGCTTGCTGTTCCTGCGCTTAAACTGAAGTCTATCTTAGGGGTCGGCCCTAAGGTAAAGGATTCCATTGAAGACCCCTTCAGGTAGGAGACCTGGTTGTGAGGCGTTCGTGTTGGGTTACACGTTAGAGAGCAAGGTACGACCACTGTATCAGGGTATGTGAGTGTTACTACTTTGTATCTAGTCTTGTCTTCTGAATAGTGGATATCCTGGGTTTGGCTGCCCCAGAGTGGTTTTTCTCTTAATTGAGTTTTCACTTCGTCAACAAAATATTTGTCTCCTTTAATTCTGCATTTAATATTTTGTTGCACACTGTTCACACACACTGTTAATTAGAAGTCATTTAATTTTCAATCTTCATAACGAATATTATTCATGTAGAATGTGTTGTCTGTGTAGAATATAACCACGTAATGCTTGGTTGAGTTTTCTGTAGAAAAGAAACCAAGTCTGAACTTTCCATTAGCAGATTGAATGTAGTTCGAGGTGGTTAGTGATTGGCCTGGTCGGATAGTATCAATGGTGGTAGCAACATTGGTGAAATGCAAACCAAGGCAGAATAAAAGCAGCAGGAAAGCAATAAGAGGGGAAATTCTACGGCTCATATTTATATAATTTTGTACACACAAGTATGGTGTTCTTGGATCCTATTCGTGTTCGACCAGGCAACACTTTTTCGTTAGATTTTTCACACGTCAAAGGTAGAATTTGTTCCCACTTTCTAAAAGCCATGTTGTTTGGACCCTGCAGCCAACTTACGCTAACATTTTGATGTACCAAAAAAGAAAAATGCTCGGACATCCACTGCCATCCTTCTCGGTTCCTCCGGAGAGGGAGCAACTCGATCAAATGATGTATTAATTGTGATGAGTATGACTTGTACTATATTGGCCTGGCGGCATAAATTTTTACTTGTCCTCCTCTTCCTTCTCTGCGCACTTTCACTTTCTCTCTCTTTTTGCAAATTCTTCACAACCATTTTGAAGCAAAACAATAATGAATCACCCCCAAATTAATCCATCAACTTTCTTAATACTAAGAAATCAATCTAAACAAGAATCACCCCCAAATTCAGCCAAAGCCAATTGAAAAATGCCCAAACAAAATCACAACCGGAATTGCCCCCCAAAATCATCAACAAAATCACAACCGAAATTTCTCAACCCAAACACCCATTCGCCATACATACCAAGAAAAATGCCATACCCGGAGGTAGAACGTCTGTCATCAGGGTTTCCTACCCAGTCTGCATCACAAAAAGCATTAAGAAGAAGAGAGCTTTTGTAATAATATAGGCCATAGTCGACTGAACCTTTGAGATATCGAAGGACTCTCTTGGCTGCTGTCATGTGAATTGAGGTCGAGTTGTGCATGTGTTGGCATAGTTGATTGATTGAGTAGGCAATGTCAGGCCAGGTGAGGGTGACATATTGCAAGGCTCCAACAATGTGTCTGAATTTGGTGGGATCGACGAGGAGCTCACCTTCAAACTTAGACATTTTAGTTCCTGCTACACAAAGAGCTCGATAGGGCTTGGATTCAGCCATATTGACTCGATTGAGCAGGTCTATGATGTATTTTGTCTGTCTAAGGTGGATGCCATTAGAGTCTCGAAGGACTTGAATACGAAGAAAGTAATTTAAGGCACCAAGATCTTTCATGGCAAAATCAAGCTGCAACATAGCAATCAATTATGTAATTGTGGCATTATGATTCCCAGTAATGATAATGTCATCAACATACACTAGGATGAATATGTAGATGCTGCCATGGTGATATGTAAAGAGAGAGTGGTCCACTTGACAGGCAAGAAAACCAATATTTAAGAGAGCATGAACTAGGCGGGTAAACTAAGCTCTTGGAGCTTGTTTGAGTCCATAGATGGACTTATGAAGTCAACACACAAAATATGGCCGGGTGTTGATCTAAAGTGGGTTGTTGTGATTTCTGGAAGTTGGCAGTAGGTTGTTGATGATGTTCTTGTGTGGAATCAACCAATTGCTTGTATGTATGTGTCTTAATGGAGTAGTGTTTTGGTCAAAGTGGTATATGGGATTTTAAGTTATTTACTGCTTTGGAATTATTTGGTGAAAATTGTATAACAGTGAAAATTATCATTATTAGTGGTGTTGTGTTTGTCTTAACAGTGAATATGGGTATTGGCCGTAGGGTTAGAGGGCTATATTTTTGGAATATTAAAATGATAAATATAAAGCATATGTATCATGTTATGTTTATCATGTTGAGTTTCTTAAACTCGTAAATATAATTGAAGATTTTCTAAATAAAACAACAATTGGATCCATGTGAATATAATTGAAGATCCATGAATAATGATATCAATATTCTATGTTTGTAAATGCATTTATTGCAAATGATGAGCTAAGAGACTGTAGAATAAAACTGTGAGTATTTCTTACTCACTGAGAATGATACATGGTGGCTTTCTTTAACGTTATGATTTCTATTTTATTTAATAGTATGCAAGTTGTTTGGAGCATTGCATGTGTTAGAGTTATAAGTTAGGAATAAAAAGACTGGAGGTTTAGGTACCAAGGCGTCAAACAATTGACTAGACCAACAGATAAACCGAAAGTTTAGATACCAAGGCATCAATACACTGATAAGACCGACAGATAAAACAAAGGTTCAAGGTTAATAATAATAACAAAGCTGGCGAGCATAGGCCACCAATGGGAGCATAGGCCTATGAGAGATTTAATAAAAGTGAACCTGGAATGCATAGGCTTCCAACAAGAAACAACTGGAGCGTAGTCTCTTATTAAATGAAGCATATATAGGTTTCAAATAATTGGAGCATAGGCTCTTATTAAGTGAAGCATAGGCTTCGAAGAAATCAACATAAGCTTATTTAGTTAAATGCAAGAGGTAAATAAGAATGTACATATATGTTTATGGCTGTCATCATTTGATTGCATAGTGCACTTCTAAATGATTCAGTATTTCATTATGTTATTGATGACTGTTGACTTACTTGAAAACATTTCAAGTATGAGATTGTGGAAGAATCCGCAATCACATACTTATTGGTGCATGTTCTAAAGATGGAGAAACGGTTTATACTAGCTTAAGGATTTTAAGGCTAACCTATATTTAGCCACTTATATTTCTTTGTAAATACTTGTATTTGTATTGTATTTCTTATGGAGTGTATGTTTTAGTAGAATTTTCCTGCATGTTTATGTGTCATCTGTGACACATGCTTTTAATGTATTTAGCATTAAGAAAATGATGACTTTTATTTAATGATTAGAGGTAATTCTGTCACTTCTGATGTGTTATATTCCCAAGTTTTTAAAGGAAAAAAATATATACGGTTGCCAATATTTAACTCTGATGCTGTCGTAATGTTACGTGGAAATCGAAATTTTCACTTATTCTTTTTTGTAAAAGGCGGGTCGTTACAGAGACAGTATAAGATATCTTTGAGCAGAAATTGAGAAGGCTTAGAGGAGTTGGATTTAACTACTGATGAACCAATGCTAGTGATATCCAAACCTGTTCCATTTCCAACCCCTATTGTCTCAGTTCTTGCAAATGGTTGTGGATTGTTGATGGTGGTAGGATCAGCTGCAACATGAGTATTGGCACCGGAATTAGCTAGCTGTTCATGGCTATCAATATCAACATGGTGGTGAGCAACCATTGCTTGAAGTTGTGGTGGTGGATGTCTGCCTTGATAGACATAATCCATCCTGTGATAGCAGTCTAATGCAGTGTGGTTGAACCTGCCACAGATTTGGCAAGCAACCATGTGACCTGAATTGGTGTTGTTGAGAGAAGCTCTTGGTGTGACAGTTAGTGTAGTGTTTCTGCCAGAAGTGTGATGTGGTGGGTGAGGTCTGGCTGATGGGGCTGAAAACCGAGGAGTTGGGGCTGAATATCTGGGAGATGGAGTTGAAAATCGAGAGGGAGTTTTTGGTGGAAATTTTGGTTTCCTGTTGGATGGATGAAAGGTGGAGGAACCGGTTTTGTTAGAGTAGAAACCAAATGAGCTAGTTTCTGATGTAGGGGTATGTTGTTGCTAATTTTCCAGCAACATTTCATGACTTAGCAACTCGGTTTGAAAATCTGCAAAACTTTTTTCAGTATTGCGAATGGCAAGGGAGAATGCAGTAACAAATGGACTAAAGGTGGGATTCAACCCGTTTATGATGTAAGAGATGAGATCATTTTCTTCATCTGGTTTTCCAGCAACTACTAACTGGCGGCCCATTGTTTGGCTAGATGGATGTATTCAGTGCAAGACTTGCTCCCTTGCTGCAACGTTTGGAGCTGTCTTCTGAGATATGAGATGTGTGACCTTGACTGACTTGCAAACCTTTCAGCCAAGGCACTCCACGCTTCATGTGAAGTGTTCAATCTATACATGGATGAAATGAGAGATGGTTGAAGTGAGCATAGAATCCAGCTTAGTAGATGTTGATTTCTTTTCTGCCATAAAACATATGCAGAGTTGAGAACTTGCTCATTGGTTTCGGTATTGTTTAGGAACTTTAGGGGACAAGGTTTAGAATCATCCACCAGTCCCATGAGTTCATAGCTACAAAGAATATGAAGGAACTATGAGACCCATGCTAGGTAATTTGGGCCATCAAGCTTGACCAATGTGAATTGGGTTGTGTTCGGCAGATTGGATACAATAGGGGTTATGTCATTTCAGGAATGAGATTGAGTTGAGGAGGAACAGGATGCAGGGTTTGATACAGCATTTGATTCAGCCATGGGAGGAGCGTGAGCTTGAGTATACTCTGATACCATGTAAGAAGAAAATGGGAAAGATGTTTTGACCATGAACGAGAGAAAATGAGAAAGATGTTTTGGTAGCTTAACCAAAACAGTTTGTGTTCCATTGATATTTATAGACAATTACAAGAGATTGAGTATACATTTCAAGTGGTCAATGACCAACATACAAAGAAGAACACTAAGTTGCACTTGCAAACTTTTGGAATGTCAACTAAGTAAGCTTAATCTTGTAATCTAAGTGAGCTGCTGTAGCAGAGGAGCAGAGGTATGGTTAGAGAGATTAAGAAAATGGTTTAGGTGTTGTGGCCTTGCTGATGACGTGTTGTGCAAGTGATTTGGGCAGATTGCATGAATTTCTGTGAGTTGTGTTCTGCATTGGTGGAGTGCTGCAGTGGAGATTTGCTGAGATGGTAACTTGTGTTAGTGGAGAGCTTGTTCAAGTGAGGATAAGCTAGTTTATCCTTAACAGTCGATTCACAACCAAACCCACAAAATTCTTATTAATCGGCTATCACAACCAAAATCACAAAGATGAGTAACCCATCACAAATTCTCAACAAAAAATACAATTAGTAGAACCGAAATCAAAACCCACACATTATATCAATCACCCACAGCCACCGAACCCCAAAATCAAAGCCCCCATAAGTGGAAAATAGACGGAAAAAAAGGTTTGATCTCACTATTTGCCTCTTTGTATGGTAACGACGTTAGTTTTTGGGTTAAAAACTCCTGGGTAGAATTTTGGCCATCCCAAAAAAAGTACCGTAGATATGCGGTAGTTAACATAGAAGCCAATTTAGCCAAATCCAGAGATAGACAAAGGGTACACACTTTCTCGGATTAGGGAGACATTGATATTTTGTTGAAAGAAAAAAAAAATGTATAGAAGGTTCAAAGTTGTGCGAAGAATGCTTTTCAAGAATTCATGACAATCTTATCAGAGTTTTGGGTGATTGATGGATACCGTCTCTATAATTTTTTTTTTATTTAGAAAATATAATATAAAACTAAAAAACATTCATGACAATTTTAATCAATTTTAAAATCATTTTGTATTTACTGCCTCTTAAGAAAATTTGAGATGGAATTGCCTAAAGACTTCTTCTGTCGCAGTATTTACCTTCTTTCCCCCCTTGCTAATTTTTAATCCCTTTCATTTGGCATTCCATTTCTCACTTTAATCCTGTAATTTTGGCTGTAAAGTTAAAACTTGAGAATGAAGATAATTGTGTATTCGGTCAAATTGGACTATATAAGTGATTGCAATGAACCTTAATCGTGATTAGTCATTTTGGATACGATGTCGTTAGTTCATCCCATATCACGACACTTTTTCTACAAACTATTCACAACATTTTCTCGAATATCATTGCAAGTGTACTAGAATAATCACAACACATTTATCAAAACAGATTTGTTACTCTTAACGCAAAATTGACTTGTCATTGGGGACGAAATGAAGATTTGTCATAAGGAGGACAAACCATAAATGAGGGGTAAAACCTAATTTTGATGGAGTAATGCTAAGTTTCACACGCCTATTTATCACACCAATTTTATATCGGCTGACGTGACGTGTTTTAAGTGACTTTACATGTTAGCCACTTTAAAAAAAAAAAGCCATGTTTTTCTCTAGCCCCCTCGTTTCGTCCATGCTTGTCAAGGCATAAAAGATGTATAAGAAACATGTCATGATACATATAAAAAACTATAATTCCAGATTATATGGCTAAAGATCCAAAGATTCAATACACAATTGAATAATGTTATAGACCATAGGCAAAAAGATTGAATATTTTCTAACAATTTACTCGGAGAATATGAATACTTATTGCTGGACTTGCAAATGTTACCGGCCTTCCATAGTTGAAATTGTTGCACTACTCATAGAACAAATTTCTATCTTGCTGCAATTAGTTGGGTTTGCCTTCGACATATTTCTCATATTCAAGAAAGCAGGTTCCTTGGGATAAGGTAGAACTCCACTTTCATTGTTAAGCATGGTGACAATGTCAGACATGGTAGGTCTATCCTCTGCACTTTCTTGAAGACAAAGGAGAGCTATGTTAACATATCTCAATACCATTTGGATAGAGGATATATCGTCAAGTAGTGGATCCACCAAGTCTGATCCCCTATCACTGGTCCATAATTCCCATGCCTTAAAATCCCAAAAAAAGAAAAAGGAAAATTGGAGGATGTTAGAATGATGGTTAATGATTAAATACATAATTTTCTATTAGTTTAAGTTTTTGAAACCAGTAGTCGGTTTATACTCTACTTAGTGTACCAAAATTTCAAAAATAGAGGACTAATTTTGTTTTAATAACAGTGAATACACATTTGTTCAACTACTCATAGCTACGAATCAAAGTAAGTGTTTTCAATTTCTACAACAAAAGATGCAAATAAGATACTCACATATCGAATAAGATGGAAACAGTCAGTTTGATAAAAACCAGTATTCCTCTTGCCACTCACAATCTCTAACAATAAGACGCCAAAACTAAAGACATCGGATTTGATTGAAAAGAGGCCTTCCAAAGCATATTCAGGGGACATATAACCACTGTGCACATCATCAAGTTAAAAATATTAGTAATTGCATGTTTTATGTTGATTTTTATAATTAAGAAGTTCCCTTTATATTACTTACTAAGTGCCAACAATCCTATTTGTATTTGCTTGTGACTCATTTCCTCCAAATATTCTTGCCATTCCGAAATCTGATATCTTGGGATTCATATCGATGTCCAACAAGATGTTGCTAGGCTTCAAGTCCCTATGAATAATCCTTAACCTGGAATACTGATGAAGATAAAGAAGTCCTTGAGCAATTCCTTCAATGACTCCAACACGAGTCCTCCAACCTAATATCTTGCGCTTCTCACTATCTGCTTTACATTTATGAGTAGATTGACAATTAGCAAGTCACATGCAAAGGACTATAAAAATCAAACATAACAAAAAGAAGAATTCCATATATATATATATATATATATATATCAAAATGTGAGATATTACAAACCAAAAAGGAAGAAATCCAAGCTTTTATTGGGCATATACTCATAAACTAGTATCTTTTCATCTCGTTCAATGCAGCAGCCCAAAAGTCTAACAAGATTCTTGTGTTGGAGCTTGGCTATGAGCATTGATTCATTTTTTAGCTCCTCCCAACCTTGCCTAGATCTTTTTGAAAGCCTTTTTATAGCTACCTCGTCCCCTTTGAGTAATATTCCCTGAAATTTTTTGTTGTGAAAAATACAGAAAAAAATAGTAAGATACATTAATAAGAAATGCATTACCAAGAATCGAATGCAAAACATTTTGTTGTTGTAGAATCGATCTCTGGTCCTTGAGCCAAGATTAGAGACCAACATTCCGGATTCAGACATAAAAAAATCAATGCATTGACACCTTATGAGTCTTTAGTGAGATCATAATGTATCATATTTAGACATCACTCAACCTAAAAGTTTAATCATATATATTTGGACACAACTATGCTTCTTTAACCACTCAAACTTGTGATATCTTTCAAAAGTGAGTCTCAATCTTTTTATACTCACATGTGTGTACTTAACATTAACTATTAACTAATTGACAAACATATATTAAGTATCCAATTACATATAATGCTCCGTTTGTTTCGGCGCAAAATGTTTTCGGCATTTTTCAGTGTTTAGTGGGGGTGAAAATAATGGTCAATGAAAATTATTCAGTTTAACTGTAAAAGCCTCTTTAATTTTTGGAAAAAGATTTACAGTTTTGAAAATCGTAAATTGTTTTCTGGATTTAAACTTTTCATTCTTGCATGCACATTTGTGGGAATCCGTCTTTGCCGGGCATTGGAGTTTGTTGGTAGCCTCCGATTGCTGGAATCTGGCGGTACTGGCCGGAATTGCCACATGTGCCGAATTTTGGCAGACCAAAGCCGAAATCTAGACATTTTTGCCAAAATCCGATGATGTCACCGGATTCCGGCTGACCAACTGGCCGGAATTTGAACAGTACGGCTGTATTCTTGCCAAACTAGGCCAGATTCCTGTGAAACTGACCGGAATCTGGTTCGCCGGAATCCGGCAACAGCGGCTGGAAGTCGCCGGATTCCGTTTTACGTCGTTGGTGATTTTTTCGTATATGCTAAATACCGTAAAATATTTTACGTCCAAACAAACAAAACATAAGACTAACACATACCAAGCAAAATTTTATCAGAATAAAACTTTATCTGAATTGGTATACTAAGTGGCTTCACAGCATACACATCAACAAAAGTGGGACATGCCCTTTTGTGCTTGTTAACTTGCATTTTATATCCAAAGCATTGCATTTAGGGACGATGAACCATACCTTGTAAACAGGTCCAAAACCACCCTCTCCGAGCTTATTTGCAGATGAGAAATTATCGGTTGCAGCAGAAACACTTGCAAAACTGAATAAGGGCATTTGGACTTCTCCATGCTCCAAATTATTAGCCTTTAGGGTCATGCCCAAATCTAACAGTAACAAATCTTCCCCTGAATGGTGAACAACACATGTTTAAGGATATAAATTTAGATTGCTAAAATAACGTTGTGAACCATTCTTTACTCACCCATCCTTCTCAGCTTTCTCCTCGCATAATAAACACAAAGGCCCAATGTAACAACCACTGCGATAGAGGCAGTCGGAAAGACAATTTTCCATACATCCTTCAAATTCTTAAATCCTGTATCTGCAAAAGGAAATCAGATAAATAAATAATATAGACATTGATATACAGATTGGCAATGCCTAGAGGTAACTCTTCAAAAATATTTCAGTCACAGAACTTGTTAATTAGAGGAAAAAAAATCAGAACAGCAATAATAGTCACCAAAATAACTAATAAAAACCTTTGAGAATCAAGTCCCGACGAGCAAGTTTCAGATAGAAGTCTTGTTTATATGTATTATCTTCTGAGAATTGTTTCATATTTAACAGAGGACCTTCCCATACCAGGCAGCGATGCTCTTGATCATAAGCATAACCGGTACAATCGCAGTTTCTCAAGCACGCTGATTCGCACTCTGAAGCATTGCCAACGTACTGCGGATTACTGGGCCAAAAAACTTTAGACATGGGAAGAAACCCAGGTTTCTGAACAACATCGCTGCACGGAAAATCTGTTTTTCTCTTACATCCTTGAGTAGTATTGGGTTTGATTGGTTTGAATGCTGTCAAACAGTCGCATGGCTCAGCGGCTGTCTCACTGCATATGCTGAATTCACCGCAGAAAGCATAAGCCCCACACCTTACTGATCCGGACAAATTTAAAGTAGAATATGGCAAATTGTTTGACAATATTATTGTCTGCAGTCGAAGCTCCCCGTCTACACTCAACGACACTCTTCTAAATTCAGAAGGATAATTATTACTAGTAGTGTAAGAAATGTTGTCCCCATTAATGTGTAACATTTCAGCTAGCTGACCAATGAGTGGAGTAGTCCAGTATGGTTCAGACCCATTCATTAAGATTAGTTCTTTCCGAGAACCCAGATGCAGAGAGAAAAGACCAGGAGCAGGGTCTTCATTGCTTTTCCATGATGTTAATGACCATCCTGTCTTATCATCTTTAATCATCATTTCGGGCAAAAGAGTATCAGTAGGATAGTCAAAGCTTTGCCACAAAACACCTGAGGCCGTGTTTGTCAGTATAAGATTACCTGTATCTAATAGCCTGGCATAGGTATTGTTGTCACCTGAAGAGACGTTAGTGATCAGATGGTACTGCAACAATCTGCCATCGAATATTGCAAGATTTCCATCCGGGTTGAAGCTAAGAACGGCAGAGGAGTTTGGGAATGGGTGCTCCCTGTTTGCAACCCAAACTACGTTGCGGTCAGGAGCAGAAGAGAACCGTATTCCCACGTGATACTTTGTCGAGTTTCCTTGAGAAAAGAAACCAAGTTCGTACATTCCGTTGGGAGATTGAATGTACTCCGACGTGGACAGTAAATGTCCTGGTCGTATAGTATCATTGACGGTAGCATTGGTGAACTGCAAACCAAGGCAGAACAAAAACAGAAGGGAAATTCTACTGCTCATACTTGTATCAGGCAGCACAGACTGCTCAATTTGCACAAGTATGGTACGTGTTCTTTTTGGGTTTATAGAGTTCGACGAGGCTGCAATTTCTCATGAGCTTTTCTATGAAAAATGTTAGCCTTTCACTTTCTAGCTCGTTTGATTTTCCACACGTCAAAGGGACAAAAAGTAAAACCCGTGTTGTCTCCGCTCTCCAGACTGTTAGAGCATTCCTAGTCAACAGATTTACGCTTACATTTCATGCATCGGTCTTTTCTTGGATCATTACTGTTAAACTTCTATTTTCCATGTTGTCAGATTTCCGACATGAATAATTAATATCAAGACTTATTGTGCGGGGTCCAACTGTCTTGACTCTTGATTGTTCTTCGAATTGGGTTTTTGAAGTTGCAGCGGAGTTTCACTCTTTTTCAGACTTGGAATAGAATGAAGACTGCCGCTCGTTTTGCAGGTAGAATGACTATTTTATTAAGAACGAAATAAAAAACTTAATTAGTTCCGTCTGAATTTGCGATTTTAAAATATGTGATTTGAAAAAATAGTTTTTAAAAATTGAGTTCAACGTTTGGCAAAATCACAATTTCGCCTTTAAAATTGCGGGTTGGCCTTTTAAAATTTTACGTTTTCAAAAAAACACCCCATTGCCTGCGATTTGAAAAAGCAATTTTCTACGTTTTCAAATCTCAATTTTTTAAAAACGTAATTATCAAACAATTCATTTTCTGCGATATAGTTTAAAATCACACTATCTATTTACAAAATCGCAATCTCAAACACACCATTAATATATATTCTTTTGTTATAGTACAAAAGTGATAACAAAAGAGTCGCAATCTCATCATCTCTACCAGTAGCATCGTCTTGCTCAACGGACAAGTTCTGCAATGGACTTTTCCCTCGTCTTCTATTCTTAGGCCCGGTTTGGTTCGCGGAATAGACCCCTGAAATGGACTGGCTATTCTTATGGAATAGTCATTCTTTTGTTTGGTAGGGGTCTATTCCTTGAAATAGTTATTCCCATTGGAATACATATTCCTCTAAAAAATGAGAGGAATAGCTATTCCTTGGAGTAAAGACAATATTTTCCAAAAAAAACCATTTCAAATATTTTTCGGAAAAAACCAATTCTTTGATATATATATAACAAAAATAAAAAATTAAATTAAATTAAATAAGCCAAACCCTTCACTGGCTGGCTGGCCAGCCCATATACGGAGTCAGGGGTGGTGCGACCACCCCCGGTACGGTGCTTTTGGAATTGGAGGTGGCCACGGCCGCCCCAGATTGGCTTCGGGGGTGGCCGTGGCCACCCCCGACGCGTATTTTGGGGTTCAGGGGTGGCCGCTGCCACCCCCGGAGACCACTTCGGGGGTGGTTGCGACCACCCATGGGTTTTCTTTCTTTCTTTCTTTCTTTTTTTTTTTAAAATGTGAGGTTTATTTTAGTAATTTTGATTGGATTCCAATTAAAATATATGAGTTCTTACCAAACTAAAGAGTAGGAATAGCCATTCCATTCCGACACCTTCTATTCCTGGGAATAGCTATTCCTTTTCTTAATAGAATAGTCATTCCGCAAACCAAACGAGACCTTAGTATTTTATTCTGTTTTTTAATATCCCAAAATAGGGAAAAATCAAATTTGGATTTTAGATTTTCATTTTATTCTAATATAGTCATTAGTCACTATATTTTCAATTTCGTCAATTTAGTCTTTAAGCTTTTTTATGATTTCAAATGGGTGGTGTTATCAACCTATCGTCTAATTAATTAACGATATGACACATTAAATCAATCAATTAATACCATACGAGTCTCATTTGACACGTCATATATATGCTAAGTGTACGTGATGACATGGTTATTATAAAACGAGTAATGATTCTTGCACAATTCTTACACCATTTTTGCACAACTCTAACTACTTTCTTTTTATGATCAACCATTAAATTTGTCTTCCTATATGTGGGCCCTAAATATTTAATGATTGATCTTAAATAAAAAGTTGTTAGAGTTGTGTAAGAATTGTGCAAGAGTTGTACAAGAAACATTACTCTTATAACACATATTTTTAAGGGAGCGTTAGAAAAACACCTGGTGTGCATTTGGTTTTTTTTTTTTTACATTTTCCTATTTTTAAAGTTTTATTTAAGCTATATTTGTAATTTGAAGTAATAGTGTCACGTGACACGTACAATTGGCAGATGACAAATCAAATCAGAGCTATGTGACCTTACTTTGTTAATATGATGTGGCATATTGTTAATTAATTGGACAATAAGTTTACGAAGAGACTTATTTGAAATTAGAGAAAACTTAAAAACCTAATTGTGGAAATTTAAAACTTATAGATGATTAAATTGAAATTACATGAAAACCTAAGGATAAATTCCCCCCCCCCCCCCCCCAAAAAAAAAAAGAAGAAAATCCAGTTTAAAAAATCAATATGATTTATTTTGAAAAGCCTACATGTTGTTATTTATTTTATTTGAGTTTAAATCAAGAAGGATAATTTTGAAAGCTTATATCTTGTTGATTTAAAATACAATGCATTGAATGACGTTTCCTTAAAAATTATAATTTTCTAAAAATGTCAAATAATATTATACTATGAGAACGAGGGAGTGATGTAGGACAATCCGAGCACGACCCCGCATCATCCAGCTCTGTCATCTCGAGCCATACGGCCCGGAAATCCCGAGTCACATAGCTGGCCGATTCTCCAACCTACCCGACTGATTTTATGGCTTCTTCAGTTATTTTCCTTTTCCTTCTAGATTTGATTTTAGTCTTATATTTTTCCTAAAGTGGGTTTTCTTTGTCACCAAGTATTTCCATTAATTTGGGAATATCTGGTACTGCCCATTATTTCCTTATTATGTTTATTTCCAACCCTAAAGGATTTTATTTCCTTTTGTAACCGTTAGGGTTTTGCTATAAGTATAAGATGTTTGTAATAGAATCGACAGTTTATTAATTAATAAGAATTCAGTTTTTCCCTTCAGTGTGTTTGTTGAAATTTTGTGCTTTGAGAACACAGCTTCTTGATCACGTCTATCGCCTTTGCTACGTCAATTGGTATCAGAGCCTTGACTAACTTGGTCTAATGGCAAGAGACAGAAATGCAGGCAACCACTCCGACGACGAAGAGTGGGGAGTGCAGGCCCTTCGGGCAGCAGTCCGTGCTCATGACCAGCGGTTTGATGGTATGGAACGCTTACTGCGGGAGATGCAACAAACTATTGCTGGGCTTGGGTTTGACTGCAACAGGAACCATGATCACAACCGGAATCGCAACCATGAAGAGGCTCGTGGCCATCTCGGGGGAGAACATTGTGACGTCCCACATTGCCTGAGAATGAGGATATGCTTATATGTATAAATGCACCCTTTATGACACAACGCGTTTTAAAGCCGTGATGGCGATGAACTTATCAGAACTCTGCAGTTAAGCGTGCTTCTGCGAGAGTAATCCCAGGATGGGTGACCTCCTGGGAAGTCTGGTTTGGGGAGCCAAAAGCGGACAATATTGTGTCATTGGGGGTGGGTCGTTACAAATGGTATTAGAGCCATTGCCCATCCTGAGATGGTGGGAGCGTGCACAAGCCCAATGAGGGACGCCAGCGGGGACGCTGGGTCCAAAGAGGGGGTGATTGTGACATCCCACATCGCCTGGGAATGAGGATGTGCTTATATGTATAAATGCATCCTTTATGACACAACGCGTTTTAAAGCCGTGATGGCGATGAACCTATCAGAACTCCGCATTTAAGCGTGCTTCTGCGAGAGCAATCCCAGGATGGGTGACTTCCTGGGAAGTCTGGTTTGGGGAGCCAAAATCAGACAATATTGTGTCATTGGGGGTGGGTCGTTACAAACATGGTCCTGGACCTCGACGAAGACACCAAGCCTTCGAAGAGACATCGAGTGACGAAGACGACCATTTCAAGGTGGAAGTTGGTGGCAGAAGGACACTGGGGAATCCCCATAGCTTTCGGGTCAAGGTCGACCTTCTATGTTTTAATGGCCATCTCCACGTCGAGAATTTCCTTGATTGGATTCTCGAAGTAGAGAACTTTTTTGAATATATGCAGACTCTGGAGGCGCAGTAGGTGAAGTTGGTAGTGTACAAATTGCGTGGGGGAGCCTTAACCTGGTGGGAGCAGACGCAGAGTAACCGGATGAGGCATGGTAAACAACCGATGCATACATGGCTGAAGATGAAGAAGTTAATGAAAGCTTGGTTCCTACCACCGGAATACTAGTAAATTCCGTACCAACAATATCAGAATTACCGACAAGGATCTTGGTCTGTTACCGATTATACGAAGGAATTCTATCGCCTGGACTCTTAGAATAATCTCTTGGAGACAGAAGGACAGGGCTCGGTATGTCGGTGGGCTGTGACTAACTATTCAAGACCAAGTCTCATTACATTTTGTATGGACTTTATTCGAAGCGGTCAACCTGGCTATGAAGATTGAGATGCAGATGGCATGTCAACCCGCGCGGTCACAATCTTTCAAGCAAGCCAAGAAGAAAATTGAGTCCCCCGTGTTGCCGAGCCAACAGCAGATCCCACCATCCTGAAGGTTTCAAGGCGAGAGCAGCGGTACTCAAGCCACTACAGGAGTGAACGTCCCACCTCGAGAAAAAAAACCTTAGCAGCAGCAACCCGTATTCCTGACCGATGCTTTGGAAGTGTTTTCGTTGTGGCCAGCTCTGTCATCGATCCAATGAGTGCCCGAATCGGCGCAAAGTGAATATGGTGGAGTCAGTATGAGAAGATGGGACCCCACATGAAGAATCTAGGGAGATTGAAGAGGAGGATCTCAGATAGTACACGGGTTTAGAATTCACAGAAAGTGATGACGGCGAATTTGTCAATTGCATTGTCCAAAGGGTCTTGCTAGCACCCAAGCATGAAGACAAAACGCAACGACACAACATCTTCAAGACCTGTTGCACCGTCAACCAGAAAGTGTGCAACTTGATAATTGACAGTGGCAGCTGCAAGAACATCGTTTCCAAGTCCTTGGTTGCCACTTTGCAGTTGAAGACCGAGAAGCACCCAAACCCCTACAAGATCAGTTGGATCGAAAAGGGAGCCGAAACTAAGGTATCCGATACCTGTCGCATTCTCTTTTCAATTGGTCAATCTTATCGGGATGAAGTTATCTGTGATGTGGTGGAGATGGACGCCTGTCCCGTTTTGTTGGAAAGGCCATGGCAATACGACATGGATGCCACATATAAGGGTCGGGACAATACGTACCTATTCTGGTGGCACAGGAAGAAGATCATACTAGTACCAGAAGGGACTAACAACCCACTTCAAAAAAATACTGCAATAGGAGGAATGTCTTTTCTAACGCTTGGGGAAGGACAATTTATGGAGGAAATGAAGGCAACCGGGGCATTCTTAACACTGGTGGTCAAAGGTCAGTTGTCGGTGCCCAACATAGTCATCCTGAGGGAAGTACGGCCATTGTTGGAAGATTTCAGATACCTCGCACCAGTTGAGTTACCAACCGAGTTGCCACCAATGCGAGATATTCAGTACCACATCAATTTAGTGTCGGGCGCAAGCCTCCGCAAGCCGCCCCATTATCATACAAGTCTCAAAGAGCATAAGATTTTGCAATATCAAGTAGAAGATCTTGTCTATAAAGGTTTACTCAAGGAATGCATGAGTCCTTGTGCAGTACCAGCCTTACTCATACTAAAAAAGGATGGAAGCTGGAGGATGTGTGTTGACAGCCGAGCCATCAACAATATCACTATGAAGTATCGATTCCCCATTCCACTGTTGAACAGCATGCTGGACCTTTTGGCCGGGGCAAAGGTCTTTTCTAAACTTGACCTTCGTAGCGGCTATCACCAAATTCGGATCCGACAGGGAGATGAATGGAAGACATCTTTCAAAACAAAGGAGGGTTTGTACGAATGGCTAGTGATGCTGTTCGGATTATCCAACACTCTGAGGACCTTCATGCGTGTGATGAATTAGGTTTTGAAGCTCTTTATCGATACGTTTGTGGTGGTATATTTTGATGATATTTTGATTTACAGTCAAAGTACAAAAGAGCACATGAAGCAGTTGCGAGAAGTCTAATTGGTGTTGCGGGCCAACAAGTTGTATGTCAACCTTAAGAAGTGTACTTTTCTCACGAGCAAGCTGCTGTTCCTCGGATTTATTGTGGGTGCCAAGGGCATTCACAGAAGGTCTGAGTCATTCTAGAGTGGCCAACCCCAACTACGGTCGAACACCTCCGTAGCTTCCACAAACTAGCAACCTTCTACCAACGGTTCATCAAGAATTTCAGTAGCATTGTGGCTCCAATCACCAAGTGCATGAAGAAAGGACAGTTCCGATGGGGGGATGAACAAGAGACTAGCATTACAGTGATTAAGGAACGGCTATGCTCAGCACCTGTCCTGGCATTACCCAACTTTGATAAACTGTTTGAGGTGGATTGCGATGTCTCCATCATGGGAATCAGAGCTGTGTTGTCACAGGAAGGTCGGCCTATAGAGTTCTTCACTAAGAAACGAAATGAGGCTCGGCAAAAGTGGACTACTTATGGGTTAGAATTCTATGCCGTGATCCGGGCGTTGAAGCATTGGGAGCTTTATTTAATCAATCAGGAGTTTGTTTTATATAGCGACCATCAAGCCTTGAAGTTCGTCAATACTCAAAGTACCTTGAACCGTATGTATGCTCGGTGGATAGCTTTCATGCATAAGTTTTCTTTTGTAATCAAGCACAAGTCGATCGGGACAGCAGAACAAAGTGGCTGACGCGTTGAGCCAAAGAGCAGCTTTACTCGTGACGTTATTGTCTGAGATCATTAGTTTTGAGCACCTGCGGGCTTTATATTCCGAGGATGAGGATTTTAAAGAAGTCTGGGAGAAGTACATGTCTAAAGATTCGGCAGTCAACTTTCACATTCAAGATTGTTATTTGTTCCGAGGGAACCAACTTTTTATTCCCCGAACCTCTCTATATGAACAAATATTGCGGGAACTACATTGGGAGGACTCGGTGGTCATATAGGCTGGGATAAGACTATTTCCCTGGTTATGGAGCAGTACTATTGGCCACAAATCAAGCTTGATGTCAGCAAGTTCATGCAGAAGTGTTCTGTGTGCCAAATCGAGAAAGGCCACGCACAAAATACCGGGCTATACACTCCACTTCCAGCTCCCGACAGTATCTGGGAAGACCTGAGTATGGATTTCGTACTCGGACTCCCGAGGACCCAACGAGGTATGGATTCAATTTTGTTAGTTTGTTATTGGCTACATTCTATTGGACAAAATCACTTATATGTAATGATGCTTCTATATAGGGATTCAGCTATTTAGAGTTCTTCTAAAAGATTCTGCACAATCTACAAGTCATTGAAATCGGATCCATTGCAGCCGTTCGGACGACATGATATACCGTCCGGATGCTCATCTGTCCAAGCATCATCCGTCCGGACGACGAGAACTTTCCGTCTGGATGTCCCTCTATGTCCAGAAGCTTCAAACTGTTCTAGCTTGCATTCATCAGGACGTTTCAGCAGCACGTCCGGATGCCACTCAGTGTTCGATCAACTATGGGATTTCTTTCCAAAACACAGATATAGGAAGATTGTTGCAACCGTCTAGAAGATGTGGATTCTCGTTCGGACGTGCTCATCCATAAGACAAGTCGCGCATTCAAAATTTAGACGTCCGGACACCAGCCTTGACGGTCCATACGCGCAAGCTACATATATGAAAATTGCGTGCATCAGATCAACCGTCAAGATGATAGATCCTATGGTTCGGACGCGTGAAGCCTTGATATGGAAATTGCATGCAGCAGAGGTGCGACCGTTCGGACGATAGGGCAACACCGTTTGGACGCGGCTCAAATCAGGAAAGAATTTTTGTGAATTTTGGAAAGCCGATCGCATAGTTGTCCATCCCGACTTCTTATGACTATCTTCCGGACGACACCTAAGTATGTCAAGCCAGACGCTCATTTGAACCTGCAACCTATAAATAGAGGTCCCTAGGCTTGGGAATTGTAAGAATTTGGTATTGAATTCCTTAGTGCTTAGAGAGTTATATTAGAGAGTTATTGTACTGAGTTAGTCTCTTTTAAGCCGTTGTTGTTGTGTGCTGTTGCTGAGCTGAATTGAAGTCTATCTTAGAGGTTGGCCCTAAGGTAAAGGATTCCATTGAAGACCCTTCAGGTAGGAGACCTAGTTGGGAGGTATTTGTGTTGGGTTACACGTCAGAGTTCAAGGTACGACCACTACATAAGGGTATGTGAGTGCTACTGCTTCGTAACTAGTCTTGTCTTCTGAATAGTAGATATCTTGGGTTTGGCTACACCGGTGTGGTTTTTCTTTTAATTGAGTTTCCACTTCATCAACAAAATATCTGTCTCTTTAATTTCTGCATTATGATATTTTGTTGCACACTATTGCACACACTTGTTTAAATTAGAAGTCTTTTTAATTTTCAATTGGTATCAGAGCTTGGTACACTCTGTATAGATTCAATTCTTGAGTGTTATCTTTCCTTTTGACTTCTAATTTTTTTTTTCAACGTCTCAAAGTCTTAGCCTTTGAGGATTTTATTTCCTTTTGTAACCGTTAGGATTTTGCTATAAGTATGAGATGTTTGTAATAGAATCGACAATTTATTGATTAATAAGAATTCAGTTTTTCCCATTGTTGGTATGTAATTGGCTACATTCTATTAGACAAAATCACTTTTATGTAATGATGCTTTTATACAGGGATGCTGATTTTATCCAAAGTCTACACTTCTGTTATGTACTTCAAGAAGACTCTGTGAAGATTTCAAGGTAGTTCAATTTGGTTCCCTTGAAACCGTCCGGACGACGTGATATACCGTCCAGACGCTCAACTATCCAAGCATCATCCGTCTGGACGATAAGAACTTTTCGTCTGGACCTTCCTCTGTGTCGAGAAGCTTCAAACTATTCCAGCTTGCATTCGTTCGGACATCTCAGCAGCACGTCTGGATGCCACTCAGTGTTCGATTAGCTATGGGATTTCTTTCCAAAACACAGATATGGGAAGACAGCTGCAACCATTCAGACGATGTGGATTCCTGTCCGGACGCGCTCATCCATAAGGCAAGTCGTGCATTCAAAATCAAGACGTCCGGATGCCAGTCTTCATGGTCTGGATGTCTGAGCTTCATATATGAAAATTGCGTGCATCAGATCAACCGTCCGGATGACAAATCCTATGGTCCGGACTCGTCTAACCTTGATATGGAAATTGCGTGCAACTATAGTGCAACCATTCGGACGACAGGGCAACATCGTCCGGAAGCAGCTCAAATCAGGAAAGAATTTCTACAAATTTTGGAAAGTCGATCGCACAGTTGTCTGTCCAGAGGCCCTATGTCTATCGTCCGGATGGCACCTAAGTAATTCTGCAAATTTTGCCAAGTGCTGTTGCTGTGCTGAGCTGAAGTCTATCTTAGGGGTTGACCCTAGGGTAAAGGATTCCATTGAAGACCTCTTCAAGTAGGTGACTTGGTTGGGAGACGTTCGTGTTAGGTTACACGTCAGAGTTCAAGGTACGACCACTGCATAAGGGTATGTGAGTGCTACTGTTGTAACTAGCTTTGTATTCTGAATAGTGGATATCCTGGGTTTGGTTACCTCAGAGTGATTTTTCTCTTAATTGAGTTTCCACTTCGTCAACAAACTATCTGTCTCTTTATTTTCCGCATTGTGATATTTTGTTGCACACTTTTGCACACACTTGTTAAAATTCTAAGATCTTTTCCTAAGCGTTTCAGAATCAAGGTAACAACAATTGAAGAAAGCAAAGACTTGGAAGAAATGAAGATTGAAGAGCTGGTGGGATCTCTTCAAACCTATGAGCTGTCCCTACCCCTGGTCAAAAGTTGAAGACCATTGCCCTCAAAGCTTCCAAGATGAAGGTCGAAGTCTCATCTGAAGATGACTCTGAGGATGAAGAAAAAGCTATGGCCATGCTGGCCAAAAATTTCGAAAGATTAATGCGAAATGAGCTATTCAAGAAGAAGTTTTCCAAAAGAATAAAGAAGGCCCCCAAAGAATCTGAACCTGAGGAAGCTGAGAAGAAAGATCCTAGAGGCCCAAGATGTTTTGAATGCTCAGGTTTTGGGTATTTACGAGCTGACTGTGGAAACCTCAAGCAGGGCAAAGGGAAGGCGTACAATGTGACTCTTAGTGATGAGTCCGAAGGAAGCTCTTGAGCAAGAGAAATTTCTAGCCTTTGTGGCTCCACTTGTAGAAGAAGATTCTTACTACTCAGAGCATAGTGATGAAGATAGGGAAGAACTCAAGGAGGCTTATAAAACCCTCTATGTAGAGTTCGAGAAACTGAGGGAGGCTCGCAAGCAGCATATTCATGAGCTAAACAGTTTACAGATAAAGAAAAGTTCACTGTTGCTCAAGATACAGAGACTGGAGGAGAAGCTACTGGAGACACAACTGCAGTTGGAGAGGGTCACCGATGACAAGCTAACCCATATGTTGTCAATCCAGAAAAGCCCAACAGACAAGACTGGACTCAGGTATGTAGCTTCTTTCTCTGACATTCCTTCTACTTCTAGGACTGTCTTTGTTAAACCCACAGTCCCCGAGCCTCCACCCACTGTTGAGGATAAAGGGAAGGACAAAATCAATGGAGATGTTCCGGTCACTCAGAAGCTTCCTACCATCAAAAGATCTCCCATATGCCATCACTACGGGTTAAGTGGGAAAGTCTGACCCCAGTGCTCCCTCCTCAAGGCTTAGAGAGAAAAGATCAAGAAAGAAGTGCCCAAACAAGCAAATTATGGCACAAGACCTTTGGTCCAGTATCAGACTTCATGGCATCAGACTCCTTATCATGCTCCATGGAATCAAGCACCATGGTCTCTGGCCTAAATATCAAGCCCCTTGGCATCATGCACCACGGCACCAGGCTCCTCAGCATCAGCGGTCTCAGCAGTGATTTGTACCTGCCAATCATAGTGACAAATCCAAGATCAACAAATTCAGGCACTTTAAAAAGCCGCAGAATGTGGAGGATGATCAATACTGCAGAGAGCCACCTATTTGGATGCAAAGTATGATGCAATGGATGGATTAGCAGATGAAATCTTGCCAACAACCATCCATAAGAAGGTAGGCTTGGGTCAGGAAGAAAGAAGACATTCACCCTATGAGGGGGAATGGACTCACCTAGTTGGTGAAGGTATTCATGCCTAGGATTTGGTTCTTAATCCTAAGGAATCAGGTTTGATTGCATGATCTTTTACTTGTTATATCTTGTGCTTGTTGTGCAATCTTGGAACCACTGCTATTTGCCCCTTTTTGTTGTTTCTCTTGAAAGAATATTGCAAGTACTATCTGGGGATGACAGAAAAAGCATGTCAGACGACTATTTTTCTGTATTGGCAACTTTGATCCTTCACAGGTTTGATCTTGCCCTGCATGCTTATGATGTTATTTCTATAAAGCAGATTTTTGTTTCTATTGAAAAAAAAAAAAAAAAAATGGGAGAGAAAATGCATGGAATTTTATTTTTTTCTTTTCTAGGCATGTCAGATATAGCTTGTACTTTTGCCTGATACCTCAGTCTATTTTGCATTAATTGACTATGCTTAGATATGATTGAGAGTTTATGTCTATATCTCTGCCAAGTTTTTCCTGTGCATGTAAAAGCTGAATAGTTACTTTCCTCATGCGATGTAAATGTGCACTATCCAAGGCTCCCCTAAGGTACGTATTTTCCTCTCTGACTTTTTGCTTATGGAAATTCTACATAAGAGAGAGATTTTTGATAAGAAGGTCAAATTGACCAACATGCTAGTTGAATCTAGAACCTAAAAAATCTAACATTCTCTCTAGGTTGCAGCACCAAAAAGAATCAATCAGTTATTCTTATGAATTCTGTGTTATATGTTCTGAGCTGAATTTGCTTTGTATCTTGTCCTTCATGGTGCAAATAAAATTTTTACGTTGTCGTTCATGGTACAAGTAAAACAAATTGGGTGCTGCTTCTTAGGGAGAGTGTATCAGATGAGGGTGGCTAGGCCCTAGTACCTTATAAGGATTGACTTTGATTGATCATTCATTAATTTTCTCTCTTGTTTAGAAAATCTGGTTGCTTTTTGTTATATCAGTGAACTTCATACCTTACTGAGAAAGTTTTCACACACACACGCATTGCATGAGTTGAGTAATCTATTTTAATTTTTTGTCTACAGGAAAACTTTCTGCTGATTGAACTCTAAACTCTCTTTTATATCTCTGCATAGTTTTGAGATGCTATTTGACTGTTTTATCAGTGGATCATACATGCGTGTTCTGAAGCTGACATTAGGAAAATATTTTTTCTACGATTTTTCCTTCAGTTTCGGTTTTTCAGTGTGAAGCGTCCGAACGGTCTCTCCATGCGTCTGGACGGATGCGGCTCAAAAGGCCGGACGGTAAGGTTACACGTTCGGACGCGCGCGGCCTGCCACTTGCTTATGTGGCAAGACGCATCCAGACGGGTTAGTGAACCTTCCGGACGAGGACCTGACAGGTTATATGTCATGGACCCAACCTTAGCCGCCACATCCTCTCATTTTCTCTCGAAATTTTCTTGCATCTTTTGTCTTTTTGTGAGCTTTTCTCATGGGTTAGTGCATCATCTCAGCCTATTTTGTCCATTTGTGTATTCATCTCTTCTCTCCAGGTACTTTTTCAGCTCTTATTATTCCTTTTAGTGTTTTGTTAACTGTTGGAATATTTTATCTTTTGGGGAATGTTTTTGAAATTATAAAATGCATATTTGTGATATCTGTTGTGTTGGGACTTTATCTCTCGGTATTATTTTGGACTGTATTGTGTTATTTGTTGGTTGTAACTTTTTGAAAAGTCCATTTTACTATAGTTATGATGCCGGATTTTCTTTGGAACTAACAAGAATCTAATCGTTTTAGGATTAATATTTTTTTGGCAAATCTTGTTGGTTATTTTTGCAGAATCATGTCTGCTAGCAGTCCACAACGCAGAGTCCGACAGAGGACAGAAGGAGATTTGGCAGCCCTCAAGGCCAAAATTATGGACAAAGTTGTCATCACCGAGAGAAATGTTATTCGTGCGGACGTCATAGTGGCTTCTCTAGATAGTATCCATGAGATTATCCAGACCTACCACTGGGCCTGTGTTGTGCTCACCATGCTAGTCAGACTTTTCTATGCTAATCTCAAGGTGGTACAAGATGATGACCACGAGAGGGTTCTTCAGTCTTCCGTGGCCGGGCATATTATCACTGTTGATCCTCAGATCATCAGTCAGTTCATTCGGGTGCCAGTACTCCAGATTCCAGCTAGTCCATACAATGAGGTAGTGTTGCCTCCCTCTTTGGATGATCTCAGAGAATTTTTCCATGCTGTCCCTCAGGGAGAGGAGCGTGCCACTACCATCAAGATTGGTGTCCTGACTGCCCCACACCGCATGCTTGCCAAGATTATTCAACACAACCTTTGGCCCGTTGTTAGGCGCAGTGATCTGATCCTAAAGAGGGCTCAATTTTTCTATGCCATCTGTCTTCGCTTGCCTTTCTGCCTATGCAAGCATATTTTGGAGGTTATCCCGGAGGCTCGTGATAAGGGCAATACCGGTCTCCCTTTTAGATGCCTGCTCACTCATATTATTTTACAGTTAGGCATCGGTGTAGCTGGAGAGCCGAAGATGAAGATTCAAGATCCCATCAGCAAGCAGATGATGATGAAGTCTAACGCCCAGCTGAGGCTTGATGATCAGGATGATGTTCCACCACCCCCTCCTATTTATGTCGCAGTACCTGATATGGCATCCTCTTCTCAAACTGCTCCGCCACCTGCTCAGCAGGATGCCAGTTATGCTCAGATTTTGTAGGCATTGGCATCTATACAAGGGGGTATGAGTTTCATGCAGCTGATCATGTCATCTATGCAGCAGTCCATCTCTACTATGCAGCAAGAGGTTCACTCTATTAACCTCCATGTAGAGCAGAACCAGCTTGATCTCCAAGAGTGTCTAAAGTACCATCATCCTTTCAGCAATGATGATGAGGATGATGCGCCTGTGACAGAGGCTGCTTGATTTTATGTTATGCTTAGTTGTATCTTGAGACAATTTGACTGTTCTTTTATTTGGATAATTTGCTAAACATTTTAACATCTTGGATTTTATTACTCTGTTTACCCTTGTCCTTCTGAGACATTTAGGGAGAGTAATTTATGTGTGGTTTTTCTCATTACTTTATTTTACCCTTTGTCCTTTTGTGACAAAAAATGGAAGTAATTTTGATTTGGACCAGGATTATATTTCTAAACCGGTCAAGTGATTTTTGTCCCAGAATGACCAAAGGGGGAGTTTGTTGGTGTGTAATTGGCTACATTCTGTTGGACAAAATCTCTTTTATGTAATGATGCTTTTATACAGGGATGCTGATTTTATCCAGAGTCTACATTTCTGTTATGTGCTTTAAGAAGACTCAGTGAAGATTTCAAGGCAGTGAAATTTGGTTCCCTTGCAACCGTCCAGACAACGTGATATATCGTCTGGACACTCAACTGTCCAAGCATCATCCGTCCAGACGACGAGAACTTTCCGTCCGAACCTTCCTCTGTGTCGAGAAGCTTCGAACTGTTCCAACTTGCATCCGTCCGAACATCTCAGCAGGACGTCCGGATGCCACTCAGTGTTCGATCGCACAGTTGTCTGTTCGAACGCCCTATGTCTATCGTCCGAATGGCGCCTAAGTATTTTAAGTCAAACGCTCATTTGAACCTATAGCCTATAAATAGAGGTCCCTAGGCTTGAGAATTGTAAGAATTCGGTATTGAATTCCGTAATGTTTAGAAAGTTATATTTTAGTGTTATTGTGCTGATCCACTCACTCTCAAGCCATTGCCCAGTGCTGTTGCTGTGCTGAACTGAAGTCTATCTTAAGGGTTGGCCCTAGGGTAAAGGATTCCATTGAAGACCCCTTCAAGTAGGTAACTTGGTTGGGAGACGTTCATGTTGGGTTACAAGTCAGAGTTCAAGGTACGACCACTGCATAAGGGTATATGAGTGCTACTGCTTTGTAACTAGCTTTGTCTTCTAAATAGTAGATATCCTGGGTTTGGCTGACCCGAAGTGGTTTTTCTCTTAATTGAGTTTTCACTTTGTCAACAAAATATCTGTCTCTTTATTTTCAGCATTGTGATATTTTGTTGCACACTTTTGCACACACTTGTTCAAATTAGAAGTCCTTTAATTTTCACCCTTCAACGTGTTTGTTGAAATTTAGTGCTTTGAAAACACAGCTTCTCGATCATGTCTATCACTTCCGCTACGTCAAGGAGTATAATCTTTAGATGAGCATCCAGTCCGAATCCCTTCCTTTAATGAACCAATAGGTTATAGTATTATTTTTTACCTTTTTTTTTGTGGAGAAGGTTATTATATTTTTCTTCCTTTAATGGATGACTTTAATATAAAATATTGAACCCCTCCCAAAATAAGTATTTTGCTTTTAAATTTTACAATTATTATGAAAAAATGAAAAAAAAAAAGAAAAGAAAAAGAAAAAGGTTAAACAAACTTCTTTAGACGTGAAATTGGTGGAGAACTTTACTTATAACTCATGATCTTTTATCACTTTTGAAAAAATGTATTCAAACTTTAAAAATTGTCAATTTAGAGTATCTATTTTTCAACTTTTTAATTTCAACCCTCCGTTAGAATTTTTCGTTAAATCCTATTAAAATTTTCAAAATATCCCACTTTTTTTTTTGGAAAAAAATTTGCTAAGATTTAGATATTGGTCAGAATTTAACAGAATTTGCAAAAATACCCATATTTAAATCTTTAAATTTTTTATTATTTAAAAAAAAAAATAGAAAATAGAGATATTTTAGAAATTTTGATAGGATTTAACAAAAAATTCTAACGAAAAATTGAAATTGCAAAAAAAAAATAAAAATAAAAAAAATCCTAAATTAACACTTTTTAGAATTTAGATATATTTTTTAAAAAATAACAAGAGATCAATAGTTATAAATAAAATTTTTCATGAAACTGGAAACGATATTTAAGTTGCCATAATTTCACAGGCCCATGTAACGTCCCTATTCTTTGAACAATTCTTCGGTGGCCCTCGTACGTGGCTTTCAGTTGACGTTGACCAACCGGAGCCCTCCGTCCATTTCCATCATGGCCCTCTCCATGTGCTACCATTTGGAATTTTGGGCTTATTTTTCTAGAGAAACTTCCTGCCCGATATTAAATTATTTATTTAATTATTATTATTCAGTGGTCTGACTTCTGAGGTTGTTTGAATTAATGAGTAATACAGAAGTAGACAAATGCTCTTAATTGGTTTTGTCTCGACAATTTGACTACGGCGTTCTGGGCCGGGATTTGCAGTTTTTCCTCGTTATTTAATTTGTAACAATGATTAGGTACGTATGTACGAGTTTAATTACACTTTATTTTATTAAACAGAACATATGTTTCATTGTTTTTGGTGCTGCTGTGACATAAAATGACAAAGAAATTTTCATTTCTGTAAGTACGTAAAAGAAAAAAAAATACAACGTTGAGACTTGAGAGGTTGAAGAAGCGGAAGGGAAGAAGGTAGTAGACAAGTTGACAAGGCGACCTTTTAATATCTACAAAACGCACAATTTAGAAGTCTCAAAAAAGAGTCAAGAGTAATCAATAAGGGTCTGTTTGAGTTTGCGATTTCAAAAAGTGCAATTTAAAATCACAATTTTAAAATGTGCGATTTGAAAAAAATGATTTTTAAAAACACAGTTAAGCGTTTGGCAAAATCGCAGTTTAGCATTCGCAAATTAGCCTTTAAAATTCTGAAGCACCATCTAACCTGCGATTTGAAAAAACAGATTTTCTGCGTTTTCAAATCACAATTTTTAAAAACGCAATTCCCAAACGATTTATATTCTGCGATTTGGTTTAAAATCACACTTATTGTCTACGAAATCGCAATCTCAAACGCACCCTAAGTCTACAAGACTACAACTCTACTTTACATACTTTAGAGTAGAACAGTTGTAAGCATGTAACAAGTAATCAATAAAAGTCATCAACTCTGCATCTCTAGTCCACAGTCTATGCTATCAATAAGTCATCAATAACTTAATAAAATAAAATTAAAAAAAAAAAGAAAAAAAAAAAAGAGAGAGTCAAGAGTAATCAATAAGTCTACAAGACTACAACTCTATTTTACATACTTTAGAGTAGAACAGCTGTAAGCCTGTAACAAGTAATCAATAAAAGTCATCAACTCTACATCTCTAGTCCACAGTCTATGCTATCAACAAGTCATCAATAACTTAATGAGAGGAGAATGGTGGAACTCTTTATTTGAAGAAGTTTCTCTGTTTTGTGCCAAAAACAATATTGTTGTCCCCAATATGGATGATATGTACCAACCTTGATCACGGCAAAACGCTCAAAGCATGAAAAATTCGTAGCATTACCGTGTAGAGCTTTATTATACTATTATAGACATACAACTCCAAGAACTTAGCAGTCGCTTTAATGAGACGAATTCTAAATTATTACTTTGTGTTGCGTGCCTGAGTCCAGATGACTTATTTGCTGCTTTTTATAAGGATAATGTACTTCGTCTTGCTCAGTTTTATCCGAACGATTTTTCAACAGTTCAACTTATCACCTTGGACAACCAACTTGAAACATATATCATTGATATGCGTTCTAGTGAAGAATTCACAACACATATAGGGATTGAACAACTTGCTGAGAAGATGGTAGAAATGAAAAAAGATATCGTGTATTCATTGATTTATTCATTGGTGACATTGTCATTGATTCTGCCAGTTGCGACAGCAACTATTGAAAGAGTATTTTCAACAATGAACATTGTTAAAATCGTTTACGTAACAAAATGAGAGATTAGTGGATAAATGATTGTTTGGTCACGTACATTGAGAATGATATATTCAAGACTATCAGCAATGAAAAAAACCATGCAGCGATTTCAAAGTATAAAAACTCGTCGAGGACAACTGAATTAAATTGTAGTTACATTTATATGTTTTAATAAATAATTAAATTTTGATGAATTGCTTATTTATTGCATTAGTTAAATTTTTTAATTAATTTTTATTCAACTTTAGTTTTTTTTTATTCATTAAAAAAAAATCTTGCCCTTGACCTAAAATCCTAGCTCCGCCACTGAATGCAACCATGTGAACTGATTTTGTTTCGTTTCTTTCTTCTTCTCCTTTTTTTTTTTTTTTTTTTTTGGTGTAATGATAATTAACAACAATAGTTATAGTAAATCCAACCAAATTCATGTAGATCCCAGTTTCGATTTAGCCAAATTATAACCATTTACTTCTAACCACCTTAAATAGTCCTATTGGCTTTGCCGGAACAAAGTTTCATGTTCTTGTTAAATATATACTAGGGCAAAGTACTAGAACACCTCTCTAACTAGTATGCAATTTGCAATGTTTTTCTAAATTTTTAATTGGAGCAATGTATCCCTCAAATTATAAGAAATTGCATTATACCCATTTTGTCTTAAAAGACAAAAATACTCTTAATTTTTTTTTTCAAAAAAAAAAAAATCCTATAAAAATTCCGAATCAGCTAATCGATAAGAACTTTAGGAATCGTAAATTAGTTTTAAGAATAAATGTGAACGAATTTGATGCTTTGCTTGTTTTTTTTAATGAGAAGGAGAAAGCAGTTTAGTCTATTTAGAATTTTAAATCCCATTTTCTTACTAAAAAATGGGAGAAAATTCGGGGGTTTGTAATTAAGCAGTTTAGTCAGTTAGTAGTTCAATATGGTTATTGTCTAAACATACGTACGTTATGAAAGGTATTTTTGTTATTAAGAGAGACATTGACATTTTTCAGTAGTTTAAAGAGAGAAAATTGGCAGTTTGAGTAGACATTAGCAATGAGGTGGTAGTTTAATATGTACTTTTCTCTATAAAATATCAATGCATTTTTTTTTTAATTTATTATTATTATTATTTTTTTAATATGAACGTGCTAGACCACAATATGCCCTCCAAATTAGGAAACATCTTCGAAGCTCAATGACAAGTTTTGCAATGACAATGAAATTTTCATTTCTGTAAGTAGGTTAAAGAAAAAAAATACAAAGTTGAGACTTGAGAGGTTGAAGAAGCGGAAGGGAAGAAGGTAGAAGACAAGCTGACAAGGCAACCCTTTTAATCTCTACAAAATGCAAAGTTTAGAAGTCTCAAAAAAGAGTCAAGAGTAATCAATAAGTCTACAAGACTACAACTCTACTTTACATACTTTAGAGTAGAACAGCTGTAAGCTTGTAGCAAGTAATCAATAAAAGTCATCAACTCTACATCTCTAGTCAACAATCTATGCTATCAATAAGTCATCAATAACTTTAAAAAAAAAAAAAAGTCAAGAGTAATCAATAAGTCGACAAGACTACAACTCTAATTTACATATTTTAGAGTAGAACAGCTGTAAGCCTGTAACAAGTAATCAATAAAAGTCATCAACTCTTCATTTTTAGTCCACAGTCTATGCTATCAAGAAGTCATCAATAAGTTAATGGGAGAAGAGTGGTGGAACTCTTTATTTGAAGAAGTTTCTGTGTTTTGTGCCAAAAACAATATTGTTGTCCCCAATATGAATGATATGTACCAACCTCGATCACGGCAAAAAGCTTAAAGCATGAAAAATTCGCATTTAGTATTGTTTCTGTCAAGTCCTTTTACGTGTTATATAAGTCTAGGGTCTTCCTATTATGTTTGGTAGTAGTAAACCAAGTGTTATAAATAGGTATTATGTGTAAGGAACATATCATTAAATAATTATTAAGTATTTGTGGGTTTTTTTTTTTTTTTCAGTTATAATTGGAATATTGTGATCTTTCTTTCTCGAATGGAGCTATTGCTTCTAGCATAGTTCTATTTCTTCTTGTGGTTTCTATCTGAATTTTGATGTCTCAAACCCTACTTTGTCAGAAAAGTACAAAATACCGTTTTAGATAGGCTGAGACCAAGGCCGACTGGAGCCTTAGGCGGATTAGGCGACCGCCTAAGGCCCCTAATTTAAAAATATTAATAGAGATTTATTTCTAAAAAAAAAAAAATTAAGGCCTTAAATATGATCAATACAGTTAAATAAGGCCCCAAATCTAGGTAAAAATAAAATTAAAAAAGGCAATAATATAATGCAGGGTTTAATTTAATAAGGCCCCAATTAATGAAGATTTATTTTAAGAAAAAAAGTGCTTACAAAAAGACAAATCATCAAAGCATTGTTTCCGGTAATGCCCCCATCAATGCCTTAAAATATGCTGCCTAGGGGCCTTCTCCCGTAAAAAAAAAAAAAACTGCAGGTTAAAAGAAAATAAAATTGCAAGCCTTAATTAATTACCAACGACTTGTGAGGTATGGAAAGTCTAAATTGAAGGCCTTTAATTTTTTGTACGTCTAATTACCAACGACTTGTGAGTTGTGAGATATGGAAAGTCTCTACATTAAAGGCCTTCAATTTCTTTGAACGTTGACGTTCAAAATAGAATTAATGAGATATGAAAGCTTCTAAATTGAAGGCCTTAATTACTCACATTAAAAATTGAAGGCTTTATGTTCAACGTTCAAAAAATTGAAGGTCTTAAGTTCAACGTTCGAGAATCAAAATAAAATGAAAAAATATAAAATAAATGCTAAGAAGATGAAAAGTCTCTAAGTTTCCATTTTAAATCCTGCTCTTTATAAGTTTTTATTTTTTTATCTCAATTTCCCTATTCAAGTCTTATTTGAATTGAAATTTCTCTCTTCTCAATTTTCATTATTTTCCAATAGCTTATCATTCAAGTCCTTAAAATCATTCCATATCTGATTAGTGATTTAAAAAAAAAAAATTAATTACCAAAAACTCGATTAATCAATTGCATTAATTTTTTTTTTCGGTTTTTAGGAAATATTCCAACACTAATTTGTCTTTCCTTTGAAAAATCAAGCTTTACCATTCTATTTTTTAAATTAATTAATTTTTTTTTTAATTTTTTTAAAAAAAACCTCATTTAAATTTTTCGCCTAAGGCTCCAAAATATATTGAGCTGGCCATGGCCGAGACCTCCAACTTGGCACTGGCCTATTGTATAAAACTCCTGTTCAAACCATGCAAATTACAATATAATACGACAGTTTTATTTAATTACAAATAACGAAATATATAGAGATGAAACCTTTATAAATAGCATTTATAAGAGCAATTTATTTATTTCGAAGACGATTCTATATAAATAGCATTTATAAGAGCAATTTACTCAAAAACTCAGTTGTCTGTCAGTGTTATTAGGGCATGCATGTTATGAAAAGATTGATACCAAATTGCTTTTGTAAAAAAAAAATAAAAAAAAATAAAAAAAAAAATAAAAAAAAATTACGCTTAATATTGTACATGGCAGTGAAACTTTACGTTTAATATTGTACTGTTTTTTTTTTTAATGGCTTATAATATTGATTGTATATATTTAGGAACAATCTGAGTTATAAAATTCATTGTGCGCCAGTAAGTAGTATGTGTGTACATGTATATATCCGCGTGGTTATTTATGATATCCATACCGCATCCGCAAAATGCGATAATTGACCTATTTTAAACGCTTTTAAAAATAATTTTAACCGATTTTTAGTCTTTTTGGCTTGTTTTGAAAATATAATGTAACACAAAAAATATGTAGAACCGAGAAAAAAAGGGGATGATGGATACGAGCTCAAAATATTTATGGTAATCAATGCTTACAAGAAGCACCCTTATATTTTTAATCCATGATTCAATAAGAATAATAGTCAAGCCAACAAACATAAAATACACATAAATTACAAATCCAACATAAAAAATAAATAAATGTGGTTATTATCCGCATCCGCACTTGCGGATAGTTTTTTTTGCTATCTGCATGTGCTTGTGCATGTGTGGATAGCGGATGTGAACGGATATTATCCATTATTTGCCCGCATGTGCACCCTAATAAGTAGGGGTGGGCATGGGGCAAGGTGGATTTTCGCCATTTTTGCCCCCAACCCGCACCCTGCTGGTTCCAAATTTCCTATATGTGGCTCGGCTACTGTTCATTGTATCCGCAGGGCCGCGGGTAGGGCGAGGTGGGGCTGGGTGTGTATTCAGGGTTCCTAATCCTAACAAACCAAAAGGAAAAGGACAAAAGGCTTACGCTTTCCCATTTGTGAGGGTGATGGCCGCTCCTTTGCTCGGCGTGAGGTGAACAAAGTCGAGCTCTACTTCGTCCCCTATCCAGAATCGTCTGCTCGGTGCTTCCAGTAATTGTCAGATTTAGCAGTACTGAAAGGAAGGAACCCAAATTCAGCAATCTGCTCGGTACTTCCAGTAATCGTCTGCTTGGCCAGAAGGAACCCACAAAGAGATGCATCGAGAGGGTTCTCATGGCCTGCTTGAGAATAGGGGTCTTGATATCTTGGTGCAGGGAAGGCAAGAATGAGGGTTTAAGAAGATGAAGAGCGACGTTGATATGAGCCGGGGCTAGAAAACCCAAAGTGTCTATGTTTTAGGCAATTTCATTTGAGGGGTGAAGAGAAAATGAAGAGCAGCGCAGGTGTTAAAGTTTTTTAGGTGTTTTAGATTTTGTGTGGGGTAGGGCGGGTTGGCCTAGTCAGGACGGATTTTGCGAGTTTTGCCCACCCGTACTAATAAGTAACATCCATCTCTCGTCTTGAAAAGCGCCGGTTCGTTTGTGTGAGGTGGGGCAGCAATGTGGGGTGGCATGATTGGTTGAACGAAATCCAAATACTGGGAGAAAGAGCCAAATGATGCAAGAGTTATTGGTGTGTATATATTATTATTATTATTATATGTATGAGAGAGCGAGAGAGTATCTGTGTATGCATATGTATATAACAATTAAAAATGATCAAATCATCAGTATCATTAGCTCCACTAACACCAAGTATTAGAAGATATCTTTTATTTATATCACATAACTAGTGTAAAAAAGAAAAAGAAAAGTGATTTAGCCCTTTTTCTGATGAATAGTAGCTTAGGTATTACATATTTCCAAAAATCTCCTTAAACTGATCACCATATGCATGTCGCTGCCGAAAAATCTTCTCATACGACCCGTTCGCCTGCGCATATAAACAGCCATTCACCAATAGGTCAATGTTATAATGCCGAGAGATACGTGACATGCAATATGCTTTGCCTCATAACCTATTCACTTGTTTCGTCGATCATATCATATATATACACTTTTGGGAGAATAATGTAAATTTTCAAAGAAACAAAGGCATGAATTTTTGTGTGATGTAAGCTACCAGTTTGAACTCCAAATTATTCACTCCTTAGCCAACCACAACTTGCCACGATAAAATTACTATATGGGTTTCGTATTTTTGCGAGACATTTTCGTATTTTTACACACCCAATTACCCAATTGGAAGCCCAGGTTCTCATATGCAGAAACATTTACAATATGTCAAAAAAACAAAGAAAAGCCGGCCTGTCAAATATTTTTCTTCTTTTATTCTTTTTCTTCAGACAAAAGCATAGTCAACAATCATTTGCACTCATAATAAAAATAAGTTTGGTTCCAAAGGAGCGAGGAGAGAGAACCTACGAATTTGATAGGGGGATGTGCTTAGGAGTCAAAGTTCTTATCCACAATCTACAATGTCAAAATTTCAAAGTTTTCAACATCTTCTGCAATAAATTGAATCTATTACTTCGGACAAATGGTTTAATTTAAAAGTATCACTTCAATTCCCTAATCCCTCCTTACTATATTTTCCATCATCCTTCCCCCAACTCCAATCTCAACAAATAATCAGATTTATTCAACAAATACCTTTTCTATGCAGAAAATAAGGGCGAATGAGTGGCAAAAAAAGCAGAAATTGGGGGATGAGGATGATGCGATATCGGGGCGATTGAGGGAACATGAGAAGGAATTGGAAATTGATCAGTGTTCTGTGGGTAATCGCTCTTTAGAAATTTTTTTTTGATAAGTGGTAATCGCTCTTTAGAAATTGATCAATGTTCTTTGGAAAATCATGAGGAATTGGAGATTGATCATTGTTCTTTGGAAAATCATTCTTTGCCTGAAGAAGATGATTTTGATGAGCCCTTTAAAGTAATGAATGATCCTACATGAGGTCTTGAAGGATGATCCTCCTTTATCTGTGGATGCGAAGCAGGAACAACCTGTTCATGTTGAATGGAGAGGTTTGTTCAAATCGGAGAAATCTATGGGATCTCTTGATTATATTGCTCCCGGTTCCTCTGAGGGGAAGGTGTTTGTCTCACCCCCAGTGGCTGCGGTTGAGGAAGGTGAGTCTAGATGGAATTCCAGTCTTGTGGGACAGTTCTTGGATAAAGCTTTGCCGTTCTTTCTTGTCAAGAAATCTGTCCAATTGATGTGGAAACAATATGGGGATGTAGAGGTGTTTTCGGTGGAAAAAGGAATGTTCATCTTTAGGTTTGCGGATGAGGCTACCTGTGATGAAGTTTTGGAGTCCAAATTATGGTATGTGGCTAATAAGCCCTTGATACTTAGAAAATGGACTCCTGGAATGCAGGTTTTGAAGCTAACTATGTCTTCCATTCCCATATGGGTGAAGTTTATGCATCTCCCTTTGGAATATTGGACTAAAACTTGCCTTAGTCATGTGGCAAGTGGGGTTGGTAAACCTCTATGTGCTGACCGGGTTACTGAGGAGCAACAGAGGCTGGGATATGCTCGGGTTCTTGTGGAGATTGATGTAAATTCGGTTTGCCCAAAGGAGATTTTCATTAGTAGAGCTAATGGAACTAATCTTAGTATTGGGGTGGAATACCCTTGGCTGCCACCAAAGTGCTCTGGATGTGGTGGTTTTGGGCATGCCACTTATGTTTGTCCGAATACTAAGAAGGAGAATAAGGTGTGGATGCCAAAGAAAATATTTCATGATAAAGGTAAGCTGGCTTCTCTGAAAAGGCAGACTAATGGTAAACTGGTTGTTCAGAAGGTGCTGGCTATTAAAGCTTTTGATCGAGCTATCAGTAGGCCCCCTACAGTTGCAACCAGGATGTCTCCTTGTTCAGGGAGGAAATCTCCACTCAGGGTGTCTCCTGGTTCAGGACCATCAAAAGTCAAGTCCAGGCAGCAGGGGCGTAGATCTTCTAACCCCTTTAAAGTGCTTGGGGATTCTGGGTTGGAGAAAGCGCTGGAGGAGGAGTTTGCCCCGAGGTCTCCTACTACATTTCTAGAGGTGTTTGAGAGTGCTTTATCCTCTAGGTACAAGGGGAAGGGGGTCATGGGTGATCAAGGAGATGGGGGTTTTGTTGAGAGGGGATTCTCTCCTACCCGTTTATGAAGATATTAGTTTGGAATGTAAGAGGTTTAATTAACCCCTTCAAACAAAGAGAGCTTAGGAAGATGCTGAGAAGATTGAAAATATCTCTTTTTTGTCTTGTTGAAACACGTGTGAAGTTTGATAAAGCTGATGCTATTAAGGAATTTCTTGTTCCTGGTTGGGATTGGTTTCACAATTACAGTACTCACTATTTGGGGAGGATTTGGATCTGCTGGGATCTGAATGCTCTTTCTATCTCTTTGATTTCTATTCATGAGCAAGCTATTTCATGCAGGGATACTATTCAAGGCAGGGGTCCATGGATGTTCTCTGGTATCTATGGATCCATTAATGGTATGGATAGGAGGAGACTGTGGAGGGAATTGGATACTGTTCAAGCTAGTGTGGGTACTTGTCCTTGGCTTGTAGCTGGGGACTTTAATGTCATCAGGTCCCATGATGAGAAGTGGGGTAAAGCTGGATTTTCTTGTTATGAAATGGACTTTATTGGTTGCATTAACAGATTGGAGATTGATGACTTGGCTTTTACTGGTATGTTACATACTTGGTCTAATAAGCAAGTAGGGGAAGATTTTGTTTCTAAAAAGCTGGATAAAGTCGTGTCTAATTTAGATTGGCTGTCCAGTTTTGTTAATACTTCAGTAGACTTCCTTGAAGGAGGAGTTTCTGATCATTCTCCCACTCTTATTTTGGTGGAGTACGTTAATTTCGGGCCCAAGCCTTTCAAATTTTTTAATTTTTGGGCAGACTACCCGCAGCTTTTAGATTGGATTAAGTAGAGCTGGCCTGCTGAGATTTCTGGTTTTTCTATGTTCCAGCTTTATTCCAAGTTGAAGGCTACTAAAGGGGTTTTTAAAGTAAAGAATAAGGTTTTTTTTGGCGGTTTGAGTCACAGAGTTGATAAGGCTTGTCTAGCCCTTGCTACTGCCCAGGCTCAGTTCTTGGCTTCACATGGATTGGCTAGTTGTCATCTTAAGGAGGAGTGTCTTCATGAATTTGTTTCTATCTCTAATCCAGAAGAGAAGTTTTTGAAACAAAAATCAAGGAATTCTTGGTTGAACTTGGGAGATGGGAATAATGGCTATTTTCACAGGGCTGTTAAGGTTCGGAACTCTCTAAACTTGGTGAAATCTCTAAAGGGGGATGATGGGAGGTTGATTGAGGATAAGTTGGAAATTAAGGAGGCTGTGATTGAGTTCTACCAAAAACTTTTTGGGGAGTCTGTTCATTCTTTCTCTTCTCATAATGCGGGTAGAATTTCTGAGCTCATTCATAGGAAATTCTCTCCTGTTTGCACCTTGGGGATGACTGCTCCTATCTCTAGGGATGAGGTGAGAAAGACTATTTTTTCTATGAACAAGAACAAAGCCCCAGGTCCAGATGGGTTCTCGGCTGGGTTCTTGCATAAAGCGTGGGAGGTGGTTGGGGAGGATGTGATTAATGCACCAGGAATTTTTCTTAACTGGGAGGATGCTTAAAGAAATGAATGCTACTATTATTACCCTTGTTCCCAAAAAAAAGAATCCTTCTTCCATGTATGAATATAGACCCCTCTCATGTTGTAATGTGGTTTATAAATGTATAACAAAGATCTTAGCAAACCGTTTGAGAGCTGGGTTGGAGGATATTATTAGTCTCAATCAAGGAGCGTTCATTCCTCATAGGACCATTGCAGAAAATATTTTGCTTGCTCAAGATATTGTTAGTGACTACCATAAGTCTAGTGGGCGGCCTAGATGTGCTTTGAAGGTTGATTTAATGAAGGCTTATGATTCAGTGAGTTGGCCTTTTGTTCTCCACTGTTTGAAGTGTTTTGGGGCTCCGGGAAGGTATGTTGGTTGGATTAGAGAATGTATCACCAATCCCAGGTTTGCTATTGCTTTAAATGGCACCTTGGTGGGTTATTTTCCGGGAAAAAAAGGGCCGAGGCAGGGAGATCCATTATCTCCTTACCTCTTTGTCATTGCTATGGAGGTTCTTTCCTTGCTTCTTCAAAAGGCTGCTGCTACAGATCCTAGATTTGGGTTTCATCCTCAGTTGTAAGTCTATTGGCCTTACACACTTATGTTTTGCTGATGAACTCTTTATAGTTTCTGCTGCCACTACAGAATCTATTCAAGTTATTCAAGGAGTTTTGAGTGAATTTGAGGAGTTGTCTGGTCTAAGGGCTAATCCAGCTAAAAGTGCTTTTTTTAGTTCTAGGATTTCTGATGTGGACAAGAAGAATTTTCTAGAGGTTCTGCAGATGGCTGAAGGTATACTGCCAGTAAGGTATCTTGGGGTGCCTTTAATTTCTTAAAGGCTCTCTAAGGCTGATTGTGAGGGTCTTGTGGCTAAATTTACCTCTAGGATGGATTCTTGATGTGCAAAGCATTTGTCTTTTGCAGGTAGATTGCAGCTTATTTCCTCAGTTTTGTTCAGAAAGTATTCTGGTCCAATGTCTTTATTCTCCCCAAAGGTGTTACTAGGCTGATTGAGCAAAAATTAAATCGGTTTTGTGGTGCGAAAAGGATGAGCCTGCAAAAGCTAAGGTGTCTTGGAGTAAGGTGTGTCTCCCAAAGAGGGAAGGGGGTTAGGGTCTTAAGAGGTTGGAGGTGTGGAATAAATCTGCCATGTTGAGGCATATTTGGAACATTTTTGCACAAGCCGGTTCTATTTGGGTTGCTTGGGTGAAGGAAAACTGGATTAAGGGGTGTAGTTTTTGGTGTCGATCTACAACTCAAGCTGCTTCTTGGAGTTGGAAACAAATTCTTAAGCTGAGAGAGATAGCTAAAGAAATCTTGAGCTTTAAAGTGGGTGATGGGCAGAATATATTTTTGTGGTTTGATAATTGGCACCCGAATGGATACTTGCTGGATAAGTATGTGCATAGGGCAGTTCATGATGCAGGTAGCACAATTGGGGCCAAACTTGCGACTGTTATTAGAGACGGGTGGAATTTGGTGGAATTACAAAGTAGACTCCCGGAGGTATCTCTTGGAGGGAATGATGTTCCCATATGGAAGAATAGTACGGGTAAGTATAATTGTGCTGATACCTGGAATGCTTTGAGACAAAAGGAGCCTCAGGTTGACTGGTGGAAGGCTGTATGGCATCCTGTTGCCATCCATCGCCATTCTTTTATGCTGTGGCTGGTGTTCAAAGGAGCTTTACTTACTAGAGAAAGAATGTGTTGGTGGGGATATATTGGTGACTGTCTATGTCTCTTCTGTAGAGGTTGTATTGAAAGTAGTGATCACTTATTCTTTAAATGTGGATTTAGTAAGCGTATTTGGAAAGAGCTTATGGAGCTTTGTGATGTGGAGAATCCGGTTGAGAATTGGGATGATATAAGGGCATGGTGTGGTACTGTTTTAAGGAGGGATTGCTTTAAGTCCAGATTGTGTATCCTATGCTTGGGGGTTGCTACGTATCATATATGGAAACAGAGGAATGCAATCCTGCATTCAAACAATATTCTCAGTGAGGAAGCTATTATTGGGAAAATTAAATGGGTCGTTAAGGCACGGATGATAGCTGAAGGAAATTTCCAGAGGTCCATGGAAAACTCACGGCTGGCTACTCTTTGGAGTTTGACTTGATGCAGAAAGAGTAGTTTGGTTTTTGCATCGGTGATGGTTTCGTTTTTTGCTTAGTTGGTTTATGCAACTTGTTTTGTTGCTCGTTAGAGTTGCCGTTGGGCTTGTGTGGCCTAATTGGGCATGTGTGGCCTTGTTGTTTTTGGTAGGGCTTTGAGGGTTGTTGTCCTCTCTGCCCTGGTGAGTTGTTTGCTCCTGTTTGGGGGGATTTTGTCGTTGTGTTGGGATTTATAAAGGTTTTTTTCATCCAAAAAAAAAAAAAGCAAAAATTGTTCGTGGGAAACCAAGAATTTGTCCACCATAGGGAACCAATATCATCCTTAAAAGGTATTTTAACATGTAGCACCAACAATGACTTTAGAGTGTTGTGCATCATTAATTTCAACAATAAGATAACAAGCAATAATCAAAGAAATATATAATTATTTCAACTCACAATAACCAAATATAATTATCAGTTCAGAAAAATCAAACCATGCTTTCATGTCATGATCATATGAAGTACTAACCGTCGCAGAAGTCAGTGACCTTTCCAATTCCATTTTTTCCCGCAAAAGCCTGAACCTACTTGAAACAAAAATATGAAAGCTGAAGATCATACATCTATAAAATTCACTTAAATTAGCAGTCAATATTGTCAATATCACCAGCATGTTTTTCCTACAGTAGTCGGTTTTTATGATTTAAAACAAGAGATGGACTCAAAAAATTCTTAAGATAAGCCACAGCGAATCGATTAACGCAACAAAGACAAACAAAATTGTGAAGAATTAAACAAATTAATCCATTACCTCTCACTAATTGCACACACTCCCTGAAAGACAACGTGGAGATATTAACATCTATGGGTATCTGGCAACGCACCACAGCTTGATAGATCTTAGTCTGGCCACCATCAGCAAGATCCTTGGCCTCAAAGGTTACATAACACCTAAAAACATCGCAACCCTGACACATAGCTTTCAAAACCCTCACAAACTGCAGTTGAGGAGTTCCGTACTACACACAAAAGTCAAAATTAACAAATAATTATTGCGACCATTATTCCCGCATATGGAATAGAAAACTTCCCTCTTAAAAGAAAAGAAAGGAAAACAAGAAAGAAACACCAACCTTGGTGTTGTATGTGTCGATAGCATTATGCGAATATAGTATGCATCTGCGAGCGTTGTCCGGAACATTTATATCCCATGGTTGAATTAAACCAAAAGCGACGACGCCAGGGAATGGGTCAACCTCAAAGCCCTGCAACGAACGAGAATTAAAGCAAGCTGCAGGCATACTGATAGGAGTAGTAGACCAAGGGAATTAATTTTACTTACACCACTTCTCTTAACTTGTTCACTGTAGCGGCGGTCTTCGTCCTCGGTCATTCGATGCACAACAGAGAAACCATCAAAGAAATCAAAGAGGTCCGCTTGTTTCTTTATGTTTTTTGGAAGAATTGCCATTTGCTTTTCGGGCTTGTCGTGGCTGATCTCGTCGGCGTCGCGATTAGGGTTCAGGCGCAAGGATCGCCGCAGAGGAGCAGGACCCGAGGCAGGGTGACTTCGCTTTTGTGGTTGTCTTTCTTCGAGAGGGCGATTTCCTTCTCTCTTCCCCTTCCCCTTCCCCTTCTTCTTATTCTTCTCTCTCTCTTTCTCTTACCAGAAACCCTAGCTTTAGCAGCCAACCCTGGCCTCTTCTATTACTATTTATACTTTATAGGCCAACCCTGGCCTCTTCCTTGAAGGATCCGGCTACTGTGCGGTACTAAAACGTACCGTACAATCTGCGGTAGTTTTATCCCAGCCATTCGAAAAAATTGCCAAACAAGAAACGTATAGGTTTATTTGCCATACATGCATGCAGGGCCGGCTCTTCCACTAGGCGTCTTAGGCGACCGCCTAAGGCCCCCGCGTGGAAGAAGGCCCCCATAAGATAAAATAGGCTTGTAAAAAAGTTTGTAAAAAGAGAAAAATAAATAAAAATTTAAGGCCTCTACAACAATTTTGACAATAGAAATGTTCATCATCTCTACTTGGACACACTTAAACTTCCATAGAAAAATCAATAGTTGTAGGAGCCCAAAACCGCCGCTAGCACCACAAAACTTGACCATCAGCCTACGCTGCCTACCAGATCTTACGTCCGACTTCTGGATCTCCCTCCTGTAATCTCTCACAGCTTGACCATCAGGCTACCAAATCTGCTTCTTTCTTTTTTGGGTGTGCACCGCATCAAGAGATAGTCATAAACGGCCTTTTTTTTTTCTAGTGCTATTCACTTACCTTGAAGGAAGCACTGCACCAAGAGATAAGGCGAGATGTTTATTTTCCTTCTACCTCTCTGATTTATTTTCTTTAAGCTTTGCGAAGCGATTTACTTAGGTTTTTGCACGATTTATCTGCCGCACCTGCCCAACCTCGGAGTTTTTTTTGACTAAACTCTGAGCTTTTGTCGCATCACCCTCGGCTACAGTGACGTGATGCGACAAAAGCCAAAGGAAAGTGAGCTGAGAGCCTGAGAGATGCTTGCCAAACTCGCCTACTAGTCATTTTCCAATTTTATTTTATTTTGTTGTGTCTAGGTCATTATGATTTTTTTTATTTACAAATATTTTTTTTTGTTATAAATATTTGTTAGAAATATGCATTTAAATATATAAAACACTCTAGAAAATAAAAAAATTAACTGAAATTCAAAATAAATTATATAGATTTGATATTAGCAATATAATATTGAATTTCAAAGCTATAAAAATAATTTTTTTTATAAAAATATAATATAAAAATTAAAATAAATTATATTTATATTTATATAAAAAAGCTTCATTTATAACTGTCACCTTATACCTCAAAACATATAGAGCCGGCCATGCATACATAGGATACAGCCGACTTTTTTTTGTGGGAAACATACAGCCACCTGTTTTTTTTTTGTGGGAAACGTATAGCTATTTTGAGGTTTTTTTTTTCAGAATTTTTGACAGAGTCGAGGACAAAGTTGTAGCTTGACCATGGAGTTAAAACTTGCGAGCGTGATATTGATGAATTTGTTTTCAATTTTCACTTGCATAAAGTTCGGTTTCATTTCGGGTGATCGGTGACAATCTTTTTCTAGCCGAATTCAAGCATTTTTACTCTTGGGATAAAATTATTTTTATGCATCTAGTCCCTGAAATCCCCCCCCTTTTTCTCAAAATTTCATCAAATGGCAAACTTGCCAACTCTTCCCGTGGTTTATTTTTATTTTTATTTTTGTCATAACTCAAACATTTTTCATTTTTGTAAGTAGGTAAAGAGAGAGAGAGAGAGAGTTGAGACTTGAGAGGTTGAAGAAGCGGAAGGGAAGAAGGTAGAAGACAAGCGGACAAGGCAACCCTTTTAATCTCTACAAAACGCATAGTTTAGAAGTCTAAAAAAAGAGTCGAGAGTAATTAATAAGCCTACAAGACTACAATTCTACTTTACATACTTTGGAGTAGAACAACCGTAAGTTTGTAACAAGTAATCAATAAATGTCATCAACTCTACATCTCTAGTCCACAGTCTATGCGATCAATAAGTCATCAATAACTTAATTGAAAAAAAAAAAAAAAAAAAAGGAGAGAAAGAAGGAGTCGAGTAATCAATAAGTCTACAAGACTACAACTCTAGAACAGTTGTAACTTGTAAGCCTGTAACAAGTAATCAATAAAAGTCATCAACTCTACATCTCTAGTCTACAGTCTATGCTATCAATAAGTCATCAATAACTTAATGAGAGAAAAATGGTGGAACTCTTTATTTGAAGAAGTTTCTATGTTTTGTACCAAAAATAATATTGTTGTTCCTAATATAGATAATATGTACCAATCTCGATCATGACGAAAATCTCAAAGCATGAAAAATTCGCAACACTACCATGTAGAGCTTTATTATACTGTTATAGACATGCAACTCCAAGAACTTAATAGGCGCTTTAATGAGACGAATTCAAAGTTATTACTTTCTGTTGCTTGCTCAGATGACTTGTTTGTTGCTTTTAATAAGGTTAATATACTTCGTCTTGCTCAGTTTTATTCGAATGATTTTTCAGTAGTTCAACTTATCACCTTAGACAACCAGCTTGAAACATATATCATTGACATGCATTCTAGTGAAGAATTCACAACACTTAAAGGAATTTGACAGCTTGCTGAGAAGATGGTAGAGATGAAAAAGATATCGTATATTCATTGATGACTTTGTCATTGATTCTGCCAGTTGTCATAGCAACTATTGAAAGGGCATTTTCAGCGATGAACATTGTTAAAAATCGTTTACGTAACAGAATGGGAGATCAGTGGATGAATGATTATTTGTTCACGTACATTGAGAATGATATATTCAAGACTATCAGCAATGAGAAAATCATGCAGCGATTTCAATGTATAAAGACTTGTCGAGGACAACTAAATTAAATTGTAAGTTCCATTTATATGTTTTAACAAATAATTAAATTTTGATGAATTGTTTATTTATTGCATTAGTTAAATTTTTTAATTAATTTTTATTCAACTTTAGTTTTTTTTTTATTCATCAAGAAAAAAAATCTTGCTCCCCGACCTAAAATTCTGGCTCCTCCACTTAATGCAACCATATGAACTGGTTTTGTTTCATTTCTTTCTTCTTCTTCTTCTTCTTTTTTTTTTTTTTTTTCTCGTAATGATGGTTAACGACAATAGTTATAGTAAATCCAACCAAATTCATGTAGATCCCAGTTTCGATTTAGCCAAATTATAACCATTTACTTCATAACCACCTTAAATAGTCCTGTTGGCTTTGCTGGAACAAAGTTTCATGTTCTTGTTAAATAGTGGGGAAAAGTACTAGAACACCTCTCTAACTAGTATGCAATTTGCAATGTTTTTCTAAATTTTTAATTGGAGCAATGTATCCCTCAAATTATAAGAAATTGCATTATACCCATTTTGTCTTAAAAGACAAAAATACTCCTAATTTTTTATTTTTATTTTTTTCTAAAAAAAAAAACCTATAAAACTTTCGAATCAGCTAATCATTAAGAACTTTTGGAATCGGAAAATAGTTTTAAGAATAAATGTGAATGAAATTGATGCTTTTTTTTTTTTTTTTTTTCAATGAGAAAAAGAAAGTAGTTTAGTCTGTTTAGAATTTTAGATCCCATTTTCTTATGAAAAAAAGGGAGAAAATTCGGGGTTTATAATTAAGCAATTTAGTCAGTTTAGTCGTTCAATATGATTATTGTCTGATCATACGTACGTTATGAAAGATATTTTTGTTATTAAGGGGTATATTGACATTTTTCAGTAATTTAAAGAGGGGAGATTGGCACAATTAATAGTTTGAGAGGACATTAACAATAAAGTGATAATTTGAGGAGGTTATATGTACTTTTCTCTATAAAATATCAATGCATTTTTTTAATTTATTATTATTATTATTATTATTTTAATATGAACTCCTGGACCACGATATGCCCTCCAAATCAGGACACAGTAGGGATTAGGAAACATCTTCGAAGCTCAATGACAAGTTCTGCAATGGACTTTTCCTTCGTCTTCAATTCTATTGTTGAATATTTTATTCTGCTTTTTAACATCCCAAAATAGGGAAAAATCAAATTTGGATTTTGAATTTTCATGCTATTTTAATATAGCCATTATATTTTCAAGTTTGTCAATTTGGTCTTAAGCTTTTTTATGATTTCAAATGGGTCGTTTTGTCAACCTACCGTCTAATTAATTAACGATATGACATATTAAATCAATCAATTAATACCATATAAGTTTCATTTGACACGTCATATGCTCAACAGTACTGGAAGGAAGAAACTCAGATTCAGCAGTCTGCTCGGTGCTTCCAGTAATCATCTGCTCGGTTGGAAGGAACCCACAAAGAGATGGATCGAGAGGGTTCTCGTGGCCTTGCGTAGAGGGGTCTTGGACTCTTGGCGCAGGGAAGGCACGAGTGACGGGTGAAGAAGATGAAGAGCGGCACTGATATGATCCAGGGCTGGAAAACCCTAAGTGTCTATGTTTTAGGCAATTTTGTTTGAGGGGCAAAGAGAAAATGAAGAGTGGCGCAGGTGTTCGGGTTTTTTAGGTGCTTTAGATTTTGTGTGGAGCGGGTCGGATACTTGAGATTTTTAAAATCCTAAACCCGAGACCCGTCCCGCATGGCCCGCACATTGTTGCAAAAATTGGATTTGTACCCGCAACTTTTAGCCTAAAAACTGATTTTTTTTTTGTACTGGTCGAAACGGATTTTGCAGGTTTTGCCCACATGCACTAATAAGTAACATCGATCTCTCGTCATGAAAAGCGCTGGTCCGTTTGTGTGAGGTGAGGCCAGCAATGTGGGGTGGTATGATTGGTAGAAATCCAAATACTGGGAGAAAGAGCCAAATGATGCAAGCGTTATTGGTGTGTATATATTATTATTATTGTTATTATTATATGTGTTAAGTATATGTATATAACAATTAAAAATGATCAAATCATCACTATCATTAGCTCCACTAACACTAAGTATTAGAAGATATCTTTTAGTTATATCACATAACTAGTGTAAAAAAGAATTAAGAAAAAGAAAAAAGAAAAGAACAGTGATTTAGCTCTTTCACTCAAAACACAGTGCAACTTTCACCGACACTAGCTAGAAATATTTCCAAAAATCTCCTTAAACTCTCCATATGCATGTCACTGCTGAAAAATCTTCTCATACGACCCGTTCGCCTGCATATAAACAGCCATTCACCAATAGGTCAATGTTAAAATGCCGATCTGCCATGCAATATGCTTTGCCTCATAACCTATTCACTTGTTTCGTCGATCATATCATATACACTTGGGAGAATAATGTAAATTTTCAAAGAAACAAAGGCATGAATTTTTGTGAGATGTAAGCTACCAGTTTGAACTCCAAATTATTCATTCCTTAGCCAACCACAACTTGCCACAACAAAATTACTAATGGTTTTCGTATTTTTGAGAGACATTTTCATATTTTTACACACCCAATTACCCAATTGGAAGCCCAGGTTCTCATATGCAGAAACATTTACAATATGTCAAAAAAACAAAGAAAAGCCGGCCTGTCAAATATTTTTCTTCTTTTATTGTTCTTCTTCAAAGAAAAGCATAGTCGACAGTCATTTGCACTCATAATAAAAACAAGTTTGGTTCCAAAGGAGCGAGCGAGTAGAGAGAACCTACGAATTTGATAGGGGGATGTGCTTAGGAGTCAAAGTGCTTATCCACAATCTACAATGTCAAAATTTCAAAGTTTTCAACATCTTCTGCAATAAATTAATTGAATATATTACTTCGGACCAATGGTTTAAATTAAAGTATCATGCACTTCAATTCCCTAATCCCTCCTTATTTTTCCATCATCCTTCCCCCCGACTCCAATCTCAACAAAAGAGATTATTCAACAAATACCTTTTCTATGCAGAAAATAACAGCAAATGAGTGCCAAAAAAAGAAGAAATTGCTTATGGAAAACCAAGAATTTGTCCACCATAGCGATCCATGAGGATTATCCTTAAAAAGTATTTTAATATGTAGCACCAACAATGACTTTAGAGTGTCGTGCATCATTAATTACAACAATAAGATAACAAGCAATAATCAAAGAAATATATAATTACTTCAACTCACAATAACCAAATATAATTATCAGTTCAGAAAAATCAAACCATGCTTTCATGTCATGATCATATGAAGTACTAACCGTCGCAGAAGTCAGTGACCTTCCCAATTCCATTTTTTCCCGTGAAAGCCTGAACCTACTTGAAACAAAAAATGAAAGCTGAAGATCATACATCTATAAAATTCACTTAAATTAGCAGTCAATATCACCAGCATGTTTTTCCTACAGTAGTCGGTTTTTATGGTTTAAAACAAGAGATGGACTCAAAATATTCTTAAGATAAGCCACAGCGAATCGATTAACGCAACAAAGACAAACAAAATTGTGAAGAATTAAACAAATTAATCCATTACCTCTCACTAATTGCACACACTCCCTGAAAGACAACGTGGAGATATTAACATCTATGGGTATCTGGCAACGCACCACAGCTTGATAGATCTTAGTCTGGCCACCATCAGCAAGATCCTTGGCCTCAAAGGTTACATAACACCTAAAAACATCGCAACCCTGACACATAGCTTTCAAAACCCTCACAAACTGCAGTTGAGGAGTTCCGTACTACACACAAAAGTCAAAATTAACAAATAATTATTGCGACCATTATTCCCGCATATGGAATAGAAAACTTCCCTCTTAAAAGAAAAGAAAGAAAAGAAAGAAAGGAAAAGAAGAAAGAAACACCAACCTTGGTGTTGTATGTGTCTATAGCATTATGCGAATATAGTATGCATCTGCGAGCGTTATCGGGAACATTTATATCCCACGGTTGAATTAAACCAAAAGCGACGACGCCAGGGAATGGGTCAACCTCAAAGCCCTGCAACGAACGAGTATTAAAGCAAGCTGCAGGCATACTGATAGGAGTAGTAGACCAAGGGAATTAATTTTACTTACACCACTTCTATTAACTTGTTCACTGTAGCGGCGGTCTTCGTCCTCGGTCATTCGATGCAAAACAGAGAAACCATCAAAGAAATCAAACAGGTCCAATTGTTTCTTTATGTTTTTTGGAAGAATTGCCATTTGCTTTTCGGGCTTGTCGTGGCTGATCTCGTCGGCGTCGCGATTAGGGTTCAGAGCAGGACCCGAGGCAGGGCTGATTCCCTTTTGTAGTCACCATGAACAAATAATTATATATTGTCATAGAAAAAGAGGACTATTAACAAATATTCATAAATAAAAATAAAATAAAAAGAAAAAGAAAAAGAAAAGAAGAAAGAAACACCAACCTCGCTGATGTTGTATTTCCAGATTGCTTGATCCGAGCATAGCATGCCCGAGCGGGCTTCTTCCAGATTTAATACATTGACGCCAGGTATGGGATCAATTTCAAAGCCCTAAAACAACGAAAGACTGTTAAAGGCTTAAAGCTGCAAGGCACAGGCATATATATAGGCGTAGTAGACGAAGGGAATTAATTTTACTTACACCACTCCTCTCAACTTGTTCATTGTAGCGGACGAGTTCGTCATCGGTCATTGGATGCGGATCAGAAATATCATCAGAGTAATCAGCCCTCGTTGGATGAATTGCCGTTTGCTTTTCGGGCTTGTCGTGGCGGATCCCGTCGGCGTCGGGATTAGGGTTTGGTGGATGGTTTTCATTGAGACGGCTATTTTCTCCACTATTCCGCTTCATCTTATCAATCTCTCTCTCTCTATCTCTCTCTCACTAGCCAGAAACCCTTTCGTAGCTTATGATGATCTATTTCTCTTCTATTTGTATTTTATAGCAGACGGCAAACGGCTTTAGAAGTTAGAACCAGAAACCCTAGCCGCGCAACAATGCCTCATTGCCTCCCCCGCGCCTCTTTTAATTTTTTTTTTATATATATTTTCTTCTTTCTTACTCTTTAGGGTTAAATAAGGAATTGCCCAAGTGATTTAACTCCTTTATTTTTTTTGTCCCTTTGATTTATTTTGTATTGCAAGTGATATCTTAGCTTTAGCAAAAAGTGGAGATGGTACTTCCGTCTAAATTTTGTTAAAAAATTAATATTTATCCACATCAGCGCTACTAAACACCTTTAAAAACTTGATATGTGTCCTAAATACCACGTAATACATCCTACATGTTAAGTCAATTCCATATAATTTGCTGAAAATCCACGTAAGTTTCTTTTCTTAACTAGTGTCATCTTCCTCGCCCCATTTCCCCCAAAATGCCAATAATCGTCGAACCCTAACCAGCTCCAGTACAACCGTTTCTCCCCGAACCAAATGCAGAAGTTGAAGCAGATCAGACCGATTTAGCTTCTCCTTGATGATACCAGCTGTACTTCTGTCCACATTCCTCCAAAAATGCCATAAATGCAGAAGTTAAATCTGAGCCGTTCAATTTTTTTACTGTGTGCTGTAGTTTAAATTACAGCACACAAGCCGGATCTTAAAACATAATACTTTTTTATTTATTTATTTATTTTTTATGAGCAATCCATCATTTTTTTTTAGTAGCACTTGATGCTTATCTAACTAAAAAGAAAAGAAAAGAAAATAATAATTAAAAAAATTGGAGTATTCTACTACAACGTTGGAGATGTCATTACATGTAAAAGATGTTCACCGACCATCAAGAGGACCCTGGATCCTCTCCGGTGGACAGAAACTAGAAAGGAGTAGGTTCTTTGTATACATGGACATTTTTATAATTTCACATGTCTGTATGCAGTTCAAGCAAGAAATACATTTATGTTGAAGTTCTTTGTGTTTAATTAGGTCTCGTTTGGTTTGTGGAATGACCATTTCATTAGGAAAAGAAATAGTTATTCTTAGGAATAAAAGGTGGTGGAATAGAATAGTTATTCATATTCTTTTGTTTGGTAATAATTCACACATTTTAATCGGAATTCAAAAAAATTACAAAAAATACCCTACATTATATTATTATTATTTTTTAAAAAAATCAAATTAAAAAAAAACCAAAAAAAATAAAAATAAAAATAAACTGGTGGGTGGCCGCAGCCACCTCCGAGTGGCCTCCGGGAAGGGGCGGAGCTAGGATTTAGGAATTGGGGGAGCCAAATTGAAAAAAAAAATTTAGGGGGGCCAAAACTATAAAAATAACAAAATTTATGGGTAAAATTAACTAATTAATTATTTTTTATTTTTTTTTGGGAAACCCCAGGCCCCCCAAGACCAGGGGTAGCTCCGCCCCTGCCTCCGGGGGTGGCCAGCCACCCCCGATGAGAACTAGGGGTGGCCTGTGCCACCCCCACTTGCTCCGGGGGTGGTCGCACCACACCAGGAATACCTCGGGGTTCCCTCGAGGCGTTTTGGTGGTGGTACGACCACTCTTGGCCCTCCACAGTGGCTGGCCCACTTTGGAGTTTAGATTTCCTTTTTTTTTTTTTTTAATAAAAAAGATTTGAAAGAAAATTAAAAATGAGTTTTTTATTTTTTTTGAAAAATGTCATCTTTACTTCAAATAATAGCTATTCCTCTAATTTTTTAGAGGATGAATAGCTATTCTAATGGGAATAGTTATTCTATGGAATATACTCATACTAAACTAAAGAATAGTTATTCTTATAAAATAGTCATTTCATTCAAGTAACTTATTTCGCGAACCAAACGAAGCTTTAACTTGGTGCTATTAAAAAGTGGCTAGATAAAATAACAAAAGTGAATTTTTTAGTTAAAATTTGACTAAAATTTTATTTTATTTTTTCTCCAATTTCTCCGTTGAAGACAACCGCGCGAGCCACCCCACAATTAGTCCTGAAATAATAAAATAAATTTTACAGGGGCATAAGGGACATTTAACTTCTTTACCATTTGATTTAATCATAAACTCTAGTAGTAGGGATGAAATTAAAAAGAACTGAAATATGAAAAACCGACATTGCAAATTTTGATAATTAGAGGTTATGATTGCAAAACTCGTAATACTTTAGAAAAATTATGTGAAGTGTTCGCTTAAACCAAATTAGAACCTCAACTAAATTTGTTATCAAGGTGGAAAATAAATATTTGAAAAATTCTACCTTATAGAGTTCTTTTGTTATTCCTAGAACAAGAAAGAGATTTAGCGTGTATATATGAAACTAAAATAATATTTGAAATAAAATCCAAGTTACTACAAGATTTTAATTTTTAATTTCTTTTTCAAAGTTTTCTCCGCAACCAAACAACAATTTAAAGAAACCATTTTTACTTATATTATTTATCAAAAAAAGGAAATCAAATACCAACAATTCTTGAAAGAGCTCAAATTTTAATTTTAATTTTTTTTTTGTTCCACGTACGTCTTTGTTTCCATACATGCATTTTATAATAGATTGAATTCAATGTTCATATATGTACTTCTTGTACCTGTTAAATTACCAGTTGTCCTAACCAAGAGAGAAAGATGAATTTAATTATTTAAATTAATATTTTAAAGTATAAATGTTTCAATTAGTACTAACTAATTCTTCCCCTTAATTTCCTTCTTATTTAGTACTCTGGGCATCCTACCAGATCGATTTTTAATTTTGATGCTCCAATTCTGATGCCCACAGGAAATAATTTCAATATATGGTGACCCACCAGCGCCCCCATCTATCCTATTCCATATCCAATTAATAAAATTTCAAATAACTTAATTAATTATAATATGAATTGGATATCTCAAAAAGATCAATCATGTACGTTGCTTTCATGCTAATAGCTATATACGTTTATCTTCTCAATATTAATTTCTGGTTGGACCACCATATATATGTCATCGCCATATAAAGGAATGATGCAGAATATCATGCATCATCGACAGAGAAAGCATGGTGGTCCTATTCTGCAAGTTATAGGTGCCTTGATAATTGGGGTGAGTTTATGGGCTGCTCTTATCGGAGGTCTACGTCACTAGGGTTCTAATTGAAACGAGTTGATCGAATTGAGTATATATTGAAAGTTCAAACTTGGTTTACTTAATTTTATTTCGTACACGAGCCGATCGAGCTCGAGTTTATCGCTAAGCTAAATAATCTAATCAAGCTCAATCGATTCATTTATTTTTAGGACAAACTCGAAATTATTCACAAGCTGCTCAATTAACTTATTTATTTCTTATATAAAGTAAAGTAAATAATATCATTGGATTTTATCATTTGAGTTAATTAAATTCCATCTTAAATAATCCAATCTCGGGTCTATCTAAATGCTTTATAGTGAAGCCCTTGCTGCTAGACTTGCAGCCTCCTTGGCGGTCTCTCTCAATCTTCGAGATTTTTCCTTGGAAGGTGATTCTATTACAGTAATCTTAGCTTTACAAGACCTCTCACAGATCCTAGACTGGAAAATTGCTGATTTAATTTCTGACTCAGTTTCAATCATTCCGTCCTCTTCAATTTGGAAAGTTCGGAAAGTTCACAGAAGTGCAAACTTTTGCGCCCATCATGTGGCTTATTGGGCCGCGGCTAATGTTCACTCTGGCTGCATTCCCACTTATTTCTCACCCTCTCCCTCTTTTCCCATTTGTAGTGGCAAAGATCCACCTTCCTTTTGATTTGAACTTTGGTTGTATTTTTGCTTTGTTCTTTTAATGAAATTCTACTTACAAAAAAAAAAAAAAATACTTTATAGTATGTATATAAATTTCATGGATATATCTATAAATATACACAAACACATTCATGTACGAGTACAATAATTCAAGATATATCAATCATGAAGAGAAATCTCTTTTACCTTTTACATTACTTAAGATGTTCTCATTATAAGCATTTGAAAAAACAAACAAAGTCGTACACTAACATGGTGACCATTAATGCCAAAAAGTTGGGGAAAATTAAGAACACATCATATCAAAATATCTGCTGCCAAGTCAGTATATGCTGATTTGATTCCACGTTTCTTCCACATGGATAGATTTGAATGCACATTTACAAGGCATCTGATCGAGGGACCAATCATGCATGTGTGAAATTAGGATTGTCATCCTGGACGTACATGGAGACAAAATAACATTTTCACCAATCAATGCTTGTGATGATCACAACCGATTATAATAAGGAAAGCCCGACACCCTTTGATCCTTTAATTTCATCTCCTTTATCGGCATGGCAATGAGCAAACAATTATTATATGTGTGTGTTTGCAGATACCCTAGCATGTCCACATGCATGTATAAAGCATACACATGCATGGCATTAAGTGCGAGCAGACATGTTTAAGCATGTTTTTAGAAGAAACTCAAATCAGATGATCGAGTAGATCTTTTTTCGCATTAGCTCTTCTTCCGGCCGGCTGAAAACTATTCAAATTTAAAAATATCTCCACTCGAGATATAATTGGTTCTTCAATAAAAGATTTTCCATTCATTTGTTCAGTGGTCCAAGTAGAGAAGATATATATATAGTGAGATTTTTTTTTTTGTTTAGAAACTTCACTTTTGCAATCGTACCCTTAAACTTTAAATCGTATTAATGTTTGGTTGCCATGTTTTAAAAGTTTTCAATGCCACTCCTACAGTTAGGATTTAAGAAAAAATTCTAACGGAGCGGAAGATCGATGTCAAAATCTCCAAACCCCTTTTTTTATTTTTTATTTTTTATTTTTATTAATTTTTTTAAAGAAGTAGTACAGAAGCCGAGGGTTAGCAAACCCTCGGGCATAGACCTATCTAACTTCTTTTCTTTTCTTTTTCTTTTTCCTTTTTAATTTTTTTTTTTTAATTAAGGGTAATTTTCTTAGTTTTACAAAAGTATAAGAAACATTTAACATGTTTACTGTATGATCTAACCTTAAACCTTAAATGTAGGGGTGGCATATTGCAAAGTTTTAAAACATGACGACCCGATCTTAACACTTTTTAAAATTTAAGAGTACGATTGCAAAAGTTCCTAAACATCATGAGTATATAAATTTATCACATTTTTTTTTTAATTTTTTTTTTTTATCTCAGTTTCTCCACAAAGGCAGCATGCATGGTAACAAACTTGAAGTTAAAGCTGAGCTTCAATTATATGTCATTCCTGTTCATCAGTTAATGACACAAAAATGCTCCTGTCGTTTCTGGAAATTCGACATGCAGGAAAAATCTTCTAATTTCATTTATAAATATGATTAATCCAAGCTCGAGTTGAACAGCAACAAACAGGCTAGCTAATCAGCTTTTATATATGGAGGAGCAGATCGAATTGACTAGCTCCCAAGCCCCACCAAATAAAGTGTTAGCCCTTTGTCTCAGCCCTTATATCTCTAAAACACTAGCTGCTGTACAAGATATATATTAACAAAGTTCAATTATTTTCTTAACCCCCCACCACAAAAAAATAAAACAAAAAGTGGGATTATTTTATGTGGCTATATAGCAAAAGATGAAGATAGTCAATAGATTATAGACACGATCGACATGATTAGCGTGCGTAAAGTTGAATGCAGCTTACTGATCGAACAAACAAACATACATTCGTCAGCAAACGACAATGATAGAAAAAGAAAAAGATAAGGAAAGGTAAAGAAACCATTTTCTGTAGTCTGGATTGCAAATCAACACAACTGGGAGACAAGAGAAATCATATAAAATCGTCAAAAAAAGAAGAGTGGCTTTGTGTTAATCTCAACCGAGCACACCTATAATGATATCTGAAACCAGAACCAGCTTTGGAGTAATCTTCCATAATTCTAGAGAAAACCTCCATAGCAATCACAAACAAATATGGAGAGAGAGGGTCCCCTTGCCTCAAACCTTTCCCACCTTTGAAATAGCCAACTAAAGTTCCATGCAAAGAAATAGAGAACCGGGGAGAGGTGATACACTCCTTAATCCAATTTGTAAATTTCAAAGGGAAGCCAAAACAAATCAGACACTGAATAATGAAATCCCAATTAACTGAGTCATAAGCCTTCATTAAATCAACCTTCAAAGTGCAACGAGGAGGCCCTTCCTTTCTATGATAACTTCTGACCAGTTCCTGTGCCAGAAGAACATTTTCTGAAATGCACCTTCCAGGAATAAAAGCTGATTGACTTCTACCAACTAGAACATCAAGAAGGGGAAGCATTCTATTAGATAAAATTTTAGTTATGCACTTATAGATGACATTGCAACAAGCAATAGGACGAAAGTCCCCCATAACAACAGAATTAGGCTTCTTCGGGACTAAAGACAAGATAGTAGCATTGACTTCTTTCAAAAGACAGCCAGAATTAAAAAAACTCTTAATAGCAGCCACCACATCTCCACCTATAATAGGTCAAGCAGCTTTAAATTTTTTATTTTTTTTTGATAAGTAAACCCATCTGGGCCAGGGGCTTTATTAGCCTTCATACTGAAAAAAGTTTGCTTAATCTCCTCAGCCGTAATCTCCTTTTCCAACAAAAGACCCTTCTCAGCAGAAATAGCATTAGGTAAAAGTTGTCTAATACGAGTAGCATACTCCTCAGTAAAAGACATATGCTGTGTCCCCAAAAGCTTCTTATAAAACTCCTCAGCCATACCCTTAATGCCATCAATATCTTCCACCTGATTTCCTTGATCATCAAGGAGAAAAGATATATTATTTCTGGCTTGTCTTCCTTTAAGCATTCTATGAAAAAAGGCATTGTTCTGATCACCTAATTGAAGCCACTGGTTACGGGCTTTCTGCTTCAAAAAAGCCTCCTCAGCCTTAATAGTAGATACATAGGCATGAAGGCACTCTCTTTCCTTGATCAAACAATCCAAACGGCCATGAGACTCTAAGACTGCATGCTGAGCCAAATCCAAACAAGTTTTAGCTTTATTCACCCTTCTCTTAAGATCTCCATAAAATGAGGAAGTCTTCTCTTTCAAAACAGCTTTAAAAGCTTTAAGTTTCTTACACAACTGAAACATAGGAACCCCAGGAAATCCTTGACCCCAAGAATCAGCAAGCCAATCCATAAAGCTATCATGTTCCAGCCAGTAATTAAAAAACTTGAAGGGTTTTGGTCCAAAACTGACCAAAGTGCCTACTGAAATGAAAGCAGGGGAATGATCCGAGACACCACAAGGAGGAAAATCAACAATGGTCTTCCCAAAATTGCATAGCCAATCCTCATTCACCAAAACTCTGTCCAGTTTTCTAGCAATAAACCCAGACCCTTCACTTTTGTTATTCCAAGTAAAGAAGCATCCACTAGAATTCAAATCAGTTACCTCCAAATTATTCAGGAAATCATCAAACTCTTTTTCATACAAGTTAAGGCTGACTGAACCCCACTTCTCATCCAACTTTCTGACAACATTGAAGTCACCACAAATAATCCAAGGATTGGCAGCAACATTCAATTTCATGGAAGAAAGATTCTGCCAAAGGGGTCGTCTATCCAAAGGTTTATTAGCACCATACACAAAAGTGTGATGCCATTTAAAATGCTCCTTTATAGCATGAACAACACAACTTATACTCTGATCACATTTATCAACAACTGACAATTCAAAGTGAACTTTATTCCAACCAATCCAGATTCTACCCAACTCATGATTCTCATAGTTAAAAACAAAATTTCAGTCAGGAAGCATAGATGCCACTATAGAACCTGCCTTAGCTACTCTAACCCGAGTCTCAAGCAAACAAACTAAACTGATATTTCTTTCACTAATAATTCTCTGAACCTCTTTTTGTCTGGAAGGGTGGTTCAAACCCCTTACATTCCAAACAAGGAGGTTTATGGAGAAAATCCTCTCATCCCCACCTCATCCCACTCCTCCATTTTTCCTTTCCCATTCTCATCTGCAAGGGGGGAAACTGGATCAACCATTTCATCCAAAATGAGTTGAAGAGCTTCATTGATTTCTTAATCTCCTCATCATCATACTTCTTACCCTCAGCTCTAGCTAGCAAATGAAAGGAGTTAGTCCAATGCACACTGTTATCAACTGCAACAGGATGAGATTTAGGGGTTTTTTTGGCACGACAGACCACAGTCCACTTATCAACACCTGAAGGACCTGGCTTAGAAACCCCATCAAACCTCTCCAAAACAAGCGCTTTGGAGATAAAATCCTTTTTCTGCTCCTGTTTCCGGGGGACCCATACAGCCTTCTTAGTTTTTGAGCATGTATGAGTAGCATGCCCAAAGAAACTACATTTTTTACATTTAATTGGTAGCCATGGGTACTCAACCCCTATTTTAATAATTCCATCATTAAGATTTACAACATCAATCTCATTTGGAAATTCAGACTCAACAGCCACCTCTACTAAGACTCGGGCAAATCTTCAGTAACAGAATCGACAGAAATGGGAATCCCCACCCCACTTGCAAAATGGCTCAAACAGGTAGCATTCCAATATTCTAAAGGCAAATTATGCAACTTTATCCAAACGGGAACAGAGGACAAAGGTAGCGTAAGAAGCTGCATACCTGGACTCCATCTACGAAGAATGAACGGCCTATTTGCAATGTGCCATAATTTTTCCTCAAGAACCGCATCACGGGATTGTTCATCACAAAACCTAAACATGTATAATCCATTCTCCAGCAAGAAAACTTCTACTGCCCCATAAGAGGCCCATATGGTATCAACAGTCTTCTTAACCACAAAAACTTTGTTTGTTTTTGTTGCGTTAATCGAGTTGCTGTCACTTATCTTCCATCTCTTGTGAAGAACCTACCTTTTAAATCATAAAAACCGATTACTATATATACGAAAAACTTATTAATGGTGGATGGCTGTTTATATGCAGGCGAACGAGTCGTATGAGAAGATTTTTCAGCATATGGAGAGTTTAGGGAGATTTTGGAAATATGTAATAAAATCTAGCTATGTGTGTGGATATATAGTTGCTATATTCGGTACCTTTTCCCTTATAAGATGATTCAATATATAGCATTATAGCATATACTTATATTTTATAACATATAAGTATAACATTATAATATACACACACACACTAGAGTCAAGCCTTTATACGAGCTTGTTCACGAATGTTAACCAAGTCAAGCCGAGTTCATACTCGTATCTATCCTACTTTTGTGTTCACGAACATATATCCCGTTTAATAATCGAGTCGAGCCCAAACATGTTTACGAGTAGTACTTATGTTCATTTAAGGCCTTACTTGCTTCACTTCTATAATAATTTCTCTCTCTTATGTGTTTTGCTGGGTTTCATTTCATAGTGTGTATATATATATTTTCAGGTTATTTTTTGGTATTGGTGAAATGGGTTTGTTTCAAATTTTCTAAAAAATCAATGTGTGTGAGAAGAGAAATATGTTTTTAAGACCATAACACACACATATATATAATATATATGTTAAATAGTATTCTTGCATGTATCTCTCAAACCAACGTATAGGAAGCTTTTAAGACCAAATCCCAACAAATGAAATATTTAATTCGGAAGGTAAATGACGAAATCAAGGTTCGAACTCGGGACTTTTGCTATAATATTATGTTAAATCATCACTTATCTCAAAAAATTAAGTTGATATAAAGTAATAAATTTAATCATTCGATCAATATTTTAACATTTATAATTTGACCAACTCTCCTACATGCGAGAGTTTGTATACAATTTATAACTTCTTGATTACAACAATTTGATATTGATTACAACAAAAAGACTATACTAAAGACTTTGTATTTAATACTGCATGAATCTTCAGTAATTATATATCTTATCTTGACAGACTTGACTGGAATTGAAGTTCTTGATCATCAATGTCCTTAACACAAAATAAAACGAGCTATATATAGCAGTGCATTGATCATTCCATAAAATTCTATTTGAATATCATGTCGATACAGATCAATATTTCTAGAGTTTTTAGAGAATTTTATCTTGTAGAGTTTTAAAATCTCAACTATTGTTTCAAATCAAATGTTTGATATTTTGCATTGCAGCATTTATCATATTTATTAACTCAAAATATATAGCACATTTACAACCTCTGTATTTACCTAATATAGTATATTTTTTATTTTAAATAAATACTGAGAAAACAAAATCTCATTAACTATTTAATTTGAAACAATAGTTGGGATTTTTAAGAACTTTATAAGGTAGAGAGCTCCCTAAGAAGCTAGCTAGATGATTTTGATTCACATGAATGCAGCACCTCTCTATATAAGAATTTTGCATATATACTATTTCGAATTTTTAACAAAGGTTGATCTAATGGCTACTAGACTTTGCCACATTAGCTTCGTGAGGTATTTGTGTGATATGTAGCATTCCTTCAAGAACAATAATCACTTTTCAACGCTAAATAATTTAAAAATATAACACCAAAATCTTTTGGTAATATGTTGCAAAGTCTTCCAAAAATAAAAGTAATTTAAGAATTTGACAAAAGTCTTCTGAACATACTCTCATTTTGACACTTCAAGAAAATCAAATTTACATCTTATAACTTTTAATCAATAAAAAATTAAAAAAAAAAAATCAAAAAAATCAAAAAAGAAGGAAATGAGGGTGGCTAGCGGTAAATCCATAACCACCATGGTGGTGGCTCGAAGCCACCCCCACCTTATATTTGGGTGGCTGAACCCCTCCTTAGCATTTCACTCCTCTTCTTCTTCTTTTTTATTTATTTATTTATTTATAATTTTGGTTTTAAAAAGTGAAGGGTATTATAAGGAGGAGGATAGAAAATTCGTCACGTGCGTGGCACCTAACCAATTTTCTATTCAAATAGACAGCAGCCTCTAACAGAGTGTCTTAAATGTAATAAATTGGTAGTTTGATGGATTTAAGTGTCATACCTGTCAATTCTTTGAGCTTTATAAAAAATGGTTGACAATCCCCATGGGGTCACTAGTTCGAAATTCATTGGGTGCTACCTCCCTCTTGGGGTCAGCCACCTGGGTGTAGCTTGTGATTCAAATGCTCCATGGGGGTAGTGGCAAGTCTCATGGGGCACAGGGTTTAATCTATGGTTTCTAGCAGTTGGTCACTGCGCTCAGAAGGTTCGACTACCACCTTTAGGTGGACCAATTGTTAAGCGAACGAGATACATCGAAGCTTATAGGCCTATGGGATACCCTAATAAATATATATATATTTTTTTAAAAAAAATAGTTATCATGAAGTTAGAAAAAAAATATTAGTTAACTATTAATATCATAACTTAGTAATGAATTTACGACTTGGCCTTGTCATATGTATGAGATAAATCATGCCAGCACAAGCTTCACCATTATACCTTGATGGTTTTGACATAGTTATTCATTATTATGCTAGATATAATATAAGCATGTGCACTTTTAACTGCTATACCCAGGGATGAAATTAGGATTTCTAATAGAGGGAGTATAATAGAATAAAATTAGTATCCATTTAGGGTTAACAAAATGTAAACAAATTAAAGGTAAGGAAAAAAATAATTGTTTATTAATATATTTCGATTTTCAACTTATTCACCTATCAAAATGGAATGCAATGATCTTTTAGATCTTGAAAATCATATACGATTGAAAGTTTCGGTAGAAACCAAAAGAGTAAACACAAGTGTAACAACTCAAAAAAATCAAAAAATAAGTTGATCTTCTGGTGTTCACCAACTATTCGTGATGTTCAAGAGGCTTCTTTTTCAGCTTTCGCTATCAATTTAGCAACATTTTCATTATCTGAACTAAATCCAATGTTTCAAGATTCTCAATACTTATCACGATCGAGGTTTCTCTTAATTTTATCATGTTCATAAATACATTTTGATATACATCATTAGGTTTTAATTTATATATTTTTTAAGCTGATCTCAATTTGAAGTTTATAAAATCTTAACAATTAATTTTAAATTATTTAGATTTTATCACTAATTAAGTGTTTACCATATTTAGAAAATCACAAGTTTCATCTCACTTAACAGTAAATGTTAGGATATGATGGTTAAATATGATGAAATTACTCTAAAAACTTTAAAGAATCCGATTCTACCATTTGAAAGAACAAGTCCAATGAAATATCTTCTTATTTGCTCTTGTTTATAAATCATACTTTTAGTTTGTATGTGATTAATTATGCTTACTCTAATTCAATACAATATTAGAGTAAATGCTTTGAATGATGAATGCATCAATCTATACTAAATAGCAATTGAGAGTTGCCAATTTTAGTAAAGAATATCAAAAAATAGAAATTTGATTCCTTAATAGCAAGAAAATTTGGTTCTCTTATGACCTTTTCAAACCATACAAAATGCCATTTGGTTCACTATTTCATGCTTGATTTGTTTGCTTTATAGGCTTTATATGAAGTTTGAGTTTGATTATAATAGAGGCCAACCGGTCAAGCCTTTTAATGGGTAGGGGCCAAACTAAATTGTTTGGCCTAAATACAATATATTTAGGGGATAGAGGTTTTGCGTATAGCATTACTCATAAAATATGAAAGATTATTTTATTTTATTATTTTATTTTATTATTTATTTATTTTTAGAGAATGGCAGCTCTACATGCAAAAATCCAAAGCATTTTATGTTGCGTGAACGGGGCCGGATAATTTGATAGGGTTGAGAGAATCTAGACCTTAGATTCTGAGAAAACTTACACCTTTAGATTCTGAAAAACCTAAACTTTTTCAAACACAAAGTTTAGGATTAATTCTGATTTTTTTTTTTATTAATCACTCATGCATATATATAAATAATAGAATTACAAAGACATAGAATAGGAGATGAACTCTTACCTTTACGTTAAGATAAACTCCTAATACAAATAAATTACTTGGAGATAACTTAAGTCTAACTTGAAGAAACCTATTATTAAATAAATTCTGCACCATAATGTTACAAATAATTAAAAGACTCTGACGAATTAGATAGATAACTATAACTATCTTTATTTAATTCAACTACGATTACTCTAAGATAAACAAATGCAAGTTATGTCAATGTCTTCTACATGTTGTAGAATTTTACTTCTCTTGATCATATTCCATAGACTAGCTAGGGGAGATTTATTTATTATTTTTTTCTATTTTAAATTTGGCCGAAAGTTTCTAGTCCCTTGAAGCCGAATTTGTCTATTAAATCTCTGAATAAAATCTTCAAATCTTTTGTTTAGTTCCTCATTGGACATGGTTGAAAACTGATCATTTTCTTCTACGTCTGGTTCGTGCTTTTGATCAGTCTCTGATGGCCACCTTACAATGTTCTTCCTCTCGTCAATCACTACTCGTTTGGTTATTTCGGACTTACTTCGACGATACGTTCTTGCATGAATCTTACGAGCTTGCGGGGTAATTAGGACCTGCTGCCTCTTCTCTTGCAAATCTTCCAAATGATTTGGCTTTTTGGAATCACTTTTGATGATAACCCGCAAGTTACTTTCTGGGAGAGCTGTTTCTTTAGCTACATATATTACCTTCTTTTCTTGCAAATGATCATCAACCTCTTGCTTGCTACGTAGTGCTTTCTTCATCGATGAAACATATTGTAGGACATAAATCATTACCAAATGCTTTGAATGATCAAGCTAGGCATCAATCGATCTAGACTAAAAAGCAATTGAGAGTTGCCAATTTTAGTAAAGAATATCCAAAAATAGAAGTTTGATTCTGCAATGGCAACATAATTTGGTTGTCTCTTATCATGACCTTTTCAAATCATTGGTTGTCTCTTGTGACCATTTCAAATCATACAAAATTATTCCATTTGCTTCATTATTTTACGCTTGATTTGTTTGTTTGCCCTATAATTAAGCTTATAGGAAGTTTGGGTTTGATTATATATATATAATAGGGGCCAACTAGCCAAGCCTTTCATTGAGTAGGGGCCAAACTTAATCGTTTGGCCTAAATACAATACATTAATTTTTAACTCTATATATATAACTTAAGGGAGATTTTCAAAAGAAGGCGGGGTCTATTGCCGGCCTTTTCTGGCCCCCCTCTTGGTCCGTCTCTAGCTACACTAGTGTTAAATAAGCAATATGAATGGTTTGACGAGGAGGACAAAGTTTTCTTTTAAATTGGGTTGAAGAAATTTTTTAAAACCTAGTCTATTAAATTGACATTTGTACATCAAGTAAAAATAGAAAGAGATAAAGTTGAACGTACAAGATAAACAAGGAGAAGATATAAAGATAGATTTTGTTTTCACTTAGACCGTCCGCAATGGCTTAGTCATATTACTATCTAAAATAGATAATCAAAAGATACTTTATCTATTTTAGCTAATGAACATTTTAAATATTATTTCTTTATCTTTTTTATTATTTTTATTTCTAGGTTTCTATCTAATAGTAATTACAATCATGTAAAAAGTCTTGAAACTGTAACTATTAATACAATACAAAGGCTATCACTAAATAGTGAAGCCAAAATCTTTTCCAGGTACTGTGCTCGTTTATGGTACGAGAGCCTCTTAGAAATTTGTTACCCATATTCATCTTCTTCATCGACCACCTTAAACACGTTCACCATTCGTACTTAACCATCTCCACCTCTACTCTAGTTAGCCTTCATAATCAGATCACATTGAAGCTCACAAAGGACAATTATCTCTTGTGGAAGGGTCAACTAGTACGTACCTTATCTTCGGGGGAAAAAACTTATTTGGTTACCTAGATGGAACTACACCACCTCCTAGCTTGTCAAACTATTCCCCTCACCAAAAGATGTTAACCAAACCATCGACAGTCCTGATTTTCTGCACTGGATTCAACAGGATCAAATGATCCTTAATTAGCACCATAATTTCATCTCTTTCCGAAGGCATTCTCACTTTTTTTGTACTCACATCATGCAACTGTGATATCAACTCTGTTGGTTTATTTTATTGGCTACATTCTGTCGACAAAAACACTATCATATCAGGGACACTGTATTTCTAAAGGACTTTCAAAAGTTTTATTGAAGAATATTAATTCAAGAATGGAAAGAGCTTAACAAGGCAATATCTGCACAGAGTATTACTAAGAATGAAGGGTCCTGATGAAGGAAATATTCTGGAGACTTCACAATTCAAGCAAAGTCGATTTTCCCTGCAGACCATCTAGACGGCTAGAAGAAGCATTCGGACGCCAGCTCAGAAAGTCAGAGTTCGATACCTGTTCGGACGGCTCAGCGAACGCAAACCACCAAGAGCTCCTGTTCGAAACCTGTTTGGATGGCCTAGCGAACGCAAACCACTGAGAGCATCCGTTTACAAGGATGTCCGAATGCAGAAGTGAAGACTGAGGACGAAGAAGCCTTTTGTGCAAGCATCCAGACACTAGGGTTCGAGGTCCGGATACGCTTCAGCAATTTTATGAAGACGCAGTTTCAAAGTCCGGACGCCAGAAGTCATGTTCGGACGTCGCCAATGGAAGTCTGAACTTGAATAGAATTAGGATTTCTTTTAGGTATTGTTTCTTTAAGGATTCTGAATAGAATTCCAAATGTGTTATGAGAATAGAGTTTAGGCAGAAATTGTTTTATGTACTATTTCTCTTTGAGTATTTGTATTGTAACCGTTCAACCGTTTGAAGCCTAACTAGAGAGAAGCTCTAGTTAAAGGAGGCAATTGAAGAACTCTCCAGAAGGATCTAGCAGAAAGGCACTCAAGTATAGATACTTGTTAGAGTTCAAGATACGACTACTGCAAGAGTATTATGAGTGCTACTATCTTGTAACTAGTTATTTCTTCTGTTAGATGATTTCTGGGTTTGGTTGCCCCGGAGTGATTTTTATCTTTGGTACAAAGAGTTTCCATTTCGTAACCAAAATATATGTATCTATCTCTTTACTACTTTTATATTTTTGGCTGCATGCTTGGTTGCGGTTGAATTTTTAGAAGTCATTATTTTTCAAACTCGCCACTCTCAAGAAAGGCAGCTTGACTATTGCTAACTGTTACAACAAATGACATCCTTTTCAGACACTTTGGATTCAACTGATCAACCACTCAATGATTTTGAAATGGTGCATTTATATATTTTGGCTAGTCTCCCTTCTGAATTTGATTTCATGGTGACTTCTATCACTATTCTTATTGATCCCATGTCCTTTGAGAAATTCTATGGTCATCTTTTGACTCGTGAATCAAGAATTGACACACATACTGTTGACATTGGTGTATCTGTAGCAAATCTTGCGGCCATAAATTCATCCAATTGCAACCAGGGGTCTCACCAATCAGCCAACACAAACTCAGGCAATAAAGAGAACATGGTAAGATCACGTTTTTATTGGGATCTTGTACATCATCATATACACAGCGATATAATCCCAATGATCGCTTTAGGAGAACATTGGAGGATCATGCTTAATAAATAAATAAACAAGAGAGAGGTACTTACATGCAATTCAGCCACTCCTTGGCAATTGGACAATTTGATTTTTCTTCTTTGCTTCTCAAGTACATGGTTGCATATAGGGATTTCAAAACCCTGGGATATTTTCTTCAAGGACAAAAGATCAAGAAAGTGGGCTCAGTCTTGTGATTGAATTGAGTTCATCTTAAGCCTCATAGACACCTCTATTTATAGGCTTGAGATTACTTGGGGAATGAGGCATAAAACCTGTCTCCAAGCATGGGGGAATGCAGCTAGGGGTTAGAGATAAAACTCTAGCCCTTTAACTCTTAATACATGGTGATGGCTAGGGTTTTATCCCTAGCCCATGTGCCTCTATTTAAGTGGCCTGGGTTGGGTTTTATCCAAAGCCTAGTTCCCACTTATGTGCTCCGTGCTAGTATTTCACACTAGCCTATGTTTTAAAATAAACAGAGTCCAAATAAATAAATAAATAAAAGTATGTCACCATGGTCAAACTACATCAGCTTGAAGAGAGACTCAAAGAGAAAAATAAAAACTAGCTCCAATAGGCTTATGACACTTGTCATATCATGACTTGTTACAAATTACAAATTAATTACAATTGAGTTCATTAAAAAAATTTAATTGCACCCTAGTTTATATTTTTTATTTAATCAATTAATCCCATAGATAATTCTTGTTTTGTTAACATTTGATTTCTCCATGAAATATTCTATAGTTGAATTAAAGTCATAATTGATTGTCATTTTAATTTACTCCATCTTTTCTTTGAGTACCAAATTTAACCACATAATTATTCTCGTATTTATGACATCTCATTTCATCAAGTATATAATTATTTTAATAACACTTACTAAAATGCTTTGGCCAAAGACTGAGAATAATTATTCCATTAAATCTATCTCAATGAATAATTTCTTATCTCTTTGATTTTATCAAATAATTTGGATTTCTTCTTAAGGTATGATGTTCCCACAATACTACAAGGGATCACCCAACGCACTGCGAATTTTTACTACAGTAAAGGTTTCACTCCTAAATGCATCAAAGTGACATCCATTAATTCACATTTGAGTTCATAATTTTCTTAGGATTTAGAATCAATGTTATAAAAAGTCTTAGAGTTTCACATCATCCTTTTTTACTGTGTTTTAGAAGAATGACAACTCTAGTCCGTTCAATGCATTCTATCTGAACCAACATATTAATATGAAGTCTCCACTTCACACTATCAAAATTGAAGTATTATAGTCTTAACAAATGGAATGACCAATTTTATTACTGACTGCGAACAATTAATAGTTTATAAATCGCAAGGTTTATGGTTTAAGACTTTATGTGTATTAATCTCATTAGTCACATCATAAACCATATTCAATGCAATCTATGGACCATTTACATGTACATGATAAATATTTATCATAAAATAAGTACACTCAAGTGAATAAGCAACCTTATTCCATTTAAATCAAAATGTCTTACAAACTAATTGGAGTTTAGGGCACTATCCCTAATAATGGATTCATGCAAACTGGTAGCTTCTTCCATGTCTTCTACTTCTAAACTCTCAAAATTTGATGGAAATGCATTCTTTGATCAAACTTTATATTGCAGCATTGTTGGGTCACTATAATATATTTCTCTCACTCGATCGAATGTATCATTTGTTATCAACAGAGTCTGTCAATACATGCATCTCCGTCTCTAGATCTAGTACAGAGGCTGAATATTGAACCTTAGCTGCGACACCTACTGAAATCACTTGGCTTCAGTCTTTGTTGTATGAACTTGGGATTTTTCTCTCACACCATCAAAATTATGGTGTGATACCATTGATGCAATATACATGACTGCTAATCCGATGTTTCGGGTGCAAACTAAGCATATGGAACTAGATTTTCATTTTGTAAGGGACAAGGCTGCTTCTAAGCAGTTGACAATCAAATTTATTTCTTCTAAAGACTAGCTTGCTAACACCTTCACCAAAACCCTTTCAGCTTCGAGACTCGCTTTGCTAGGGGACAATCTCAACGTCGCTTCTCTATCGTTGAGCTTGAGGAGGCGTATTAAGACACAATTTGATCAACTATCATTGGATAACAATCAGAAACAGAAACATGAATACCATGGGAAAAGAGGAAGAGATAAAGCCGAACAAAATAACCAAGGAGAAGATATAATTTGTTTTCACTCACCAATTTATTTTGTAATAGTAGATGTGCAATAAGTTTCTATTTCACAGAAATTACAATCAATCTTGTAACAAATCTTCTAATTATATCCATTAATATAACACAAATAGTATCGCCAAATAGTGAAGCCAAAATCTTTTTCAACTGCTTAAGTATAATAAATTGGATTAGAGGAATCTTTTTAAACCAAGTGTAAAAGAAAACTTTGTCCAAACAAGGGCTAGGGACAAAAGAGTAAAGAGCAGAGACCAAGAGCAATTGGTTATACGGTAAACAATTATGCTAACATTTGAGGTCTTCCCTGCCCAAATAACATGGTTTTAAAAGTTAGGCACATATGGTTGGGTTTTTAATTATTGGCAAATTCGGTGTCAAAACTTAATTGATTTATTCAAGAAAGGAAAGAGCCAAGTAAGGAAGAATATTGCAAAGTATTCCTCAAAAAAAGAAAAGAGCCAAGAAAGAAAAAATATTGAAGAATATTCATCAAGAAAAGGAAAGAGCTGAATGCTGAAAATATTGTTGAATATATTAATCAAGAAATGAAAGATATGTGATGTAGAAAATATTCTGCATAATTAATTGTTCCTAATTGGTTCTTATTCTATTCACAAAAAAATCAGGGACATCGTATTTTCAGAGTCTTCCAGAAGAATATCGCAGAATATATATTCGTTTATGGAAAAGACTGATCATGACAAGTATCTTCACAGAATATCTCTTAAGAAGGCAAGTTCTTGTTGAAGGAAATATTCTAGAGACTTTACAACTCAGAAAGTTGGTTTTCCTTACAACCTGTCCGGACGCCTAGCTCAAAAAGTCAAAGTCCCATGAATGTCCGAATAGCGCAACAAACATTGAAGTTCGAGAGCAAAGGTTCGGAAGAAGTTCGAACGGCCCAGCAGATGCAAGCCACAGAGAGCACTCGTTTGCATGAAGGTTTGGATACAAATGCGATGACTGCGGACAGTGAAAGTACTTTATGCAACTGTCTGGATGTTAGGGTTGCAGGTCCAGACGTGCTTCAATGATTTTATGAAGTTTTAGTTGCAAGTCCAGATGCCATCTATGCAAATCCAAGTTTGAATAAAATTAAGATTTATGAAGCCTATTTAAAGAGGCTCATAGGCTGCTTATTTGTAAGGGGAATCTGTATAGAATTCCAGCGTGCTAAGAGAGGATATTTAGGTAGAGATTGTTATATTTGCTAGCTCTCTTAGAGTTTTTATGTTGTGTAATTTAATCAATTGAAGTTTAGCTTAGGGAGTAGCCCTAAGTTAAAGGAGTCCATTGAATACCCTTTTAGACAGAAGGTCTGATTGGGAAGCGTTCACATATAGGTACGTGTTAGAGTTAGAGGTACAACTACTGCATCATGTTATGTAAGTATTACTACCTTGTAACTAACTTTATCTTTTGAATAATGGATTTCTTGAGTTTTGGCTGTCCCGGAGTAATTTTTCTCTTGATAAGAGTTTTCACTTCGTCAACAAAATATTTGCCTCTTTTAAATTTCGCATTTAATATTTCGTTGCACAATTGATCACACACACACGTTAATTAGGAGTCTTTATTTTTCAGTTATCAACAAATGGTACTGACTTGTCAAACAGATTAAACCTTAGGGAGATAAAATAAAATTTGAAAAAAAAAATATATAGTAGAAAAAAAAAGGAGGGGAAAACTTCACTTATAATTACTGATCTTTCATTACTTTTAAAATAAAGTATCCAAACTTTAAAATGTATCAATTTAGAGTATTTATCTTTCAATTTTTATTTATTTATTTTTTTAATTTCAACCATCCGTTAGAAATTTCCGTTAAATTCTATCAAAATTCCTAAAATACCCTTGTGTTTTGTTTTTTAAAAAAAAATTCAAAGATTCAGGCATGAGTATTTTTGCAAATTTCGTTAAATTAATTCTGACCAACATCTAAATCCTTGTAATTTTTTTTTTTTTTTTTTTTCCCTAAAAACAATTAGGGGTATTTTGAGAATTTTAACAGGATTTAACAGAAAATTCTAACAGATGGTTTAAATTGAAAATTGGATGCTCTAAATTGATTTTTTTTTTTTAAAATAAAATAAAATTGGGTACCTTAATTACTTTAAAAATGATGAAAGATAAAATGTTATAAGTGAAGTTCTTAAAATAAATAAATAAATAAATATCATATGCAATGATCATTTTCCTTTGACTTATATATTTGAAGCATAAAAGGTAAATTGCTATAAAATGCAGTTAAGCCTGAACATGTGTTACAGTAAAAAAGAGAACGAATTTTTTTTTTTTATAGAGAATGACAGCTCTACATGCAAAAGTCCAAAGCATTCTACACTAACCATTGAAAGATAATAGCAAAGTAAAAAAGAAAGGACAAGACACAAACAAGAACTACATAAGAAAAAGCAAGCGACTGTTCCTCTAATCCTCTGAAAATCTACTTCTCTGCATATCCCATATATTAGGGAAGATTTTTTTTTGTTCTTTTTTCTATTTTAAATTTGGCCGAAAGTTTCTAGTCCTTTGAAGACGAATTTGTGTATTAAATCTCTGAATAAACTCTTCAAATCTTCTGTTCAGATCCTCATCAGACATGGTTGAAAACTCATTTTCTTCTACACTTGGTTGTTCATGCTTTTCAGTCTCCGACCGCCTTAGAATGTTCTTCTTCTCCTCATCAACCACTCCTCGTTTGGTTTTTTCCGACTTACTTGGACGAGGATAAGTTGTTGCATGAATCTTATCCTGCAAATCTTCCTGATGGCTTGGCTTTTCGAAACCAGTTTCTATATATATTACTTTCTTTTCTTGCAAATCATCAACCTCTTTCACGACTTCCGGGGGTTGTGAAACGATGGATGAGGCATTCTTCATCATGTAGCAGTACTCTTCGTAAACATCTTGTTGTGGTTTCGATGAAGAGAAAGCACCAGAGTGAGCGGCAATGATGAGGATGAGAGTGTTGGAAATGAAGAACCAAAACTTGCTGGTGTTGAAGAGAGTGGAAGGAGATAGGTCGAAGATATAAAAGATAGAAATGTAAATAGAAATGGAGAGAAGAAAGGCAAAGAAGGACATGCCCTTGGCCTTTTGAGGATAGTCTTTGGAAGACTTGTAGGATTTGATTGAATCTTCCCCTACATAATTTGGTGGAGGTTTGGTCATGTTTGGGCTTAGATTTCTTGCTAAGGAAATTTCTTTAGTTATTAAAATTTGAGTTTGGCACGTAGAAGTACTCAATGAAGAGGGTTTATACATAGAGTAATGATTCACTACCACCTAAATATTCAACTTTTCACCACCTTGTCTATGTGGCAAGGTGGTCCCCTACTAACTTTAGAGTTTTTTTATTTTTAAAAAATAAAATAAAGTGGGGGACCACCTTGCCACATAGACAAGGTGGTGAAAAGTTGTATATTTAGGTGGTAAATAATCATTTCTCTTATACATATAGGGTTGATCAGGCCGGGTGGCAAATAATTGAAGCATAGTCAATTACAGATGTCCCCTCTACTTTTTTCCCAATTTCCTAATATGTCCTCACCAACCTTTTTTTAGTACGTATGAGAATTGTTTATTCTCATTTCACAGTGATTGATATAACGTACTTTAAATAGTATTTTGAAATAACTTTATTTAAGGGTATTGAATTTTTATCATTTTTAGCAAAAAATATCTAAACTTTAAAATGTCTTAATTTAGGGTATCAATCTTTCAGAAAATCTCAATTTCGGATCCTCGGTTAGAATTTTCCTTTAAATTCTATCAAAATTCCTAAAATACCTTCGTGTTTATTTTTTTAAAAAAATTTCAAAGATTTTAGTATGGATATTTTTGCAAATTTCGTTAAATTCTAACAAACACCTAAATCCTAGCATTTTTTTTTCCCCCTAAAAAAAAATATATGAGTATTTTGGAAATTTTGATAAGATTTAACAGAAAATCCTAACGGAGGACTCCTACTTAAGACTTTCCGAAAAATAAATACCCTAAATTAAGACGTTTTGAAGTTCAAGTACTTCATGTCAAAAGTTTGATACCTTTAAGTAAAATTCTCTCTAACATTTTTTTTTTTTTTTTTTTTTATAAAAAAAAAAAATTAACATAAAAAGTTACTTAAAATACCTTCCACTAATGGCGTAATAAATAAGTGTAAAGGGTAATATTAGTCAGCCGGATTGCATAGAAGATTTGGAAGCAGCCAAAAGAAATCTGGTAATAGCTCATCTATGGAGCTTAGAGTGGTTGTGTTTGATAGTTATACAAACCAGAAATTTTAAAGTAAGTCAAATAGCAGTTGCCAAGTCATCACATTAAGACAGCATAGTGACACGTGGCAGTCCTGGGTCTAATCAAAATTTTGTGCTGTCATCCAGATACGTCATCTAAGGTTTTTTTTCTTCGATCTTCCTAATTAATTATGGATCATCTAATTTCAATTCCTTGAACATATCCAGCTAACCTCCTTAATTAAACCCACGTACAGAAATATGGATTATGAACTGTCGTTTAAATTAGTTCTAAAACATGAGTGATTCCACGTATCAAAACCCCAAGTTGTAGCTTTGCGGCTCCACAATGCAAAACACATTTGTTTTGATCCATATATTTGACTGCTTAGATCATCTCTCACAGAAGATGCTACATACATGGGTGATGGGGCCACATTCTTTTGGGAGATTGTCATGATAATGGTGAGGCTAACTAATTTACGGGATAAACGTTAGATTCGACCAGCCTAATATAAAATAGGTTTAAGAGTTTTGAAGCAACTTTTTTGGACGAACTCACCCGCAATGGGTCACCAATAGAATGAGAAAATAATTACAAAAAATCCGTTGGTCCCTAAAGGATCGAATACACTCTAATAATTGAGTCAATACATTGATTAATAAAATAATTAAATCGAAAAAATTTAGAGAGAGAGAGAGCATTTTTGAGCTTCTTTTTTTTTTTTTTTAAGAGTGCTTCCTTTTAACACGAGAGGCTCTCTAAAAATGGTTCTTTAAATACTTGCCACGTGGGGGGCTTACAACCCTTTGATTTTGTTGAGTTATTTTGTTTATAGTGGAAATTATTTTCCATGTAATGGGTTTGTATATTTCTTATTACGTAGTAGGACTTTGTTTGAGTGGGATAAGTTTTTTTTTTTTTTTTTTTCAACAAAGATTTTAATTTTCTGTTTTGAAACTTTTGACGTACTGTTCAAGAACCCACCAAAAATTCACATGCACCCAAATGATACTAGTGAAATATAACCAAGAGTTTCTTATGATTGATTATGGATTAAAAGAAGCTCTCTCCAGCCTCCAGGTGTATCTTTATCTTTTTCAAAGTCTGCAAAAAGTCCTCCTTTTTTTTTTTTTTTTTTTTTTTTTTTTTTTTTTTTTTTGGAACAGACAAATCTTTGCATCTTCATTATTCAGAAAAATTGATCCCAGAATTACAAGAATTTAGGATCTAGGGACTCGTTCTTCCCTAGTAACAATCTCAAAAATACATAAAGGAATATCTTCTAGCCATACTTCATCTTGAGGGGCACCAGTAGAAACAACAGATTTGGCAAGAACATGAGCTGCTTCATTGAACTCTCGAGCCACATGAATGAAGGAATAAGTTCTGAAGAAAGCCAAAGTCTGATGAATACCTTCAATAAAATGTCCAAATCGGGAATAGTGAGGTGGACTAGAATTCACCTCTTTAATAACCTTCAAGGCAACACCTTCAAAGAGCACATAAAAAAAACCCACGTCCTTGGAGAAGAGAACTGCATAGGAAGTTGCCATGAATTCTGCTGTATGAGCATCAGTGACCAGGCTTACTGTTAGTCGTTTTGCCCCCAACAGATTACCAAAACAGTCTCTTGCCACAATGCCACAGCCCACCAAACCAGTCTGTTTATTTAAGGCTGCATCAAAATTTATTTTAACAACTCCTGTGGGGGGGGGGGGGGGGGGGGGGGATTCCAATAGCTAGGCACCTGTGCAACTCCCAGTGTTGGTGCATGAGTTGGTTCATTCTGCCGCTGCATGCATCTTTTAAAATCATCAATATTAGCCATCGCAGCAGCATATGTCTTATTTGGATCTTCAACAGTTCCCTCGAATATCCAGGCATTGCGACGGAACCATACTCTCCAAGCTATTGTTGCAAAAGCATCCATCTGGTCTTTATCAAAATGGTGAAGGCATGCTATAAAAATTTCTGGAAAAGAAAAATCAATAAAAGCACACTTTTGGAAGTTTGAAGAGCCAGCACTCCACACATCCTGAGCAGCAGGACAGGACCACAGAGCATGGACAACCGTCTCCTCTTCTTGTATGCACCAGGGACAACTATCATCCTTAACCACCCGCCGTCTAAACAAGTTCTTCTTGGTAGGGAGGATGTTGTTGCAGGCACGCCACATAAACATTTTAATTGAGTTAGGTATAGAGAGGTTCCACAGGGATCGCCACATCTCAGGATCCTTCTTCACTAACGATGATTATCCTCGTGCTCGTTCTTGTAGTTCCATACCAAGGTGATAAGCACTTCTTACCGAGAAGATCCCATTGGCAGTGCCTATCCAAACAAGGCGATCCGGTGGCAGGCTTGGACTAAGAGGTATCACAGAAATCACTTTAACCTCCTCTGGATTGAAGCATTTCTGGAGCAGGGTCATATTCCACGACTTAGAGTCCCTGTCAATAAGTGTTGCCACCCGAGTATCACTTAGCTGATTAGATTGGGGAGATTGAACCTCATGGGATGTTGGAGTGGGAAGCCACCTATCCCCCCATATATTAATTTTGGACCCATCACCAATTCTCCATATAAGACCTTGCTGGAGCAATTCTTTGGCAGAATGTATGCTTTTCCACGCATAGGAAGGGTTATTCCCCAATGAAGCCTCCAGGAAAGAGGACATTGGAAAGTACTTAGCCTTAAGAATTCTGCCCAGTAATGAAGTTGGATTTTGAACAAGTCTCCAACCTTGTTTTGCCAATAAGACCTTGTTAAAACAAATCAGGTCCCTGAATCCCAGCCCTCCTTGATGTTTGGATCTTCCCATCCTGGCCCAGCTCATCCAGTGAATCCGTGTGGTATTAGCCATTTGAGTCCACTAGAATTGCTGCATCAAATTATTTAGATCCTTACATAGAGTAGTTGGCAACATGAAAACACTCATGCTATAAGCTGAAACTGCCTGGACTACTGCTTTTAAGAGTACTTCCTTGCCCGCTTGGGAGAGAAATTTAACTTTCCAGTTTGAGAGTTTGAGCCCCACCTTCTCCTTAATGTTGTTGAAAGCTTGTGTTTTTGATTTGCCAACCAAAGCCGGCAGTCCCAAGTAGGTGTCAAACCTGTGAGCTTCCGTCAAGCCTGATAAGCTGAGAATCTCTTCCCTTCTAGAGTGGCTGGTATTTCGACTGAAGAAAATGGAAGTTTTTTGCAGGTTTAGCTTTTGGCCAGACGTTGCCTCATAGATCCCCAAGATACGCAGTAAACAGTGCCATTCCACCGAGTTCGATTTGCAGAAGAGAATACTGTCATCGGCAAAGAAGAGATGACTGATTCTTGGCCCTTTTGGGGAGGAAGGCACCCCTGTGATAATACCATTTCGCTCTGCATGTGATAACAGGGAGCTAAGCATCTCAGCACAGATCATAAAAAGATATGGGGACATCGGATCACCCTGCCGAGTGCCCCTTGTAGGCCGAATGTCTCCAACTGGTGTGCCATTGACTAGGATTGAATATTGTACCGATCTTACACAGGCCATAATGAGCTGAATCCATCTGGCTTCAAAACCCAATCTTGACATAGTCGTCTCCAAGAAAGTCCATTCAACTCGATTGTAGGCCTTGCTCATGTCAAGTTTGATCCCCATAAACCCAGTTTTACTCCACATGCGTTTCTGCATTGAATGCATAATCTCATAGGCCACTAGAACATTGTCAGTGATTAAACGGCCTGGGATAAAGGCACTTTGCATCGGAGAAATAATATTAGGCAAGACTGTTTTTAACCTATTTGCCAAAACTTTGGATATGAGTTTATAGATGACATTACACAGGCCGATTGGCCTAAAATCCATTACATTCTCAGGGGAGGGTTTTTTTGGAATGAGGGCTATAAAAGTTTTATTGATAGATGCCTTTAATGTCCCTGAATTCAAAAATTGTAGGACAGCAGCACATACCTCCGGCTGGACAATGTGCCAATTCTGTTGAAAAAAGGCAGCTGAGAAACCATCAGGGCCAGGAGCCTTTAGGGGCGCCATCTGGTTCAATGCTTGGGTAATTTCTTCCACATTAAAAGCAGCCAGCAGCCTAGCATTCATCTGAGGAGTGCCTTTTTTCTCCAGAGCAGCCATACTTCGATCCACCTCCAAGTTAGGCCCAGCCGTGAATAGGTCTTGAAAATAGTTTATAAAAGCTGCCTCAATGTCAGCTTGAGAGCTACATATTTTTCCTTATCAACTATTTTGGAGATCTGTTTTCGCCTGTTCCTCTGTGTTGCACAAGCATGGAAAAATTTCGTGTTCCGATCCCTATATTTAAGCCAATCTTCTTTAGCTCGTTGGCTCCACTTAAGATCCTCCTGTTCAAGCATAAAATACATCTCATCCTGAAGAGTGTTTTCCTCCTCCTTTTGATCCCCATCTTCTTGCATTTGGAGATAATTCAGTCTCTGAGAGACCTCCCTTATTCTATTTTCCACATTTGCATCCTTTTTTCTAACCCATCGTTGCAGAGTCTTTTGACACATTTTTAAACTTCCTGTTACAGTCCTACAGTAATCCCCACCACTAGACTTGACACACTAGGCTTTTTGTACCAATGCCTCATGATCCTGATGTTTAGCCCAACTAGCCTCATATCGGAATGACTTGTGCTTTTTCCATTGCAAATCACAGTTTTGGGAGCACGACAGTAGCAAAGGGTTATGGTCTGAGATTATGCGAGGCAGCACCACAACCTCCACCACATTGAAATGATTGCTCCAAGAATTATTTGCCACTGCACGATCCAATCTTTCCCGAGTCAAATCTCTGCCACTACGACCATTAGTCCAAGTAAACTTTGGGCCAGAATAACCCAAGTCCTCCAATTGACAAGTGGCTAAAGTTTGTCCAAATTCAAGAATCTGAGATGTTTGATGGCTTGATGAGCTGGATTTCTCCTCAGAGGACACAAACACATTGAAGTCTCCAATGCACATCCACGGCTCTGGTGAGAGATCAGCCAGAAACCGCAGCAGGGACCAAGATTCCTTTCTTTTGTTTACATCTGGATGGCCATAGAAACCAGTGAATTTTCAAACAAAGTCTGCATTCGAGGACTGAATCACTGCGTTTATGTGACGCCTATTGTAATTTTGAATTTCCACCCCTATATCCGACTTCCACAAGAGGTTTAGACCCCCACTACGACCCTTACAATCTACTGTAAAAATACTATCAAACCCCAATTTTGTCTTTAGAGCGCAGGTTTTATTGTGCATCATCTTGGTTTCCATGAGGAACACCAAGTCCTTCCTGATCTCATGCAAATAATGATGGGTTTGGGGCCAGCTCATTTGTTAATTAATTAACCTCTGATTCATGGTCTTACACATGTAATGCTCCATATATATATATATATATATTGGGACCCACAAATATTAGTGGATCTCAAATTAATTTACTTAATTGATTTTTACCACGTGTAGGCTGATCAAAGGAGTTAGCATGGCGAGTCGGCGACAATATTAAACATTAACATATGGAATTTCATTTTCATTTTCACGATTTTAAGAATGATGATAAAAGTATTTAATTCACTTTCTGTCCTTTTGGGTTTTCTTGCAAAATCTTTGCATGCATGGTCTCCTTGACTTTGATCTCCATCTCTTGTGTGATACGTTTGTGAGAGATTATTAAACCCATTAATCATATCCACGCAGTAACCAGAGGAACACTCCAAAGACAGCCAGACAAAGGCCTTTTTTGTGTTTTTCGTTAAAGTACGGCTCTGATCACCAAAGAAGCGCCATGATTTATGGTACCTATATCTTTTGGATTGATGATCGATGATATTGGCCGATCATATCTCTCCATCTATTTAGTTAAACAAATCAAATTCTTTAATTTTAATTTTTGAAAAAAGTACACATATCCTCTTCAAACTATCATCCAATTATCAATGTACCCCCCAAACTATCAATTGTGTCAATTGCCCCCCTCAAACTATCAAAAAATGTCAATGTCCCCCCTAAGACCAACAAAAAGACAAAAATAACCCTAAATTTTTTTGAATAAGACAAAAATGTCTTTATAAATTCAAAAAATAAAAAAAACTAAAACTAAAACTAAAAATAAAAACTAAAAAATTAATTTTTTTTAAAAAAAATTAAAAAAATTAAAAAAAATACCAAAAAGAAAGTTTTTTTTTTAAAATAATAATAAACGAAAAAATAACTGAAAAATATAAAAACAATTTTTTTTTAAAAAAAAAAAACAAAAAAGAAAAAGGAAAAACCAGTATTTTATTAAATTAAAAAAAATGAAAAAGAATGATTTTTTTTTTTTAAAAAAAACCAAACAAAAAAAAAACTGAAACTTATAAAAACAATTTAACAAACGAAAAAAAAAAGAAAAAGAAAAACCAGTTTTAATTTTTTTTGGTATAATTTTTTTTATTTTATATATTTTTTAAAATATTTTTTTAGTTTTTGTTTTATTTTAATAATTTTATGAAGGGTATTTTTGTCATTAGGAGGACATTGACAGTTTTTGGTAGTTTATGGGGGGACATTGACACAATTGGTAGTTTAGGGGGGACTTGACAATGATGTGGTAGTTTGAGGGGGTTATGTGTACTTTTTCCTTAATTTTTTAGTTTTGTATTAGATTCTGTTGAATTTGCGAGTCATGTCAAAAATCGTCTGTCATTATATGGTTTTAGAATTCGAGTTGTGTCAAAGTACGAGTATAAAACTATATATATAGGTTAATTCGGCTTAACCCGAACCATTTCATTAAACGAGTCAAACTCTTTAACTCTAACCTTTTAATTTTGCGTTAGATTCGTAGATCGTGTCAAAAATTAATAGTCCATATATATATATATATAATATATATATATATATATATATAAACATGCTTAATTAATGAAAAATTAAATGAACTCCCATTATGCCGCAGGACATTGAGATGGATATTTTGACTTATAATCGCTTAATATATGAGCATCTTGGTTTTAGCTAGAACATTTTCTTAAAACACGACAATTTGTGAAGAATATAATTTTCGACCATATATACATCGTTGAAGCAACATATATATATATATATTAAAAAAAAAATTCATGGTGAGTATGTGCAGTGAAGAAAACAAAGTAAAAAAATGTGAAAACAAAGTATAACTCTATCTCATAGATATATTTATAATAAGCTAACTCTATGTGGGATTAAAATGTTCTAAGAGTTTCGTGTAATATGCAAAAATAATAAAAAGTTCCTACTATCAACTTACATCCAAAATCTAGATGAATTTTATAAGTGTGTCACGTCAGATTTAATTATATAACGACACGTACATGTTATCCGTAATAAATATATAAAAACTATAAATTGAAAATTGGAAGAAAAAAAAAATGAACTCGCTCACCGTGTAAGCCGAGTTCAACAGTACTACTGTTGTGGCTTGGTATCAAATTATGGCCAAAAACACCACCACAAACTGCAAAATGACTCATAACAATCAACCATCAACACAATCTTTGTTGCTGTCCAATTGGTTGGTAGGAAAGTGAGAAAAAAATTGCACCTCGACGGTGTTGGGGAAGGTGAGGACCAGGGGCAGAGCCAGCTTTTAGGCTTTGGGGGGGCCAAATTGAAAAAAAATAATTTGGGGGGCTAAAACTATAAATTTTTTAAAGAATAGGGGTAAAAATTATATTTTTTCTTTTTTTTTTTAGATTTTTTTTTAGATTTTTTTTTTTTTGGGAGAGCCCTTTGGCTTGGGGGGCTTGGCCATAGTGTGGCTCCGCCCTTGGTGAGGACAAAGTCGTCGCCGGGGGGCGGGGTGGGGGAGAGATCGAATCCGATGCAACACTTTTCAACAACCTGTTAACATTAGATTTTCCATTTTGGTGGCACTGAATTTGGCTGAGAGAAAACAAATCCCAAAGTAGTAGAAAATCTATTTGGCCAAAGGGGATCGCCGAGCCACCTCTTCTTCCGGCATTTTTTTGTTTAGTTTTTAGATTATAATTTTAATTTTTTTATATATTTATTTTATTGTATGTGATACATATCATTATATAATTGAATTTGACGTAACTCACTGTCGACCGTAAAGATTTTGGATGAAAATTAATAGTAAAGACATATTAATTTGTTATTTTAAATTGGTGCACAAAAGTAGGAGAGGACATGACAAAGTCAATGATCAACTGTTTTCTAATTTATTTATTTTTTTTTAGAAAGATTATTTGTAACTTTGGACGCTTAGAAATATGCAAATATGCCCTACAACTATGAATGATGAAGCTATATATTGATGATTTGATGTAAGATTCCTTACCAACCAATCAAAATTAGATTAAGAAACAAAATATTTTTTTTTTAAAAAAAAAGAAAAACACAATCCATATATGACGAAAAAGGGCATCAAAATCTCAATCAAGTGCAGCGACTAGTGATCAGGCAAGGAGAGGGAAATGAGGAATGTTTGGACCTCAACAAAGAAGAGAAGCGTAGAAAAATAAAATAAGGTGTTAAAATATTGATTAAATGATTAAATTAATTTTTTTAATTAATTAAATTTTTTTAGATAAAGAGTAATTTTACTTGAAAAATAAGCAGCTCTCTTAGAGACAAGTATTAGTTGGCAAATTGTCTTCAAATAAGTATATGGATGTTACAGACCTTTGAAACTCAGCATGTAATGGGGAGATAGTAGGATAATTTAAGAAATTTGATCTAAGGACAGTGGTTTGGCAATAATTTGTCTATGTTCCTAAAGACAGTGCCAGCTAAAGAATCAACTGGTCGTACGGACATGAACCCTCGTACTAGGAGAGCCTGGAAACAAGGAAAAATATCAAATGTAGATTACCTTTTCGAGTGTCTCGGCAAAGAATCATTCTGATGCTTAAGTCCATGTTTGGTTGAAGAGAGTAGATTATACAAAGAAAAAGCTCAAAGAAAATGTTGTGTATCTCTGAATTGATCGCTCTCTCCATTTTGTAGTGTTTTCCCACTGCACGTTGTTTTTAATAGAGGGGGCTTCATGGATAACAGATTAATTGATTCCCTACCCTTATTTTGTTAGGAGAGTTTTTCATTTTGTCAAGAATATCGAGGCGTTGGGGTCTTCACGTGGCGTAGCTACGATTTCCTATGGGCATAGGTACAATTTCCTTTTGGGTTGTTGAAGCATTATATCATCTACCTTTGCAGGGACGGATTTCAGGAGGGGGTATATAAGTTGATGGCCCCTCAATTCCAAAAAAAAAAATAAAAAAATAAAAAAAATTGTCTATTGTCTCCTATCAACAAAATTTTTGAACTCCTAACCCCTGATTCATAAGAATTTTGGGCACCGTCCTTGTGCCTTTGCATAGTTAAGTTACTCTTAAAATATCAAACCACTATTTAATCTCTCCCTCTAGATCTCCATACCCTTTTCTTTGTGATCCGTACACAGTCAAGAATGGAGGGCATGTCCTTATGCTTTGAAATATCGTTATCATGGCCTATGAGTTATATTCCATATATATGTGACAGCTATATATTCAGTTAATAAAAGAAACCATACACGGTAGAAAATGGCCAGAGGCTAGTCAGGGGTTTTTTTTTTTTTTTTTTTTTTCAAAATTTATATTTAATATACTTTTGGGTGGTTGAAATATTGTTTTCATTGCATATATTTAAACCTTATGCGAAAACTCTATAATTAGTTCGTCATTCCCGATGTTCCAGTCTTATGGCTTATATATTTCCGCTGCATTATGTTGGAGAAGTATTCTTAAAGCAGTGGCAAAGCCTGAAATTTATTTTTGAGAGGGCTGGGGTTTTTTTTTTTTTTTTTTTTTTTTTTTCTCTTTATGTTCTATATTCTTATTATACACAAAAAAAAAAAAAATAAACACAATCTAAAATAGAAATGAAATATTATATAACATAATATGAGTATAACAAGAAATATATATGTGTGTGTGCAACAATTGATTTTTTTTTTTTTTTGAAATAATAGATCTGATTTTATTCATAAAACCAATAAAACAACTATGCTTTACAAAAAACAGAGTCCTAGACTTTGAAGATACAATTTCCCAAAAACACGTTGGGAAACAAATTAACCACACACCTAAAATTTCTCCATAACATTCTTCATGTTGGAAGTTTACAATAACTGTTTTGTCCTCAAAACTCGGGAAGAAACTGCTCATGCATGTATGACTACGTCTTTTGCAATTACACCCGATCTTTCTGAGGAAGTTATAGAGCAGTTTCCTTTGCAACATAACCGCTGTAGCCTCCTTTGCCTGTTGTCACGGGCTTGACCAGCCGGCCATTGTCGCTCCATGCTGCCATAGAATACCTTCACCCAGGAAAGCATTTATCCCAGATTGATTTCCATTCCCGAATCAGTGTAGGATTTATGGCAATCTTACTCACAATATGAACTGCAAACGTAAAAATAAACTCCAAAGGAAAAAAACCACAACAAAGACAAAAATCTACTTCTCAATTCCAGAACAGGATGAGAAAACCACAACATAGACAGAAATCTACTTCTCAATCCCAGAATAGGACGAGAAAAAACTATCGGATTCCAAAAACAAGTACCCAAAAACACCATGGGAGGAGATAAGCATTGTGCTTCCCTCCAACTCAAAAACAAGGTAACATGTAGGCACTAATAAAAGCAAAAAATAAAGTATATTAAATTGTAGCTTTTAGTTTTGTCAGTAACTAAAATTATCAAGTATAGAATTTGAATTAAATTTCTCAATAATTTTATTCTCATTTTCACAACTAACAAACTATAAGCTAAACTATATCACATAAAAGGTCTATAAAAGACCTACAAAAGAATTAAGAATAGTTAAATACTAGTAAAAATGTCACTTAGTATTGCCTCTATATGTCAAAATCTCAAAAAGAAGATGAACGCAAGGGCAGCATGTGCAAAGATGACTATTAGACTTCTAATCATATTTTAATTTTACAATTTTCTTACAAAAGATATATTCAAAATAGACAAACTAGCTAGTTTATGGTGCAACAATTTAATAACTCAAATAATTTTTTTACAACAAGAAGAAACAACAATAATAGAATAACCTATCCAAAAAAAATAAAAATTAAAAATTAAAACAACTATAATTTGGAAGTCATTGATGCAATTTAGAATAGAAAACTAAAAAAAAAAAAAATACTTACAGTTGAAAGAGAAGTCTACTTGGAAAAAAAAATAAAAAAATCTATGAGAGAAAATTATAAAATAAATAAATAAGGATGCAATTTGAAAGAGGTTCATACTTTTCAATTTAGGGTTTTTTTTTTTTTTTTTTTTTTTTTTTTTTTTTTTAATTTATTCAATTAGTAATCTATTATAACGTACAATACTTTGTATTTTAAAAAAGAACCTAACACTATAAGTCTATATACATACCCTACGTAGCTAATACAAAAAATTCAATAAGGAACCGCGTATAGGGGCGTGAATTAATTACTTAACATTTTTTCATAAAAAAATAATTTTACCACGACCCTTGCTGGCCTTATCATGGCTCTGTCACTATATACATCCCCTACACATTTCCATCCATACAACAAAGTTTTAAATCCAAGATTGAATTTATGGGACCCAATGTGGGTCCCATAAATCCAATGGTAGATTTGAAAATGAAATCTGTATGATATAAATTTATATTATTTCTCGTTTTGTTGAAATCTCAATTTTGACGAGTTCTTGTTGAGATCTCAGTGAGAATGTTGATCAATTACTTAACAAATTTTTTAATAAAATAATTTTTTTTAAAAAAACAATTGCAGATGCCACGGCCCACTACTGGCCTTAACATGGCTCTGCCACTATGCATTCTTTTTCTAGAATGATATATATATATATATATATATATATATATATAATTAAAAAAAAATTTTAAAAAAATATTGTTCCAAATAACCTCGTTAGCAATCTTCAGTCTGCATTTTTTTTTTTTTGGCCCATGACAAAATATGATTTTGTGTCTCGAATTCCTTTCTCACAAACATGCCACAAAGGCGAATCATAAAAATGCTTATAAACTCTATCCAAATTTGAACAACAACAATCCAATAATTCCTGGAACGAGAGATACTTCAGATCTCTATTAGGATTTTTGATTGCATATACTACTGCAAGTGTTTCTGCCGCAACAATGACCCAATAATAGTCTAACACAAAAAAATATAATTAATTTCAAAAGTAACAAGTCAGTTAAATTATCAAATCTTATTATTTGTCAAATTTTGTTAACATATTATCAGTTTTTTTTTTTTTTTTTTAATAACATGTTATCATTAATTTGATTGAAAATGTAAATTACTATCTATTTGATTGTCAATTTTTGAGTGCAGCACTGGAACTTCAGAATTACGCAAATCTCATTCTGGATCAACCTATCATATTAATCAATGTATAAGAATATATACAAGTTAATGCTTAGAAATCTTCCAAAAAAAAAATAAATGTTTAAGGAAAAGCTTACAATACGTGATCGGCATTTACTCAGATTGACATCGAGTCAATGCTGACCACAAGGAAGGAAAGGGCTTCCGCTTATTGTTAAATGTGTGACAAAAATTCCTAACCTCAACAAAGATCCATTGAACGAGGCTATTGATCACGTGGAATTAGATAACAAGTCCAAAAAATTAGTGATTGTCCAACGTTGCTAGAATGTGTAGCCATCCCTCCCCCATCCTTTTCCCCAAGAATTTCTAATTGCAGAAAATTCTGATTATCCTTGTTCGTATCAAAACCAACTATCATTATAGCATGCTGACTACGTTGAGAAGCATTCAGTTTTTGGTCCTATCCTTGGTATAGCTAATTCTGTCACATGATAACAAAAAAATAGAAAAAGTAAGAAAATAATAGTTTCTTTTTTTAATGACAATGGTAAGGAATTACACTTACTCCCGTTAGTGTCAAAAGATTCGGGGTAACTTCCATATAAAAGGAAGACTACAGACGCATTCCATAGTGCCAAATTCCTCCCAATCATCCACGATCTCAACGTAATAAAAAATACAGAATGATACAATCCCTACACATCTCCATATAACAAAGTTTCAAATCCACTATTGAATTTGTGTGACCCAATGTGGGTCCAATAAATCCCATGGTGAATTTGAAAATGAGATATATATGATATATATTGATATCATTTCTCGTTTTGTTGAGATCTCAATTTTGACAAGCTCATATTGAGATCTCAATTTTGACAAGCTCATACTGAGATCTCACTGGGAGCATGGATCGATTTTTAAAAGAACTAATTGCAGAGGTCACGACCTTTGCTGGCCTAAAGGTGGGTCCGCCATTGTGCATTATTTTGCTAAAAAAAAAAAAAATTTAAAAATATAAGTGACAGCAACTCGATCAATTATCACAACAAAAACAAACAAAGTTGTAAAGAATTAAACAAATTAATCTCTCATTTAAATGTAATTCTGTTACCTTCTAGTGCTTGCTCACACTCCCTAAAAGACAAGGTGAAGTCATTAACACCTACGGGCATATTGCAACTCAACACAGCTTGATAGGTCTTGGTCTAGCCATCAGCAGACTCCTTGGCCTTAAAGGTTACATAATACCTGATATCATTGCTAAGCTGAACCATTGCTTTCAAAACCCTCACAAAATCCAGTATAGGATCTTCGAGCTACACACAAAAGTCACCATGAACAAATAATTATTGCCACAGAAAAAGAAGACTATAAAGAAATATTCATAAATAATAATAATAATATAAAATAAAAAAAAATAAAAAAAAAAGAAGAAGAAGAAGAAAGAAAGAAACCCCAACCTCACGGGCCCTGATATTGTATTTCTTGATTGCTTACTCCGAGCATAGCATGGCCATGCGGGCTTCATCCACATTTAATAGATTGCAAGGTTGAATTAAAGTACCACAATCGATGACCCCGGGTATGGGATCAATTTCAAAGCCCTATAACACTGTTAAAGCTGCAAGGCACAAGCATATATATAGGCGTAGTAGACGAAGGGAATTAATTTTACTTACACCACTCCTCTCAACTTGTTCATTGTAGCGGACGAGTTTGTCATCGGTCATTCGATGCCAATCAGAAATATCATCAGAGTAATCAGCCCTCCCCATTGGTTTCCTCCTTCTATCTTTTGGATGAATTGCCATTTGCTTTTTGGGCTTGTCGTGGCAGATCTCGTTGGCATCGGGATTAGGGTTCAGGCGCAAGGATCGCCGCAGAGGAGCAGGACCCGAGGTAGGGCGAGTTCTCTTTTGTGGTTGTTTTTCTTCGAGAAGGCGATTTCCTCCTCTCTTCCCCTTTATCTCTCTCTCTCTCTCTCTCTCTCTCTCTGGCCAGAAACCCTAGCTTTTAGCAGCCAGCCAACAATGAACTTGTTCTATTTGTTTTTAACTAGTTATAGCAAACGGCACCACCGCCTTAGGGATCCGGCTTCAGTGCTGTGAATAAAATAACAGCAAATATGCTGTTAAAAAATAGATGGTCTAGATTTGATGGCAGAAATTTTAAAAGGACGAACGTTTAACTCTAATGTCTAATTTTAAAACTAACGTTTTCCTACTGGTCAAAACACGAAGCAAAAAAATAGACCGCAACTCCAGACATTTGGCCACACGATCTCCATGGTTTGAGCTTGGTAAGCTCATCCTCCACCCCAACTCGAAGCCAACCACCATAGTGTACGTAGTTATCCTACTCCCAAAAAAAAAAAAGGTGGTGCTCTCATTTTATGTTATTTTTCTCAGTTTTCTTTTCTCTTACGTTTTAGTTGTTGAGATGACTTCGGGATATAAACAAAAATGTGAAAATGAGTCCTAAGATGTTGTGGTTGTTCTAGTTTCTTAGAGTACTTTTCGACAGTTGACCCATTCAAAGGCAGATTAGTTTTATCACAAAACACCTTGGACAACAAACACATAGAATGCACTCTTACCAAGTTACCACCTGGGCTTGGATACCTCCATAAAAGTCATGAGTTGCATACGAATTGAACGTTTTAGGCTCAATCCGTATGCAACTCATGACCAAAATATGTGGGCGATTGACGCGGGGATAAAGGCTCTGTTTTAGAACATAGAAACAGAGATGAACAAAGGGAAAAATGGACTTGGATGCATGAGCCCAAGCGGTGGGTGTCGTGGTCAAAACAGTGGCCTTGGAAACCTACCAAAATTGCAAGCCTCAAATGATGGTGGACATGGCAATGGATGTAACTGCGAGGCATTATCTTGATGATGCCCTGGTTCTTCTTCCATTGGAATCGCCATGACCTGATACCCATATCGGAATATGGTCATGATAAACTTGTTTTTCTTTTTTGTTTTCAGTTTGGTTGTTGAGAAAACGTAGGAAATTGCATAGAAAATCACAACTTTACAAAAACCCCAACTCAAAAAAGGAATCTGATAAAACTAATATGCCACTGAATCTTGCAAGAAGACGTTAGTTTTTTGCTTCATGTTCTGACTGGTAGGAAAACGTACGTTAGTTTAAAATTAAACGTTAGAGTTAGACATTATATGGTATCTAAATGACGACGTCGTCCTTTTAAAATCTCTGCCATCAAATCTAGACCGTCTATTTTTTAACAGCATATCTATTGTTCTTTTATTTACAGCACTGAAGCCGGATCCCCGCCTTAGAACAATCCAGAAACCCAGCAAAATAAAATAAAAATCAGATCAAAAGGAAATCAGGATTAATTGTGGGGTGGCTCGCGCGGTCGTCTTCAACGGAGAAAATGGAGAAAAAAAATCAAAATTTTAGTCAAATTTTAATTAAAAAATTCACTTTGAGAAATGCTTCCGTTCCCTCTCCTCCTTTTAACATTAAAAAAAATCAAATTCAATAAAAAAGAAAACCAAAAACAAAGAAAAATGTACTTTTACTTTTGAATTTGATTTTTTTTAATGTTAAAAGGAGGAGAGGGGACGGATGACATCCGTCTGTAGCATTTCTCATTCACTTTTGCTATTTTATATAGCAACTTTTTAATAGCACCAAGCTAGTTAAACAAAGAGAACTTCAACATAAATGAATTTTTTGCTTGAACTGCACGCAAGTCGACATGTGAAACTATAAAAATACCCATACATATAAATGATTGATTCCTCTCTAATTTCTATTAACCGAAGAAGATTCAGGTCCTCTTGATGGTTGATGAACATCTTCTACATTAATGCTCTGTTTATTTCGATGTAAAATGGTTTCTGTCGTAAAATAGTTTCAGGGAAGTCATTTTTCAGAAAAATATTTTCCGTCGAAATTATTTTTCGATGTTTGGCGTGTACGGAAAATTACAAATATTTTTTATATTTTAATTTAATCATATTAATTTAAAAAAATTAAATTTTATTCACAAAATAGAAAATGTTAATATAAAATAATATAAATTTTTTTTTTTTAATATTTGGCAAATACAAATTCCGGCAAAGTTGCCAGAATCCGGCCATTTTTGCCGGATCTCGGCCAGTTGATTGGAAACCGGCCGTCCTGGCCAGTTTCCGGCCAGTTGGCCTGGATCCCGCCGTTCTGGGAGGATCCCGGCCGGACTGATGTCGGGGGTCTGGCCGTTCTGGCCAGATCAGGCCAGTATCCCGGCCAGACGGCTGGATCCGTCCAGGCTCTCGGCCAGATTGCCAGAGATCCGGCCGCTCCAGCTAGTCTGGCCGGAATATGGGATGGTATCTCCGGAATTCGGCGACATCTGCCTGATTTCGCCAGATTCTGGCATCGACTGAAGTCGGAATCTGGCTTGTTGAAATCCGACAATATTCAACTTCTTGAACGTAAAGGTCGACTGCGTTGTTTAAAAGAGAGTCGACTGTATCTACCATTTACGGAAAATTATTTACGCTTTTAAAAAGCGTAAATCATTTTTTGAAATTTATTAAGCATTTTTGGTAAAACAGAAATCGTTATTTTCGCCCCTACCAGATATCGAAAAATACCGAAATCATTTTCCAAAAATCATTTTACGCCGAAGCAAACGGAGCATAAATGACATCTCCAACGTTATAGTAGAATACTCCAATTTTTTTTTTATTATTTTTATCTTTTTCTTTTTCTTCTTTTTTTTTTTAAAAAATAAAAATAAAAAGGATGAATTAGCTTTGAATTTAATAGGATTCAAGGTATTATGCTCTTAAAAAAAAAAGGTATTATGTTCTAAGGCTAGCTAAGGCGGTGCCGTGTGCTATAAAAACAAATAGGAGGGTTAATTCAATATTGGCTTCTAAGCTAGGGTTTCTGGCCCCACAGAGAGAGAGAGAGAGAGAGAGATGGATAAGATGAAGGGGAAGAGAGGAGGAAATCGCCCTCTCGAAGAAAAACGACCGCAAAAGAGAACTCGCCCTACCTCAGGTCCTGCTCCTATACGGCGATCCTTGCGCCTGAACCCTAATCACGAGGCCGACAAGGTCCGCCACGACAAGCCCGAAAAGCAAATGGCAATTCATCCAAAAAACATAAAGAAACAAGTGGACCTCTTTGATTTCTTTGATAGTTTCTCTGTTGTGCATCGAATGACCGTGGACGAAAACCGCCGCTACAGTGAACAAGTTAAGAGAAGTGGTGCAAGTAAAATTACTTCCCTTGGTCTACTACTTCTATCAGTATGCCTGCAGCTTTAATACTCGTTCGTTGCAAGGCTTTGAGGTTGACCCATTCCCTGGCGTCATCGCTTTCGGTTTAATTCAACCATGGGATATTATAAATGTTCCGGATAACGCTCGCAGATGCATACTATATTCGCATAATGCTATCGACACATACAACACCAAGGTTGGTGTTTCTTTCTTTTCTTTTAAGAGGGAAGTTTTCTATTCCATATACGGGAATAATAATCACAATAATTATTTGTTAATTTTGAATTTTGTGTGTAGTACGGAACTCAACTGAAGTTTGTGAGGGTTTTGAAAGCTATGTGTCAGGGTTGCGATGCTTTAAGGTGTTATGTAACCTTTGAGGCAGAGGATCTTGCTGATGGTGGCCAGACTAAGACCTATCAAGCTGTGGTGCGTTGCCAGATACCCATAGATGTTAATATCTCCACGTTGTCTTTTAGGGAGTGTGTGCAAGTGAGAGGTAATGGATTAATTTGTTTAATTCTTCACAATTTTGTTTGTCTTTGTTGCATTAATCGATTCGCTGCGGCTTATCTTAAGAATATTTTGAGTCCATCTCTTGTTTTAAATCATAAGAACCGACTACTGTAGGAAAAACTTGCTGGTGATATTTACTGCTAATTTAAGTGAATTTTATAGATGTATGATCTTCAGCTTTCATTTTTTGTTTCAAGTAGGTTCAGGCTGTCGCGGAAAAAAATGGAATTGGAAAGGTCACTGACTTCTGCGACGGTTAGTACTTCATATCATGACATGCATGAAAGCATGGTTTGATTTTTCTGAACTGATAAATAATATTTGGTTATTGTGAGTTGAAGTAATTATATATTTCTTTGATTATATAAAGTGCATATGATATGATGAAACAAGTGAATAGGTTATGAGGCAAAGCATATTGTCACGTATCTCTCGGCATTAAAACATTGACTTATTGGTGGATGGCTGTTTATATGCAGGTGAACGGGGGGTCATATGAGAAGATTTTTCAGCAGTGACATGCATATAGAGAGTTTAAGGAGATTTTTGGAAATATGTAATACCTAAGCTACTCATCAGAAAAAGGGAAATATGTAATTACCTAAGCCTAACTTCTTCTTTTTTTGTAAGAAGCTAAGCCTGGACTTATTTGGTCATTGGAATGTTGACTTACTGATGCTTATTTGGTAAATATTATTATTAGCAAGTCCTTTAAATCTGTGTGTGGATAGTTGCTATATTCTGGTACCTTTCTCTTATAAGATGATTCAATGAGCTTTTCCCTCTGTGAAATGTGACTTGTGTGGTTTTTTTTTCTCTTTAGGGGGAAAGGGGAACTTGATTGAAAAAACTGAAATGGTATCACTAGAATTTTTGTGGCTTTTAGTGACACTAGTTTAGTGTTTTTTCATTCTTAAAAATTGCTTTTAACTTGTTCCATCTCTTTCGTAGTCTCTTTTGCTCACACGCTAGGGTTTAACATATTTGTTTTGTTCTTGATATGAACTGTTCTTGGGCAAGATCTTAGAATGTATGGTTCGTTATTTTTGATCTTACAATCTCAAATTGTTTTTTGTTTTTCCCTTTCTCCACATATAAAAGTGATATGTATCATTTAAGCATGTGAGAAACACATTTTTTTTATTAATATTTTATAAACCACTAGTGCTTAATTTTCGGTGTTTGATACTCGGAGGCTAGGGTCCGGCCAACTACCTACATTCCCTTAAAAGGAGGTAGCGCCCATTAGATTGGGCTCAGGGAGCTAGCCGGCCCATAAGGCTAGGACACGCGAAGTTGTGTACAATTTATTATTAAATCACGTGAAGGCTCAAACTTTGTTTTTAGTAGGTCAGACTCAACAAATAAAATATTTAATTCGGAAGGTAAATGACAAAGTCAAGTTTCGAACTCGGGACTTTTGCTCTAATACCATGTTATATCATCACTTCTCCAAAAAAATTAAGTTGATATGAAGTAATAAATTTAATCATTCAATCAATAGTTTAACCTTTATAATTTGACTAACTCTCCTACGTACATGCGAGAGTTTGTATACAATTTATAACCTGATGATTACAACAATTTGATATTGATTACAAAGACTTTGTATTTAACACTGCATGAATCTTCATGAGTAATTATATATCTTATCTTGACTGGAATTGAAGTTCTTGATCAATATCCTTAACGCAAAATAACATGAGCTATATATAGCAGTGCATTGATCATTCCATAAAATTCTATTTGAATATTATGTCGATACAGATCAATATTTCTAGAGTTTTTAGAGAATTTTATCTTGTAGAGTTTTAAAATCTCAACTATTGTTTCAAATCAAATGTTTGATATTTTGCATCGCAGTATTTATCATATTTATTAACTCAAAATATATGGCACATTTACAACCTCTGTATTTACCTAATATAAGTATTTTTTATTTTAAATAAATACTGAGAAAACAAAATCTCATTAACTATTTAATTCAGAACAATAGTTGGGATTTTTATGAACTTTAGAAGGTAGAGAGCTCCCTAAGAAGCTAGCTAGATGATTTTGATTCACATGAATGCAGCGCGCTAGGACTTCTCTATATAAGAATTTTGCATATATACTAGTTCAAATTTTTAACAAAGGTTGATTAAATGACTACTAAACTTTGACACATTAGCTTCGTGAGGTATTTGTGTGGTATGTAGCATTACTTTAAGAACAATAATCACTTTTCACTGCTAAATAATTTAAAAATATAACAGCAAAATCTTTTGATAATATGTTGCAAAGTCTTCCGAAAATTAAAGTAATTTTAGAATTTGACCATAGTCTTTTGAAAATACTCTCATTTTGGCACTTCAAAAAAAATCAAATTTACCTCTTATAACTTTTAATCAATAAAAAATATAAAATAAATATATAAATAAAGAAGGAAATGAGGGTGGCTAGCGGCGAACCCATAACCACCATGGTGGTCGCTCACGGCCACACCTTATATTTGGGTGGCCGAACCCCACCTTTGCATTTCACTCTTCTTCTTCTTCTTTTTTTTTTTCTTTTTTTTTTTTTGTAATTATTTTGGTTTTAAAAAGTGAAGGGTATTATATGAAGGAAGATAGAAAATTCATCACGTCCGTGGCACGTAACCAATTTTCTATCCAAATAGACAGCAAACTCTAATGGAGTGTCTTAAATGCAACAAATTGGTAGTTTGATAGATTTAAGTGACACACCTGTCAATTCATGAAACTTTATAAAAAATGGTTGATAATTATGAGGCTAAAGTATATTTAACTCTTCTAATAAATTGGTGTTCTCTGTTTAACTTGATGCTAATATATATGGGAAATCATCATCTTAGTCCCAACAAAAATAGCTATCATGAACCCCAAGGAGGTGGCTCAATTGGTCAGAGCTGGGGGCTTCTAGGGAATAATTTTTATGGGGTCATTAGTTCGAATCTCATTGGGTGCTACCTTCCTCTTGGGGCCAGCCATCTGGACATTGCCAGTGATTCAAATGCTTAATGGGGGTAGTGGCGGGTCTCATGGGGCACATGGATTAGTCCATGGTTCCTGGCAGTTGGTCACTGCACTCAGAAGGTTCGACTACCACTTTTGGGTGGACCAGTTATTCAGCGAACGAGGTACATCGAAGCTTATAGGGCTGTGGTATACCATGATAAAAAATAAAAAATAAATAGTTATCATGAGTTAGAAAAAAAAATATTAGTTAACTATTAATATCATAACTTAGTAATGAATTTATGGCTTAACTTGGGCTTTTCATATGTATGAGATAAATCATGCCAGCGCGCACCAGCTGCACCATTATACCTCGATGGTTTTGTCATAGTTATCCATTATTATGCTAGATATAATATAAGCATGTGCACTTTTAACTGCTATACCCAGGGATGAAATTAGGATTTCTTATCGAGGGAGTAAAATAAATAAATAAAATTAGTATCCATTAATTAGGGCTAACAAAATGTAAACAAATTAAAGGTAAGGCAAAAAATTTTGTTTCTTAATATATTTCGATTTTCAACTTATTCACCTATCAAAATGGAATGCATTAATGTTCTTTAAATCTTGAAAATCATCTACGATTGAATATGTACTGAATTTTGCAGTAATTTTTTTTTTTTTCGATGTACAACATTAAAGAGTCAATTAGAAACTCTTCAATTTTTAGTTTTGTAACATTCATGGCTAAAAGCCTAAAAGTACCCATTTTGTAGTTTAGAAACCAGAAGAGTAATCACAAGTGCAACAACTCAAAAAATAAGTTGATCTTATGGTGTTCACCAACTATTCTTGATGTTAAAGAGGCTTTCTTTTTTTTAGCTTTCACTATCAATTTAGCAACATTTTCATTATCTGGACTAAATCCAATGTTTCAAGATTCTCAGTACTTATCACGAGGTTTCTCTTTTACCATGTTCATAAATACATTTTGATATACATCATTAGGTATTATATATTTTTTAAGCTGATCTCAATTTGAAGTTTTTAAAATCTTAACAATTAATTTTAAATTATTTACATTTTATCACTAATTTTAATTTTAAATTATTTAGTTTACCATATTTAGAAAATCACAAGTTTCATCTCACTTAACAGTAAATGTTAGGATATTATGGTTAAATGTGATGAAATTACTCTAAAAACTTTAAAGAATCCGATTCTACCATTTGAAAGAACAAGTCCAATGAAATATCTTCTTATTTGCTCTTGTTTATAAATCACACTCTTAATTTGTATGTGATTATGCTTACTCTAATTCGATCAATACAATGTCATGATACAATATTGTATGAGATAAATAATTACCAAATGCTTTGAATGCTGAATGCATCAATCTATACTAAATAGCAATTGAGAGTTGTTTTAGTAAAGAATATCAAAAAATAGAAATTTGATTCCTCAATAGCAAGAAAATTTGGTTGTCTCGATCTTATGACCTTTTCAAATCATACAAAATGCCATTTGGTTCACTATTTCATGCTTGATTTGTTTGCCTTATAGGCTTTATATGAAGTTTGAGTTTGATTCTAACAGAGGCCAATCGGTCAATTAAGCCTTTTAATGGGTAGGGGCCGAACTTAATTGTTTGATCTAAATACAATATATTTAGGGGATAGAAGTTTTGCAAATAGCATTACTCATAAAATAAAGAACATTTTTTTCTTTTTTCTTTTTATTTTTTATAGAGAATGGCAGCTCTACATGCAAAAGTCCAAAGCATTTTATGTTACGTAAATAGGCTGGATAATTTGATAGGTTCTGAGAGAACTTAAACTTTAAATTCTGAGGGGACCTAAACCTTTTCAAACACAAAGTTTAGGATTAATTCTGATTTCTTTTTATTAATCATTTATGCATATAAATAAGAGAATTACAAAGACATAGAATAAGAGATGAACTCCAACTTCTACCCTAAAATAAACTTTTAATACCAATAAACTACTTGGAGGTAACTTCAACTCTAACTTGAAGAAACCCATTACTAAATAACTCCTGCACCATAATGTTACAAATAATTAAAAGACTCCGACTAATTAGATAGATAACTATAACTATCTTTATTTAATTAAACTACAATTACATTAAGATAAACTAACATAAGTTATGTCAACGTCTTCTATATGTTGTAGAATTTTACTTCTCTTGATCATATTCCATATACTAGGGGAGAATTATTATTTTTTTCTATTTTAAATTTGGCCAAAAGTTTCGAGTCCCTTGAAGCTGAATTTGTCTATTAAATCTCTGAATAAAATCTTCAAATCTTTTGTTTAGTTCCTCATCGGACATGGTTGAAAACTGATCCTTTTCTTCTACCTCTGGTTCTTGCTTTTGATCAGTCTCTTATGGAATATATTTAGTGCATAAGATTCATCAACCTCTTCCTTGCTACGTAGTGCTTTCTTCATCGATGAAACATATTGTAGGAGACAAATCATTACCAAATTCTTTGAATGATCAAGGCATCAATCCATCTAGACTAAAAAGCAATTGAGAGTTGCCAATTTTAGTAAAGAAAATCCAAAAATAGAAGTTTGATTCTGCAATGGCAACAGAATTAAGTTGTCTATCATGACCTTTTCAAATCATTGGTTGTCTCTTATGACCATTTCAAATCATACAAAATTATTCCATTTGCTTCATTATTTTACGCTTGATTTTTTTGCCCTATAATTAAGCTTAATTATATGAAGTTTGGGTTTGATTATATATAATAGGGGCCAACTAGCCAAGCCTTTCAATATTGAGTAGGAGCCAAACTTAATCGTTTGGCCTAAATGCAATACATTAATTTTTTAACTCTATATAAATAACTTAAAAAGGGAGATTTTCAAAAGAAGGTGGGGTCTATTGCCTTTGCTGGCCCCCCTCTCGGTTCGTCTTTAGCTACACTAGTGTTAAATAAACAATATGAATGGTTTGATGAGGAGGACAAAGTTTTCGCTTTTAAATTGAGTTTGAAGAAAATTTTTCAAATCTAGTCTATTAAATTAACATATGTACACTAAGGAAAAATAAGAAGAGATAAAGTTGAATGTACAAGATAAGCAAGGAGAAGATATAAAGATAGATTTTGTTTTCACTTAGACCATCCGGTCGCAATGGCTTAGCTCATATTTCTATTTAAAATAGATAATCAAAAGATACTATATCTATTTTAGCTAATGAACTTTTTAAATATTATTTCTTTATCTTTATCTTTTTTTACAATCATCGTTTTTCAAACGATCATATTTTTCAACGGTCGTTTTTTTGAAACAAAATGATCATATTTTTTAATCAGTTATATTTTTTAACGGTCATTTTTTCAAACAGTCATATTTTTCAAACATACATTTTTCTAACGATCATATGTGGAGAGAATGTGAGAAATGTGTGTTCTTTGTTGGAGAGAAAGAGATAAAAGAAAAGAGGATGGAAAAAATCTCAAAGAAAGAAAGAGGAAAAGAGAGAAACTAATAAAAAGTTTATGCATTGGTATTCTTGCATTTTATATGCATAATCAAATGGCGTGAGTTTTTGGTGTTTTGATTAGCCATTTTAGCTAAAAAGACAAAATGACTGAGCCATTAATGATGCTCAAGCGTATCTTGTAATGGTAGATGTGCAGTAGGTTTCTATCTCATAGCAATTACAATCATGTAAAAACTCTTGAAACTGTGACTATTAATACAATACAAAGGCTATCACTAAATAGTGAAGCCAAAATCTTTTCCAGGTACTGTGCTCGTTTGTTGTACGTACGAGAGCCTTTTAGAAATTTGTTACCCATGGCTACCACATATTCATCTTCTTCATCCACCACCTTAAACACGTACACCATTCGTACTTAACCATCTCCACCTCTACTCTAGTTAGCCTTCGTAATCAGATCACACTGAAGCTCACAAAGGACAATATCTCTTGTGGAAGGGTCAACAAGTACCTCATCTTCGGGGGAAAAAACTTATTTGGTTACCTAGATGGAACTACGCTACCTCCTTGTCAAACTATTCCCCTCACCAAAAGATGTTAACCAAACCATTGACAATCCTGGTTTTCTGCACTGGATTAAACAGGATCAAATGATCCTTAATTAGCACCATAATTTCATCTCTTTCCGAAGGCATTCTCACTTTTTTTGGCCTCACATCATGCAACTGTGATATCAACTCTGTTGATTTATTTTATTGACTACATTCTGTCGATAAAAACATTGCCCTGTCAGGGACACCAAATTTTAAATGGACTTTCAGAAGATTTATTGCAGAATATTAATTCAAGAATGAAAAAAGCTTAACAAGGCAATATCTGCACAGAATATTACTAAAAATGAAGGGTCTTGATGAAGGAAATATTCTTGAGACTTTACAATTCAAGCAAAGTTGGTTTTCCTTGCAGACCGTCCCGTCGGTTAGAAGAAGTTAAGTGTCCAGATGCCAACCTCAGAAAGTCAGAGTTCAATACCTGTTTAAACAGCCCAAGGAACTCAAACCACCAAGAGCTCCTATTCGAAACCTGTCCAGAGTCCAGACAGCCAAGCAAACGTAAACCACCGAGAGCATCCTTTTGCAAGGATGTCCAGATGCAGAAGTGAAGACTACAGACAAAGAAGCCTTTTGTGCAACGGTCAGGACGCTAGGGTTCAAGGTTCGGACGCACTTCAACAATTTTATGAAGACGCAGTTGAAAAGTCTGGACGCCAAAAGTCATGTCCAAATGTCACCTATGGAAGTCCAAATTTGAATAGAATTAGGATTTCTTCTAGACATTGCTTCTTTAAGGATTCTGAATAGAATTCCAAGTGTGTTAAGAGAATAGAGTTTAGGCAGAAATTATTTTATGTACTATTTCTCTTAGAGTATTTGTATTGTAACCGTTCAACCATTTGAAGCCTAACTAGATATGAGATTTAGTTAAAGGAGTCAATTGAAGAACTCTACAGAAGGAACTAGCAGAGAGGCGCTCAAATATACGTACTTGTTAGAGTTCAAGGTTCCACTACTGCAAGGGTATTGTGAGTATTACTATCTTGTAACTAGTTATTTCTTCAGTTAAATGATTTCCTGAGTTTGACTGTCCCAGAGTGGTTTTTATCTTTGGTACAAAGAGTTTCCACTTCTTAACCAAAATGTATGTATCTATCTCTTTACTATTTTTATATTTTTGGTTGCATGCTTAGTTGCAGTTGATTTTTTAGAGTCATTATTTTTCAAACTCGCCATTCTCAAGAAAGGCAGCTTGACTATTGCTAATTATTACAACAAATGACATCCTTTTCAGACGCTTTGGATTCAACTGACGAACCACTCAATGATTTTGAATGGTGTCTATATTTTGGCCAGTCTCCCTTCTGAATTTGATTTCATGGTGACTTCTATCACTATTCTTATTGATCCCATGTCCTTTGAGGAATTCTATGGTCATCTTTTGACTCATGAATCAAGAATTGACACACATATTGTTGACATACATTGGTGTACTTGTAGCAAATCTTGCTGCCATAAATTCATCCAATTGCAACCAGGGGTCTCACTAATCAACCAAGACAAACTCAGGCAATAAAGAGAACATGGGAAGATCACGTTTTCTCAAAAGCCTGGTCTGATATTATTTGTTGGCCGGGATCTTGTACATCATCATATACACAGCGATATAATCTCAATGATCGCTTTAAGAGAACATTGGAGGATCATGCTTAAAAAAATCAAAAAATTAAACAAAAGGGAGGTACTTACATGCAATTCAGCCACTCCTTGGCAATTGGACAATTTGATTTTTCTTCTTTGCTTCTCAAGTACATGGTTGCATATAGGGATTTCAGAACATTGGGATCTTCTCGTCAAGGACAAAAGATCAAGAGAGTGGGCTCAGTCTTGTGATTGAATTGAGTTCATCTTATGCCTCATAGACACCTGTACTTATGGGCTTGAGACTACTTGGAGAATGAGGCATAAAACCTGTCTCCAAGCATGGGGGAATGAGGCTAGGGGTTAGAGATAAAACTCTAGCCCTTTAACTCTTAATACATGGCAATGGCTAGGGTTTTATCCCTAGCCCATGTGCCTCTATTTAAGTGGCCTGGGTTGGGTTTTATCCGAAGCCTAGTTCCCACTTACGTGCCCCGTGCCAGTATTTCACACTAGCCTATGTTTTAAAATAAACAAAGCTCAAATAAATAAATAAAAGAATGATTGGTTTAAAATCTCTTAAATTTATTTTTTTCCTCTCTCTGGTTCTCGTTGTCTAGGAGAACAGAGTAGACGTAAACCTCCTCTGGTCCCCACTGGACTCAGAGTTTAATCTTGTTTTTGCTCCTTTAGTCTAGTATCTTGATTCTTTATTGATTTTGTTTCTTTTTTGGGAGGTGTTGTTTGGTGACTGTTTTTCAATTCTGGTTTTTGGTTCGATGGAGGTCATATCAAAGATGTGGGGTAATTTCAATCTATCTGAGAAGGAAGATGTGGAAGTACACATAGGTGAAGAGAAATCTGATCCTTTGCTAGGTAGGGGTCTTTCGTGCTTGGTTGGGAAGTTCTTAGCAGATCGGGTGGTCCCTAAGGATCTGCTTAGGGTTCATATGATAAGGGAGTGGAAGATTTTGGGCTCAGAATCTTTTAAGGTACTTGGAGAAAATCTATTTTTGATCGAGTTCGCACAGGAATGGGAAAGGATCCAAGTTATGGATGGGAGACCGTGGATTTTGTTATTGCTGATTTTGATGAATTTACACCTCCTTCCCAGATGGTTTTTGACAAAGTATTGTTTTGAGTAAGGATGTTTAACCTTCCTCTATCATGCATGAATTCAACAATTGGACGCCAAATTGGCTCAACTGTGGGAGTGGTGGAAGAGGTTGAAGCAACTCGGGGAAATGGCATGGGGGGAATATCTCCGGGTTAGAATTGTTATTGATATCTCCAAACCACTAGACCGGGGGAGGAAGATCAATATCAAGAGCAAATCAACATGGATAGTATTTACGTATGAAAAGATGCCTAGCTTCTGTTACAATTGTGGTGTTATTAGACATGGCAGAAACGGATGTGAAGTAGGGAGAAATCAGGTGGAAGGGGGATTACCAGGGGAGACTCCGTTTGGACCGTGGCTCAGAGTATCTCCTGTCTTCCGCAAATGGAGGGGAGGTCAAGATAGAAGAGATCACAGGTGGGCTGCTCATGATCGACAATGGCGGCGGGACAGTGACGGTGGTGATTCCAAAGAGGACGGCGGCAGGTCTAGTGGCGCGGATCAGCATAGGCATAGCCACACGAGATGTGTTACATGTACATCATTTGTACATCACTTTTTTAAATCAACCATTGGATTTGTAGGACCCATATGGGTCCAACAGATCTAATGGTTGATTTAGAAAAATGGTGTATAAAAAATATATAAGTAATGTGCAAAAATCATTTCTCTAGCCACACGTAAGTTGTCCTACAAATCGGGTTAGTCCCGATTTTCCGGAGAAGGCCATGGAAGATGGTAATCTAGGAAGGCGACTTTCACGGCATGATCTGGGCAGTAATTTCCAGGATAACTACTCTAACGAATCAAAGCTATCTGGTGGAGATTCGAAAGAGGAAAATCAAGGGGAAGATATGGATGACTCAGGGAAGGAGGCGGATAATAACGGAAATCTCCCGATTTTCGAGGAGATTTTTACTGAAGGGGGGGAAGGTGGATCGAGGAAGAGTTTAAAAGCTGGAGTAGAATAGCAGATGGTATTTCTAGTAGCAACGTGGGCGGGTCTAAGCCTCAGTACATTGGCACGTGGGACTCATCTTTGGGCCGCATGACATGGCAAGATGTGGGAGATGGGCTACATGAAGTCCATCTAGATTAGGACCCGACGTCTACTTCCTATTTTCCAAAGATTAAGCCCAAGCTTTCAACTAACTTATTGACGAGGCCTCTCTCAAATCCAGTCACCACTTTGTCACCATCAGAAAAGAAGGAAAAATCTGGAAGGGTGCAACCACTGTTGCACGAGTTTTCTGGAAATAACCCTCTGCAACCGGTGTTTTCTAGCACTCAGTCAGTTTCAACACGAGAGCCAAGGGGGAAGGATGCGACCAAAACGGCTGTGGTGGCCACAAGTAGAGCTCAGCGAGGGAGTTGCACTTCGGGCCAGACCTGGAAAAAGAAGATTCGGCCCCCCCAACCTGCTGTTTCTACGACGTCACCTGAGGAAGTTATATCGGAGAAGAGGAAGGGGTACAAGAGTAGAGAGGAGGTGGAGACGGGACTTCTCAAGAGAGGTAGGCTAATTGATGAGTCTGTTTCTGAGTTACCTATTTATTTGGTGGAGGCTGTTGAACAAAGAAACCCAATTTGGTTTTTCTCATGGAAACCAAATTAAATAGTAAAAAGATGGAGGCTATTCGAATAAAATTTGGTTTTGATGCCATTTTCGTGGTTGATAGTATTGGCAAGAGTGGTGGTCTGGCTTTGATGTGGAATTTGGATAATGTGGTGCAAATTCAAAATTACAGTAGATGGAATATTAATGCTGTAATTCAGACAGACAGTACAGCCAAGGAATGGAAATTTTCGGGATTCTATGGTCATCCTGAAGTGGCCAAGAGACCGGGGTCATGGGCTCTTCTTCGACACTTAGCAGTTTTGGCTCCAGTCCCATGGTTATGCGTTGGTGATTTTAATGAGATCACATTTGCTAATGAAAAATCAAGCAGGACATATCGACCTCGAGGCCAAATGCAGGCTTTTCGAAGTGCTTTGGCTGATTTGGGTTTCCATGGACCTAAATTCACCTGGTATAATGGGAGAAGCGAGGGAGATTTGATACTGGAAAGGCTAGACAGGGCGGTGGCTAATCTGGGATGGACTGAGATATTTAATGTGGTAGAAGTTTCTGTTCTTGCTCGGGTCCAATCGGACCACCATCCATTGTTGGTGGATTTTTCCAGCAATTATGATATAAAATGGTCCAAGCACAGGAATTTCAGATATGAAGCGAGTTGGACAAAACAAAAAGACCATAAGGAAATTATCAAGGAGTGGAAGAAGAAAATTACTACCTTGAGTCCTTGGGCTACTATCCAATCCAAGCTCTCGGGTTGCCGCAGATCTCTTAAAAAATGGGTTCGGAAATAGGTGCACTCAGTTGAAGAGAAAATTCAGCAGAAAGAGCATGAGCTTAAGGAAGTCCAGATGCAAGCTTCTTCTGAGATGGCCACTGAGGAAGAACCAATCTGAACAGAACTAGTTTCCCTCTTGGAACAAGAAGAATTGAAATGGAAACAGAGGGCAAAGGAAAATTGGTTGCAGTTTGGAGACCGGAATTCTAGTTTTTTCCATGCAAGTGCAAAACAGAAAAATAGACGAAGTACAATGAAGCAAATTAGGAACAAGGAGGGGCAGATTTGTTCTACCAAGGAGGATATAGAAGGGGATTTGCTCTCATATTTTAGTGAACTTTTCACAAAAGGTGAGAACCTAGAGGTGACAGCTTGTGTGGAGGTTTTGGAAGGCAAAGTTACATTGGAGATGAATCAGCAGCTTCTCTCTGAATTTACTATTGAAGAAATATCAGCAGCTCTACAACAAATGTCGCCTCTTAAGGCACCGGGACCAGATGGTTACTCAGCATGCTTCTATCAGCATAATTGGTCTACGGTTCATCCAGAGGTATGTGCAGCCATTCTTTCTTTTTTGAATTCGGGTACCATGGATCCAGGCATAAATGTCACCCTCATTGCATTGATTCCTAAAGTTGATTTCTTCGGGTGTGTTACGAATTTTCGGCCTATATCTTTGTGCAATGTTATTTACAAACTGATTTCTAAGGTACTGGCAAATAGGTTGAAAGTAGTTTTACCTGAAATTATATCCTGTTATCAAAGTGCTTTTATTCTAGGGAGAATGATTAATGATAATATTATTGCTACATATGAAACCATGCATTTTATGCAAACCAGAATGTGGAGTAAAGTGGGTTTTATGGGGATAAAAATTGATATGAGCAAAGCTTATGACAGGATTGAGTGAGATTTTTAGAAGCTGCAATGTTAAGATTGAGTTTTGATGCTAGGTGGGTGTACTTGATCATGGCATGTATTCGATCGGTTTCTTATTCGGTGGTTGTGAATGGGAATCCAGTTGGCCTTTTTAGTCCCTCCAGAGGCATAAGGCAGGGAGATCCCATCTCTCCCTATCTTTTTTTGATTTGTGCGGAGGTATTTAGCTCATTACTCCTCAAAGCAGAGAAGAGAGGTGTTATTACAGGAGTACCTACATCTCCCAGGGGCCCCAGTTTAAATCACCTGTTTTTTGCAGATGATAGTCTTCTTTTTTGTAAGGCTAATTCGGTGGAATGGAGAAGATTATTGAAGATCCTTGAGATTTATGAAGCAGGTTCAGGGCAAAAACTTAATTTGAGCAAGACTTCTATTTTTTTTTTTTCAGTAGGAATACTCCTTTGGAGCGTAAACAGGAGATTTTGCAGCAATCTGGATTGGTGGAATCTACTAGGATTGAATCCTATTTGGGCCTTCCCACTTTTATTGGAAAGTCTAAACATTTGGCTTTCCAGGATATTGTTGAAAGAGTGACCAATCGGCTTAGCAATTGGAAAATTAAATTCCTCTCCCAGGCTAGAAAAGAGGTTCTTTTGAAGGCTGTGGTTCAAGCTATTCCAACCTACAGTATGGGGGTATTCCTATTACCGATCTCCTTGTGCAAGGAGATTAATAAGTTGATGCAGAATTTTTGGTGGTCTCATATGTCTAATAATTCAAAAATACATTGAATGAGTTGAGAAAAAATGGGAAGGGCAAAGTCTATTGGAGGTCTTGGGTTTAGGGATTTGGTGTCTTTTAACAAGGCATTACTTGCTAAACAGGGGTGGAGATTGTTACAGGACCCGGATTCCATGGTAGGAAAGATCCTAAAAGCAAAGTATTTTCCCAATGAGAGTTTTTTGAAGGCCAAGCTGGGTTCGAAACCATCATATGCTTGGAGGAGTTTATTTGGCTCAAGGGATTTATTATTTCAAGAATTATTATGGAGGGTAGGAGATGGGAAATCAATTAGGGTTTGGGTTGATCGTTGGTTGCCTATTCCGATCTCTTATTCAGTTCAATCTACCCCAAAAATCATTTCTGCAAATGCTACAGTGGATGAGTTAATTGATGTAGAGATGAAAGTGTGGAAATCATGTCTTATTAAGGAGGTTTTTGAAGAAAATGAAGCAATGGCTATTTGCCAAATTCCTTTAAGTCCGGGCTTTCCAAAGGATAGGATGGTTTGGATGGGTATCAAAAATGGTGAGTTTACTGTTAAAAGTGCTTATCATTTGTGCAAAGAAATATAAGATAGAGAAGGGGGCCAATGTTCTAGTGGGGTGAAGGGGGAGGAAGTCTGGAAAGCAATTTGGTCTATGGAGGTACCTAATACGGTGAAGGTTTTTTGTTGGAGAGCTTGCAATAATATTTTACCCACCAAAACCAATTTTTTCCTTAAAAGGGTGGTGGATAACATGAAGTGCCCTTGTTGTGAATTTGAAGATGAGACCATTTTACATTTATTGTGGGAGTGTCCAGCAGCGAGGGATGTGTGGGGGGGGGACAAGCCTCATGTTTTCATAAATGCTCTTGCAGTGTACTTGATTTTAAAGCTTTATTTGAATATGTTATGAACAGGTTCACTAAGGAGCAACTTGCTTTGATGGCGGTGATTTGTAGATGCATATGGTTGCGGCGAAACTCATTGATATTTGAGGGTATATTTCTACACCCAAACACCCTTATGATGGAAGCTATTAATGCCCAAGATGAGTATAGAAGATGCTTGTCACCTGAGGCTAGAATTGAAGAAGGCCAAACCTCTTGTTGTGATCGACGAAGTAGGTGGACATATCCTTCGGAAGGTATTTATAAATGCAATTGGGATGCGTCGGTTAATGTCACAAAAGGATGGGTTGACTTGGGCATAGTGGTCAGAGACTACTATGGTTTGATTTTGGGAGCAAAATGTATTACGATGGAGATGGTGAAAGATTCTAGTTTGGCGGAGGTAATGGGTGCATTATATGCGGTGCAATTTTGCAAAGAGGTTGGTTTTTTTGACGTTTTGTTTGAAGGGGATGTCAATACAGTAGTAAAGGAAATTAATTCAGCCCCCCCTTTTTTTTATCTAAAATCAGCCATTTCATTGAAACTATCTATGATGAGATGCAAAGCTTCAGATTGGCGAAATTCTCTTTTACACCTAGAGAATGTAATATGGCGGCGCACACTTTAGCAAAGGAAGCAACCCGTAATAAGGTTGAGCAGATTTGGTTAAAAGACTTTCCGTTGAGTATTTTATCTATTGTAACTAGGGAACAATACTGTCCCTAGATCCTTTTTGTGGGATCAATTGTTTTTTCTGAGTATTGATTTATGTGATATTGGAATTTTCGTTCAAAAATAAATAAATAAATAAAAGAATGTCACCATGGTCAAATTACATCAGCTTGAAGAAAGACTCAAAAAAAAAAAAAAAACTAGTTCCAAAAGGCTTGTGACACTTGTCATCTCATGACTTGTCACAAATTACAAATTAATTATAATTGAGTTCATTAAAAAAATTTAATTGCATTCTAGTTTATATTTTTTTTTATTTAATCAATTAATCCCATAGATAATTCTTGTTTTGTTAACATTTGATTTCTCCATGAAATATTCTATAGTTGTATTAAAGTCATAATTGATTGTCACTTTAATTCACTCTATCTTTTCCTTGAGTACCCAATTTGATCACAAAATTATTGTCGTATTTATGAAATCTCATTTCATCAAGTATATAATTATTTTAATAACTCTTACTAAAATGCTTTGGCCAGAGACCGAGAATAATTATTCCATTAAATCTATCTCAATGAGTAATTTCTTATCTCTTTGATTTTATCAAAGAATTCGGATTTCTTCTTGAGGTATGATGTTCCCACAATATTATATGTGATAACCCAACACACTGAGAATTTTTACAACAGCAAAGCTATCACTCCTAAATGCATCAAAGTGACATCCATTAATTCACATTTGAGTTCATAATTCTTTTAGGATTTAGAATCAATGTTATAAAAAGTCTTAGAGTTTCACATCATTCTTTTTTTCCGTGTTTTAGAAGAATGACAACTCTAGTCCGTTCAGTGCATTCTATCTGAACCAACATATTAATCTGAAGTCTCCACTTCACACGATCAAGATTGAAGTATTATAGTCTTAACAAATGGAATGTCCAATTCCATTACTGACTGCGAACAATTAATAGTTTATAAATCACAAGGTTTATGGTTTAAAATTTTATGTGTAATAATCTCATTAGTTACACCATAAACCATATTCAATGCAATCTATGGACCATTTACATGTACATGATAAATATTTATCATAAAATAAGTACACTAAAGTGAATAAACAACTTTATTCCATTTAAATCAAAATGTCTTACAAACTAATTGGAGTTTAGGACACTACCCTAATAATGGATTCATGCAAACCGGTAGCTTCTCCCATGTCTTCTGCTTCTAAACTCTCACAATTTGATGGAAATGCATTCTCTGATCAAATTTTATACTGCAGCATTGTTGGGTCACTATAATATCTCTCTCACTCGACCGGATGTATTATTTGTTGTCAACAAAGTCTATCAATACATGCATCTCTGTCTCTAGATCTAGCACAGAGGCCGAATATTGAGCCTTAGTTGCGACACCTACTGAAATCACTTGGCTTTAGTCTCTGTTGTGTGAACTTGGGATTTTTCTCTCACACCATCGAAATTATGGTGTGATAACATTGGTGCTATATACATGACTGCTAATCCGATATTTTGGGTGCAAACTAAGCATATGGAACTAGATTTTCATTTTGTAAGGGACAAGGTTGCTTCTAAGCAGTTGACAATCAAATTTATTTCTTCTAAAGACCAGCTTGCTAACACCTTCACCAAAACCCTTTCAGCTTCAAGACTCGCTTTGCTAGGGGACAATCTCAACGTCGCTTCTCTATCATTGAGCTTGAGGAGGCGTATTAAGACACAATTTGATCAACTATCATTGGATAACAATCAGCAGCAGAAACGTGAATACCATGGGAAAAGAGGAAGAGATAAAGCCGAACAAAATAACCATGGAGAAGATATAAGGTATAGTTTATTTTCACTTATCAATTTATTTTGTAATAGTAGATGTGCAGTAAGTTTCTATTTCACAAAAATTACAATCAATCTTGTAACAAATCTTCTAACTATATCCATTAATACAACACAAATATTATCACCAAATAGTGAAGCCAAAATCTTTTTCAACTGCTTTAGTATAATAAATTGGATTAGAGGAATCTTTTTAAACCCGGTGTAAAAGAAAACTTTGTCCAAGCAAGGGCTAGGGACAAAAGAGTAAAGAGCAGAGACCAAGAGCAATTGGTTATACGGTAAACAATTATGCTAACATTTGAGGTCTTCCCTTCCCAAATAACATGGTTTTAAAAGTTAGGCACATATGGTTATTAATGTTGTGTTTTTAATTATTGACAAATTTGATGTCAAACCTTAATTGGTTTATTCAATAAAGGAAATAGTCAAGTAAGGAAGAATATTGCAGAGCATTCCTCAAGAAAATTAAAGAGCCAAGAAAGAAAGAATATTGCAGAATATTCTTCAAGAAAATGAAAGAGCTGAATGGTGAAAATATTGTTGAATATATTAATCAAGAAAAGAAAGATATGTGATGTGGAAAATATTCGGCATAATTAATTGTTCCTAATTTGTTCTTATTCTACTGACAAAAAGATTCCTTATATGTGCACTGCTTAATCAGGGACACCATATTTCTAGAGTCTTCCATAAGGATGTCGCAGAACATATATTCTTTTATGGAAATGACTGATCATGACAAGTATCTTCATAGAATATCTCTTAAGAAGGCAAGTTCCTGTTGAAGGAAATATTCTGGAGACTTTACAGCTCAGAAAGTCAATTTTCCCTATAGCTTGTCCGGACGCCCAAATGCCAGGGTTCGAACGCCTAGCTCAGAAAGTCAAAGTCATATGAAGGTCTGAATGGTGCAACAAACGCTAAAGTCCGAGAGCAAAAGTCCGGAAGAAGTCCGAACTGCCTAGCAGATGTGAGCCACAGAGAGCACCCATCTGCATGAAGGTCCATATGCAAATGTGATGACTATGGACAGTGGAAGTACTTTATGCAACCATCCGGATGCTAGGGTTGTAGGTCCGAACGCGCTTCAATGATTTCATGAAGTTTTAGTTGCAGGTCTGGACACCAGAAGCCAAGTTTGGACTCCGCCTATGCAAATCTGAGTTTGCGTAGAATTAGAATTTATAAAGCCTATTTAAAGAGGCTCATAGGTTGCTTATTTGTAAGGGGAATCTGCATAGAATTCCAGTGTGCTAATAGATGGTGTTTAGGTAAAGATTATTAGATTTGCTAGCTCTCTTAGGAAAAACTTCACTTATAATCCCTGATCTTTCATCACTTTTAAAATAAAGTACCCAAACTTTAAAATGTATCAATTTAGAGTATTCATCTTTTATTTTATTTTTTTTATTATTATTATTATTTTTTAATTTCAACATTCTTTTAGAAATTTTCGTTAAATTCTATCAAAACTTCCAAAATACCCATGTTTTTCCTTAAAAAAAAAATAATAATAAAATCGAAGATTCAAGCATGAATATTTTTGTAAATTCTGTTAAATTAATTCTAACCAACACCTAAATCCTTACAATTTTTTTTTTTTTTCCTAAAAACAATTAGAGGTATTTTGGAAATTTTAACAGATTTAACAGAAAATTCTAACCAGTGATTGAAATTGAAAAAAATTGAAAGATGAATATTTTAAATTGACTTTTTTTTTAAAAAAAAAAAAAAAAAATTGTGTACATTACTTAAAAAATGATGAAAAATCAAAGATTATTAGTGAAGTTCTTAAAAAAGAAAATAAATAAATAAATATCATATGCAATGATCATTTTCCTTGACTTATATATTTGAAGCATAAAAGGTAAATTGCTATAAAATGCAGATAAGTCTGAACATGTGTGACCGTAAAAAAGAGAACGAAATTTTTTATAGAGAATGACAGCTCTACATGCAAAAGTCCAAAGCATTCTACACTAACCATTGAAAGATAATAACATAGTAAAAAAGAAAGGACAAGACACAAACAAGAACTACATAAGAAAAGGCCAGCGACTGTTCCTCTAATCCTCTGAAAATCTACTTCTCTTCATATCCCATATATTAGGGAAGATTTTTCTTTTTTCTTTTTTCTATTTTAAATTTGGCCGAAAGTTTCTAGTCCCTTGAAGACGAATTTGTGTATTAAATCTCTGAATAAACTCTTCAAATCTTCTGTTCAGATCCTCATCAGACATGGTTGAAAACTCATTTTCTTCTACACTTGGTTGTTCATGCTTTTCAGTCTCCGACCGCCTTTGAATGTTCTTCTCCTCATCAACCACTCCTCGTTTGGTTTTTTCCGACTTACTTGGACGAGGATAAGTTGTTGCATGAATCTTATCCTGCAAATCTTCCTGATGGCTTGGCTTTTCGAAACCAGTTTCTATATATATTACTTTCTTTTCTTGCAAATCATCAACCTCTTTCACGACTTCCGGGGGTTGTGAAACGATGGATGAGGCATTCTTCATCATGTAGCAGTACTCTTCGTAAACATCTTGTTGTGGTTTCGATGAAGAGAAAGCACCAGAGTCAGCGGCAATGATGAGGATGAGAGTGTTGGAAATGAAGAACCAAAACTTGGTGGTGTTGAAGAGAGTGGAAGGAGATAGGTCGAAGATATAAAAGATAGAAATGTAAATAGAAATGGAGAGAAGAAAGGCAAAGAAGGACATGCCCTTGGCCTTTTGAGGATACTCTTTGGAAGATTTGTAGGATTTGATTGAATCTTCCCCTACATAATTTGGTGGAGGTTGGGTCATGTTTGGGCTTAGATTTCTTACTAGGGAAATTTCTTTGGTTATTAAAATTTGAGTTTGGTACGTAGAAGTACTCAATGAAGAGGGTTTATATATATATATAGGCCGGGTTGATCAGGCCGGGTGGCAAATAATTGAAGCATAGTCAATTACAGATATCCCCTCTACTTTTTTCCCAATTTCCTAATATGTCCTCACTAACCTTATTTAGTACATCTGAGAATTGTTTATACTCATTTCACATCAATTGATATAACGTATTTTAAATAATATTTTGATATAACTTCACTTAAGGGTATCAAACTTTTACCATTTTTAATAGAAGATATCTAAACTCTAAAACGTCTCAATTTAAGGTATTAATTTTTTAGAAAATCTCAATTAGGGATCTTCAGTTAGGATTTTTCATTAAATCTTATCAAAATTTCCAAAATACCTTTGTGTGTGTGTGTGTGTTTTTTTTTTTTTTTTTTTTAATTTTTCAAAAAAAAAAATCAAAGATTTAAGCATTGGTATTTTTGTAAATTTCATTAAATTTTAACCAACACCTAAATCCTAGCAATTTTTTTTTTCCTCAAAAAATGATGAGTATTCTGAAAATTTTGATAAAATTTATCGAAAAATCATAATGGAGGACTCCTAATTAAGATTTTTCAAAAAATAAATATCTTAAATTACGACGTTTTGAAGTTCAGATACTTTCTGTCAAAATGGGTAAAAGTTTAACACCCTTAAGTGAAATTCTCTCTAACTTTTTTTTTATTTTTATAAATAAATAATATAAAAAATTATTTAAAACATTTTATATTAAAGATGTAATAAATAGATGTGAATAATAACATTGTACGGAAGGTTTGGAAGCAGCCAAAAGAAATCCGGTGATGGCTCATCTATATATGGAGCCTAGAGTGGTTGTGTTTGATAGCTATACAAACCAGAAATTTTAAAGTAAGTCAAATAGCAGTTGCCAAGTCATCACATTAAGACAGCATAGTGACACTTGGCAGTCCTGGGTCTATTCAAAATTTTGTGCTGTCATCCAAATACGTATGGATCAATATCTACTCTCAATTCCTAGCCTTGAACATATCCACCTAACCTCCTTAAACCCATGTACAGAAATATGGATTATGAACTGTCGTTTAAATTAGTTCTAAAACATGGATGAGTGATTCCACGTATCAAAACCCCAAGTTGTCGCTTTGCGGCTCCACAATGCAAAACACATTTGTTTTGATCCATATATTTGACTGCTTAGATCATCTCTCACAGAAGATGCTACATACACGCATGGGGCCACATTCTTTTAGGAGATTGTCATGATAAATGGTGAGGCTAATTAATTTAGGGGACAAACGTTAGATTCGACCAGCCTAATATAAAATAGGTTTAAGAGTTTTGAAGCAATTTTTTTTGGGCGAATTCACCCGCAATGGGTCACTAATAGAATGAGAAAATAATTACCAAAATTCCATTGGTCCTTAAAGGACCGGATACACTCCGATTATTGAGTCAATACATTGATTAATAAAATAATTGAATAGAAAAAAGTTTAGAGAGAGAGAGATAAAGAGAGTATTTCTGAACTTTTTTTTTTTTTTTTTTGAGAGAGAGAGAGTGCTTCCTTTTAATATGAGAGGCTTTCTAGAAATGATTCTTTAGATACTTGTCACGTGGGGGGCTTACAACCCTTTGATTTTGTTGAGTTATTTTGTATATAGCAGAAATTATTTTTCATGTAATGGGTTTGTAAATTTATTATTTATGTAGTAGGACTTTGTTTGAGTGGGATAAGTTTTTTTTTTTTTTTCAACAAATTAAATTTTCTGTTTTCAAGAACCCACCAAAAATTCACATTGAGACCCAAATGGTACTAGTGAAATACAACCAAGAGTTTCTTATGATTGATTATGGATTAAAAGAAGCTCTCTCCAGCCTCCAGGTGTATCTTTCTCTTTTTCAAAGTCTCTGCAAAAAGTCCTTCCTGATCTCAGGCAAATATAATGATGGGTTTGGGGCCAGCTCATTTGTTAATTAATTATTAACCTCTGATTCATGGTCTTACACATGTAATGCTCCGTATATATTGGGACCCACAAATATTAGTGTCTCAAATTAATTTACTTGGTTTTTACCACGTGTAGGGCTGATCAAAGGAGCATGGCGACAGTAAACATTAACATATGGAATTTCATTTTCATTGTCACGATCTTAACAATGATCATAAAATTATTTGTACTTATAATATAACTTTATAGTTTTGCTTCCTCTGGGATTTCTTGCAAAATCTTTGCATGGTCGATCTCCTTGACTTTGATCTCCATCTCTTGCGTGATACGTTAAGTTTGTGAGAGATTATTAAACCCATTAATCATTTTCACGCAGTAACCAGAGGAACACTCCAAAGACAGCAAGACAAAGGCCTTTTTTGTGTTTTTCGTTAAAGTATAGCTCTGATCCCCAAAGAAGCGCCATGATTTATGGTCTATCTTTTGGATTGATGATCGATGATATTGGTCAATCATGTCTTTTGATTCATTTAGTTAAATGAGTCAAATTTTTAAACTCTAATTTTTTAATTTTATATTGGGTTCGTAGGTTATGTCAAAAATTGTCTGTCATTATGTTGCATGTAGAATTTAAGTTGTGTCAAAGTATAAGTATAAGACTATATAGGTTAATCCGGTTTAACCCGAAGAATTTATTAAACGAGTCAGACTTTTTAACCATAACCTTTTAATTTTGTGTTGAATTCGCGAGTCGTGTTAAAAATTAATAGTTCATATATATATATATATATATATATATAAACATGCTTAATGAAATATTAAATGAACTCCCATTATGCCGCAGGATTTTGAGATGGATATTTTGACTTATAATCGCTTAATATATGAGCATCTTGGTTTTAGCTCGAACATTTTCTTAAAACACGACAATTTGCATGTGAAGAATATAATTTTCGACCATATATACGTCGTTGAAGCAATATATATATAAATATTGAAAAAAATGGTCATGGTGATTACGCGCGGTGAAGAAAACAAAGTAAAATATGTGAAATCAACAGTGCTGTTGTGGCTTGGTATCAAATTATGGCCAAAAACACCACCACAAACTGCAAAATGACTCATAACAATCAACCATCAACACAATCTTGGTTGCTGTTTAATTGGTTGGTAGGAAAGTGAGAAAAAAAAAATTGCACCTCGATGGTGTTAGGGAAGGTGAGGACGAAGTCGTCGTCGTCGTCACTGCCGCCGCCAAAGGGGGGGGGGGGGGTGGGAAGAATCCGATGCGACACTCTTCAACAACATGTTAACATGTGATTTTCCATTTTGCATGGTGGCACTGAATTTGGCTGAGAGAAAACAAATCTCAAAGTAGTAGAAAATTTATTTGGCCAAAGGGGGCGGTTGAGCCACCTCCTCTTCCGGCATTTTTTTTGTTTAGTTTTTAGTTTTTAATTTTTAATTTTTTATATTGTATGTGACAAATGTCGTTATATAATTGAATTTGACGTGATTTATTAACGAAATCTATCAAGATTTTGAATGAAAATGGATAGTAAAGACTTATTAATTTGTTATTTTAGCATGATTTGCATTTTTTCCGAAAACAAATTACAAGAATAAGAGACAGAAAAATACTTATAAAGAGATACATATATGATAGTCTTTTGCTCATCAGAGATCCTTAATAAAATAATTCAAGCAAAATAATGGATGGCAGATCGTATAAGGTTTAAAGGCTTATAACAATAGGATTTTACCATTGCGCTTGATCTGAAGTTAATTGGTGCACAAAACTAGGAGAGGACATATATAACAAAGTCAATGATCAACTGTTTTCTAATTTATTTATTTATTTTTTAGAAAGATTATTTGTAACTTTGGACGCTTAGAAATATGCAAATATGCCCTACGTACGTACAACTATGAATGATGAAGCTACTGATGATTTGATGTAAGACTCCTTACCAACCAATCAAAATTAGATTAATATATTGATTAAATATTAAATTAATATTTTTTTTTATTAATTTAAACTTCTGAAATAAATGATGATTCAACTTGAAGAACAAGCCCTCTTAAAGATAAGTGTTAATTGGCATACTGTCTTCAAATAAGTATATGTATGTTACGGACCTTTGAAACTGAGCATGTAACGGGGGATAGTAGGATAATTTAAGAAATTTGATCTAAGGACGGTGGTTTGGCAATAATTTGTCTATGTTCCTAAAGACAGTACCAGCTAAAGAATCAATTGCTCGTACACGAACCCTCGTACTAGGAGAGCCTGAAAACGAGGAAAAATATCAAATGTAGACTACCTTTTCAAGTGTTTCGGTAGGAAATCACTCCGATGCTTAAGTTTATGCATATTTCGTTGAAGAGACTAGATTATTCAAAGAAGGCTTAAAGAAAATGTTGTGTCTCTGAATTGATCGCTCTCTCTATTTTATAGTGTTTTCCCGCGTTGTTTTAGATAGAGGGGGCTTCAGGTATGACAGAATTGATTCCCTACCCTTATTTTGTTAGGAGAGTTTTTCATCCTGTCGAGAACATCAAGGCATACGTTGGGTTCTTCACGTGGCGTAGCTACGATTTCCTACGATTTCATCTGCCTTTGCAGGGACGGATTTAAGGAGGGGGTATAGTCCATGGCCCCCTCAATTCCAAAATACCAAAAATAAATAAAATTAGGTAAAATAAAATAAAATTTTGTCTCTTAATTGTCCCCTACCAACAAAACTTTTGAACCCCTAACGACTCCTGTCCATAAAAATTTCTGGCACTGTCCTTGTGCCTTTGTATAGTTAAGTTACTCTTAAAGTATCAAACCACTATTTAATCTCTCTCTCTAGATCTCCATGCCCTTTTCTTTGTGATCCATACACAGTCAAGAATGGAGGGCATGTCCTTAATTATGCTTTGAAATATCGTTATCATGGCCTACGAGTCATCCATATATATGCGACAGCTATATATTCAGTTAATAATAGAAACCATACACGGTAAAAAATGGCCAGAGGCTAGTCAGGGTTTTTTTTTTTTTTGTCAAAATTTATATTTAATATACTTTTGGGTGGTTGAAATATTGTTTTCATTGCATATATTTAAACCTTATGCGAAAACTCTATAATTAGTTCATCATTCCCGTTGTTCCAGTCTTATGGCTTATATATTTCCGGAGCATTAGGTTGGAAAAGTATTCTTAAAGCAGTGGCGGAGCCTGAAATTTATTTTTGAGAGGCCGGTTTATTTTTCTTTATGTTCTAAATTTTATTATATACAAAAAATATAATAAACACAATCTAAAATAGAAATGAAATATTTTATAACATAATATGAGTATAACAAGAAATATATATGTGTGCGCGCAACAATTGATTTTTTTTTTTTTTTGAAATAATAGATTTGATTTCATTCATAAAACCAATAGAACAAACACGCTCTACAAAAAACAGAGTCCTAGATTTTGAGGATACAATTTCCCGAAAACACGCTGGGAAACAAATTAACCATACACCTAAAATTTCTCTATAACATTCTCCATGTTGGAAGTTTACAATAACTATTTTGTCCCCAAAACTTGAGAAGAAACTGCTCATGTATAACCAAGTCTTTTGCAATTACTTCCGATCTTTCCGAGGAAGTTATAGAGCAATTTCCTTTGCAACATAACTGCTGCTGCCTCCTTTGCCTGTCATCACGGGCTTGACCAGCCGGCCATTGTCGCTCCATGCTGCCATAGAATACCTTCACCCAGGAAAGCATTCATCCCAAATTGATTTCCATTCCTGGATCAGGGTAGGATTTATGGCAATCTTACCCACAATATGAACTGCAAACGTAAAAATAAACTCCAAAAGAAAAAAGCCATTAACAAAGACAAAAATCTATTTCTCAATTCCAAAACAGGACGATAAAACCACAATATAGACAGAAATCTACTTCTCAAACCGAAAACAGGACGAGAAAAAACTAACGGATTCTAAAAACAAGTACCCAAAAACACCATGGGAGGAGGGAAGCATTGTGCTTCCCTCCAACTCAAAAACAAGGTAACATGTAGGCACTAGTAAAAGCAAAAAATAAAGTATATTAAATTGCAGCCTTTAGTTTTGTCGATAACTAAAATTATCAAGTATAGAATTTGAATTAAATTTCTTAATAATTTTATTCTCATTTTCACAACTAACAAACTACAAGCTAAACTATATCACATAAAAGGTCTACAAAAGACCTACAAAAGAATTAAGAATAGTTAAATACTAGTAAAAATGTCACCTAGTATTGCCTCTATATGTCAAAATCTCAAAAATAAGATGATCTCAAGGGCAGCATGTGCAAAGATGACTTTTAGACTTCTAATCATATTTTAATTTTACAATTTTCTTACAAAGATATATTCAAAATAGACAAACTTGCTAGTTTATGGTGCAACAATTTAATAACCCAAATAATTTTTTTACAACAAAAAGAAACAACAATAATAATAAAAAAAAAAATTATTTTATAATATAAATAATAGAATAACCTATCCATAAAAAAATAAAATAAAGAATTAAAGCAACTACAATTTGGAAGTCACTGATGCAATTTAGAAAAGAAAACTAATAATAAAAAAAGTACTTACTATTGGAAGAGAAGTCTACTTGGCAAAAAAAAAAAATCGATGAGAGAAAACAATAAAATAAATAAGGAAGCAATTTGAAAGAGGCTCATACTTTTCAATTTAGGGCCTTTTTTTTTTTTTTTTTTTTTTCAATTTGTAATCTATTATAACCTTCAATACTTTGTATTTTAAAAAGAACCTAACACTACAAGTCTATATACCTACCCTACGTAGCTAATACAAAAAATCCAATAAGGAACTGAGTATGGGGGCGTGAATAAATTACTTAACAATTTTTCTTAAAAAAATAATTTTTTTTTGAACCAATTGCAGAACCACGATCCTTACTGGCCTTAATGTAGCTCTGTCATTGCATACATTCCCTACACATTTCCATCCATACAACAAAGTTTCAAATCCAAGATTGAATTTGTGGGACCCAATGTGGGTCCCATAAATCTAATAGTAGATTTGAAAATGAGATATGTATGATATATATTTATATCATTTCTTGTTTTGTTGAGATCTCAATTTTGATGAACTCTTGTTGAAATCTCATTGAGAACGTGGATCAATTACTTAACAAATTTTTTAATAAAATATTTTTTTGTTAAAAACAATTGCAGATGCCACGGCCCACTACTGGCCTTAACATGGCTTTTCCACTATGCATTCTTTTTCTAGAACGAAAAAAAATATATATATATATAAAAAATAAAAATAAAAAAATGCTCCAAATAACCTCGTTAGCAATCTTCAGTCTGCATTTTCTTTTTCGGCCCGTGACTAAATATGATTTTGTGTCTCGAATTCCTTTCTCACAAACATGCCACAAAGTCGAAACATAAAAATGCTTATAGACTCTATCCAAATTTGAACAACAGTAATCAAATAATTCCTGGAACGAGAGATCCTTCAGATCTCTATTAGGATTTTTGATTGCATATGCAGCTGCAAGTGTTTCCGCCACAACAATGAACCAACAATAGTCTAATAAAAAATTTAATAAATTTCAAAAATAACAAGTTAGTTAAATTATCAAATCTTATTATTTGTCAAATTTTGATAACATACTATTAGTCTTTTTTTTTTTTTTTTTTAAATAACAGGTTATCATTAATTTGATTGAAAATGTAAATTACTATCTATTTGATTGTTAATTTTTGAATGCAGCACTAGAACTTCAGAATTACGCAAATCTCATTCTGGATCAACCTATCATATTAATCAATGTATAAGAATGTATACAAGTTAATGTTTAGAAATCTTAAAAAAAAAAATATGTATAAGGTAAAGCTTACAAGACGTGATCAGCATTTACAAAGATTGACACCGAGTTAATGCTGACCATAATGAAGGAAAGGGCTTCCACTTGTCAAATGTGTGAAAAAAAATTCCAACCTCAACAAAGATCCCTTGAGCAAGGCTACTGATCACGTGGAATTGGATAACAAATCCAAAATATATGTGATTGTCCAACGTTGCTAGACTGTGTAGCCACCCTAACATAGCCATCCCTCCCCCATCCTTTGTCGCAAGAATTTATAATTGACTAAAAATTCTAATTATCCTTATCCGTAGCAAAGCCAACTACCATTATAGCATGCTGACTACGTTGAGAAGCATCCGGTTTTTGGTCCTAGCCTTGGTATAGCTAATTCTGTCACATGATAACAAAAAAATAGAAAAAGTAAGAAAATAATAATTTCTTTTTTAATGACAATGGTAAGGAATTACACTTACTCCTATTAGTGTCAAAAGATTTGGGGTAACTTCCATCGTACCACATAAAAGGAAGACCACAAACGCATTCCATAACACTTAATTCGTCCCAATCATCCACGGTCTCAACGTAATAAAAAATACAGAATGATACAATCCCTACGCATCTCCATACAACAAAGTTTCAAATTCACCATTGAATTTGTGGGACTCAATGTGAGTCCAATAAATCTCATAGTGAATTTGAAAATAAGATGTATAGGATATATATTAATATCATTTCTCGTTTTGTTGAGATCTCATTGGGAGCGTTGATCAACTTTCTTAAAAACTAATTGCAGGGGCCACTACCATTGTTGGCCTAAACGTAGGTCTGCCACTGTGCATTATTTTGAAAAAAGAACAAAAAAAAATTCAATTTCAAAATAAAAACTTATTCCTTATAACCTCGTTTCTAGTCTTTGGTCAGAATTTTCCTTTTCGGCCATTGACAAGATATGATTTTGTCCCCCGAATTCCTCTCTCATAAACATGCCATAGAGCCGAATAATAAAAATGCTTATAGACTCTATCCAAATTTGGACAACAACAATCCAATAATTCCTAGAACGAGAGATCATTCAGATCTCGATTAAGATTTTTGATTGCATATGCTGTAGCAAGTGTTTCCGCCGCAACAATGGCCCAACAATAGTCTAACACAAAAAATAAAAGTAATTTCAAAAGCAATAAGGCAGTTAACTTCCAGTGTACCACATAAAAGGACGACCATGTATGCATTCCTTAACGCTTAATTCGTCCCAATAATCCACGGTTTCAACGTAATCCAAATGTGCAGAATGATACATCCCTACACATCTCCATACGACAAAATTTCATATCCACTATTGAATTTGTTGGACCCATATTCAATGTGAGTCCCATAAATCCAATAGTAGATTTAAAAATGAGATATGTATGATATATATTTATATCATTTCTTGTTTTGTTGAGATCTCAATTTTGATTAGATCTTGTTGGAATATGAGGGCGTTGATCAAATATTACTTAACAAATTTTCTTATGAAATAATTTTTTTTTTCAAAAAAAAAAAACCCAATTGCAGAGGCCACAACCCCTGCTAGCCTTAACGTGGCTTTGCCACTGTTTAAAGGTGAAGGAGTAAGAGTATCGTACCAAAATATTAATTTATATTAGGCATAATTATCCAACACACGCGTTACGTTTAAAGTTGTTGAAAGACTGATAGTCTTTCGTCAATCTTGCTCTAACCGAGTGTCCAATAACTAATTAATTGCCACACATTTATAAACTCTAAGACAACAAGAAAGTTATGGAATCAAATTCTCTCTAGTTTATTTGAATCGGAGAAAAGCCGATTACTTAAATGAAAAGGTAAAATTCTTATTTCATATTTTTTTTGATTGGTTCATTTGAACGATAAAGTATCCGCGTGCTAAAGTTATTACGACATTTGCATTTGGTCTAGGGTTGGCAATTCGGGTTCACGGGTCGGGTTCGTGTCGACCCGACTGACCCGATTACATAAACGGGTCCGACACGAACCCGACCCGATTATTAATCGGGTTGTGACACGCGACCCGATTAATAATCGGGTAACCCGAACACGACCCGACAAACATGAATAATAAACGTGTCACCCGTTTACCCGACACGACCCGAAACGACCCGACACGAAATTGAAATTTGGTTAGCAAACTAAAAAGGTACCAAAAAAAAAAAAAAAGGGAAAAATAAAAACTGAGGTAGCACCGTAGCAGGTAGCACTCCATTTATCCATCTTTAGATTTCATATTCTCCCGAGATCTTAGCACTCCATTTAGAATGTTTCAAAAAAAGAAAAAGAAAAAAAGCACTCCATTTAGAAAAAAAAAAAATACACTTACTTTCTTTTATATATTATATATATATATATCCATACAACTAAGTTTTAAATTTATTATTGAATTTTTTAAACTTTACATCGGTCCTATAAATTTAAACGTGGATTTAAAAATAAGATATAAAAAATATATATAAAAAATGTAAAAGTATCATTTCTCTTTAAAAAAAAATGGTAGCAAAACATATTTATATGACATTGACAGATAGTATATGTGTTTGGAAGTGTTACCAAAAGAAATAGAGTAGGTCATTTTTCAAGAAAAGATTTGTAATGCTTCAATAGAAAGCACAGCAGTATAATTGACTTCAAATCTTTTAGAACTTTTTCTTTTGTTTATTAGAACCTTTTAAAACTTCTTTGTAAATTACTAAATTCCATTCTTTTCTGGTAAACCATACATTACTTTACATGTGTCGTGTCGCATTATTTCCATTACTTCAATTGTCCAACAAATTAATCAATTTTTCTCAAGCAACCCATAGTGGGTTAATAATCGGCTATATCCCCATCAACCATATTTAAGCTTCTTTATCAAATATTTAATATTTAATTATCTATATTCTGTTAAAATTTAAGAGGAATACAAAAAGAAAAATGCTAAGCTATTCCTCTCAAGTTAAACTTAAGTTAACTAAACATAACTAAAATTTTTACAACTACTAAGGGCAAAACATAAGTTACATAATTCAGTTTCAGTTCGTAAGGGCAAAACAAAACCCATAATTAAAACAAACCCTATAAAAAGAACGCATCCACATATAAGTCAATGTCAAGGAATATTAACAGAAGCTGTTCCTGATGAACTTGGAACTGGAACATTATTGGAATTGAGATTTAAAGTCAAAATATCTTCTTCAAGCTCTTCAACATTCATTTGTGTCAATTCTACATCAAAAGATAAGAAGAATTAATGTAATAAAAAATAATAATATAAGTTAATGAAAAAAATAAATATACAAATAACAAATATTACCTTCCTCTTCAAATAACCAATCCCGAGTGCATATTAGTGCCTCAACAATATCAGGTTTGAGCAAACTCCTATATTGATCAATTACACGTCCACCAACACTAAATGTAGATTCTGAAGCAACCGTGGAAATAGGAATGCTCAAAATATCACGAGCCATAGCAGCTACTATAGGATAACGACATTCATTTCCTTTCCAATAGGAAAGAATGTCAAAATCTCCATCCTCAGCAATTATCAGTCTGGGTTCATCGAAATAAATTTCTAATTGACTCTTATTTGCTTGAGCATTATTCCCGCCAGAATTAAAAAACGCCTACAATTAAAAAGATAACGTGAACATAATTTACTAAGTAGTTAAAAGTATATATATTATATTTTAAGTTACTAACAATAACACATAAATCACAACATAAACATATAATTTTACCTTCATCGTTGCGGAAGTCCGCTTGACAGCCTTGATTTGTGGTTGGGATGCTTGGGAATTAACATTTATTGTATCAAGAGATATGACGCTTGAAGATGTAGATGAGGAACCACCGTACTCCAAAAAAAGATAGATCATTTTAACACGAACATTACAGTACTGTCTACAATTATTAACTCCATAAAGCCTCGTATAACAGAAATTTACAAGTTCAAGCTTGTAACGAGGATCCAACGCAACTGCAATAGCCAATACTATACTAAATTCTGACCAATATTTCTCAAATTTAGAGAGCATTTGTGCTGACATTAATCTCTTATATTCATCTTCGCTCTCAACTTCTTCCTTCAAAGTTACATAAATGTCAAAGATCACAGGAAAGTAGAGGTTGGCTGTGGGATACTTGGTACCAGAAAACTCACATGCAGCATGGTAAAAAGGAGCCAAAAAACAACATATATGAGTCGCTTGTTCCCACTCAGGTGCAGTAGGACAATGCTTATAGTTTGAATCAATCATCTCTAAATAACTAAAAGCACTCCGATAATGAATAGCAGTCTCAAGCATAAGATATGTAGAATTCCATCTGGTTGGCACATCTTGTTTTAACCCATTTCTACTATCTAATGACATTTTATTCACAGCCAAAAGAAAATTTTGTTTTCTCATTTGTGATCCTCTAACATACTTCAGACTGTCACGGATCTTTTGAAGAGCACTATCAATCTCTTTCAAACCATCTTGAACTATCAAATTAAGAATGTGTGCACAACAACGAATGTGAAAAAACCCGCCTTCACAAACAAGGGCTTTCTTCATGTTCAATTGATTTCTTAATAAACCAACACAAACATCATTAGAAAAAGCATTATCCAATGTTATACTGAAAATCTTGGTCTCAATCCCCCACTCTTCTAGCAAATTATACGTATTTTCACACAAAGATATACCATTATGTGGTGGGGGCATGAATGAAAAGTTTAACACCCTTTTAGTTAAAACCCAATTCTTGTCAATAAAATGTGCTGTGAGACACATATATCCATCAGTAGTCAAAGAAGTCCACAAATCAGATGTTAAACAAATCCTACCAGGACAACCATTCAACATAACTTTAACTTTTTGCTTCTCCCTCATATGCAAATTTTTCAAATCAGCCTTAAGGGTATTCCTAGAGATAAGAGGTGCATCAGGATGCAAGTATTTTATCATCTCTCTCCAACCATCATACTTAACAAATCGAAAAGGAAAATCATGCTTAATGACCAAAGCAACCAACAGTTCTCTAAATTTTTTAGGACAAAATTTAGAGTTACTTACAGACAGAGATCCCTGACTTCTAGATAAGAGCATCTGCCCAACATCACGAGTGCTTCTCCTCGGACAATTTTCTATGTGGCGCTTCAAATTTCCAGTTCCATAAGTACTTGGAGCCAAGTACACAGCACCACACAACTTGCATTTTGCCTTTAACTTCTCACCCTCCTTACCATGAATGGCATCAAAATGATCCCAAACGGCTGAAGTCTTTCTACGCTTCTGGCCTTTTTTTGAATTTTTCCATTTCTCCTTCTCCGCACAAACAGAGTCGTTTTCTTCTTCTATCGTAGTCAATTCAATCACATCATCTTCAAAGTCTCTAACAATATCATCATCACCAAGTACTTCATTACTCATCTGCAGATATCATTATTAGTAAATTAGTTCTTCAATCCAAATTAGATAGTACATAAAATCTAGCTCACAAAGAAAACTTGAAACTTAAAAGGCTAATAATTTTACCTGCTCAGGCTGCTCTTGATCTTGATTCATGATTGGACACAAGTCACACTGTCACACAATAGATGACCGTCTATAAGCTAGCGATCGAAAGAAGTACAAAGAGACTTGAAACCTGCCAAAAATTTCATCAAATACCAAGGTCATGGTTAGTGCGCCACAGACTCATATATCTATGTGAAGAATGCATTCCCAAGCAACTAAGCTCAATGAATTAAGCAGGTGAAACTTCCATCTGCTACAGGGAAATGTCTAGCAATGAAAGAGGAAAATTCCAGCAGGCAGGGGCAAAGATCATAAGATCTTCGGCAAGAATTTCTCTCTTCCCCCTCTGATTAAATTAATTTAAATATTCCTAACTCAACCTCATGCAGGCCTCCAATGTGCATTCTTCTGCAACTTTTGTTTCAACTGATCTCAAGTATTGAAATGCAGGATATGACATGAAATGAAACCAGAGCAATGGTGAACTAAATTATAGTCTACCTCTGTTCAAAAGATTCAGCCAGCTGATTTACAGTGTATATGCCACGAAATTCAAGTTAAAGAGAACAAGAACAAATCAGATCCACAGGATAAATTAAGCGAAAAAAAAAAACATGGCGAATCGGTGAATCGGTGATACACTGATACTTAGTGGTCATATTTTTTCCAACCGAAACAGGGAAGAAAAATCAACTTAATAGACAATCCAGTGAACCCACAATATTTTCCTTTAAAGTTTAAACACCATTCAGTTAGAGGCTTAGAGCTTCTTCAACCAACCAAATAATCAATCAATTTAATCAAACCTAAATCAGTAAATCTCAAAAGGAAACCAAAGTTACCAAACCAACACCCATACCTTGAGGAGGTACTGAAAAGTTTGGCGTAGAAAGAGCCAAAGAGGGGGAAAACTGGAAAAGGTCGAATGGTTGGCAGTCGCGCCGGTCGGGCGTGTGGAGTGCGGTTGGTGGGCGGGCGGAGTGCGGGCCGGCGGGAGTGCTAGGGTTCCACCGTTTCGAACTTTCGGCCCTCTCTCTGTTTCTCACTTCTCGAATCTCACTTCTCACTGTTCTCAGTTCTCACTTCTCAGGAATCCCGAATCACCGAATCAGAAATCAGAATATCAGAGTCCAGAGATTCAGTTTTGAGTTTTCTCACTTTTCTGAACTTTTTGATTTCAGGTTAGTCGGGTTAGCGTGTTAGTGTTAGAGTTAGAATAGACTAGTTTTTTTTTTTTTTTTTTTTTTTTTTTTTAACTTAACCGGGTCACATTCGTGTCATAATTGGGTTGACCCGATTATGACCCGAACCCGATTACAGTAAACCCTAACCCTATTTTCCCGTGTCGAGTTCGTGTTGAGTTCGCGGGTCGTGTCAAAAATTGCCAACCCTAATTTGGTCCTTGTCAAAGAATTGTCTCGTGTACCACGGTTTGTGGGTCTAGGTTTCATGGAGGCAGACTTAATCAAAAGATGTTACAAAAAGACTTTGAAATGCACCAACAGTACAGCTAGCATCAATAATCAAAAGAAAGGCCCAGAAAGAAGAAACGGTCAAAAAAGGAGGGAAAATGGGTCATTAGGATGGTACAATGATTTTGGGTGCATTAATGCACTGCACTTTTTCTTTTTCTTTTTCGAAGGATTAAAAAGGGATTTATTAAAAAAAAAAAAAAAAAAGATAAAAAAGGGGTATTCTGAGGATAAGTAAAGTAAATGTTGCTCTATGGCTCAAAAAATGAAAATAAAAATAAAAATAATAATAATAAGAAAGAGAAAAAGCTATTAGATTTTTTTTGATAAATATAAAATAAATTCTTAAATAAACACAAAAATACATATTACTCTTTCCGTCTTTAAAATACACAATTGACTACTTAAATTTTCTACAATTTTTAATTGGATCATTCCGTTTTGTTTTCCGTCCTAATAATTGATGTTCCTCAGTAGTCAGTACCATGTTTTTATTTTTGCCATATTAGATTAAAATAATAAATTTTTATTTTATTAAAAATTTAAATTCTACAAAGAAAAAAAATTAAAATTTTTAAAAAAAGAAAAATGGATGGTTTACCAACCCCTACATCCCCAAAAGGGCAGCCACCCCCACTTCAATGAGTGGCAACACAAGCTACCCCTACTTTTGAGAGTGCCTCACATGGCCACCCTCAGTCGTCTATGAAGGTGGCCCGCACATGGTTGGTGGCTGGGAGAGCCACCCTTTTGCTTGGAATGGCTACGAGAGCCACTCAGAGCAACGAAGGTGGATGCTCTGGCCACCCCAGCGGCAGAGGTGCAGGGGTGGCTAAGCCACACATCTTTTTTATTTTCTTCTTTTTTTTTTTTTTTTTAAGATTTTCATTTGTTTTAGAATTTATTTTTCTAATAAAATAAAAATGGTTATTTTAATGTAATGTGGTAGAAATACTAGTGTGGCACTTATAGTGACAAACGTTATTATTTTGGACCGAAAACACATCTAAGGACCATATTGAAAATATGGAAAAACTTAAAAGAGTCAATTTTAGGATTTAAAAACCGACAGAATGGTCTATAATAGCGCGTTTTTTTTCTGATATTTATTTTATATTTAGCCTTTTTTTTTTCTTCTTGAAAATGTGTTTGACATTCTTTGACTGAAAAATAATTTTGGAATAGGAAAACAGTCTACTTTTGCTTAATATTAATTTCTCTTTTTTTTTTTTAACTACATTATTATCTTTTATTTTTCTTAACAAACTACATTATTGACTTCAAAAAAAAAAAAAAACTATATTATTATCGATACCCATTTAATAGCTTTTTTAAAAAACTATATAAAAGGGTAAATCTGTCATTAGCTCAGGTCTCGTATATCATATATATGAGAAGAAAACCAGTTTTTTCTATACTTTTTTTTTATAGATTTTTTAAAATAATTTTTTAGTTTTTTTTTAAAAAATTAATAATTTTGTGAAATATATTTTTGTTATTACAAGAGACATTAACATTTTTTTTAATTTAAGAAGACATTGACTGAATTGTTGCTATGTCAGCATGGAATGATTACTCAAGGAATTCTAGCATTTATTCAAATTGTTTGCGGAAGATTGACAATGAATTGGTTGTTTTACATGGTTATCTGTAATTTTTCCAATATATTTTTTTTTCCTCTCTCTCATTTTACACCATCGTTCGCCTGCCCCGTCTCTTTTCACTCTCTACTCAACGCGGGTGGCCGGCTTGTGGCAACGGGTGGTTTCTTGTAGGAGGTGGGTCGCTTCCGAATTCCGATGGTCCGTGTGTGATAGCTTGCGGTGATTTGTACGTGGTGGTTTGCTGTAGCTTTGCGGTTGGTTGTAATCAGTACTTTTATAGCCATTTCAGTGGTTCGCGCGCGGTGGCTGCTCAAAGAAGAGAGGGGCGGAGAAAGGTACGCCAGCATTGTTATTGCAAGGTAAAATAGTTAAACCACGTACACTTGGAAAATTGAATTGTTTCGTATATGATCAATGGGTCTTTCTCTTTACAGCCAATAATTACACTGTACAGAATTACTTTTGATATAAACTTTATGTTAATCAAATACTTACACAAGGATACATTGTGCACTAAAAGCTGTTTCCCGCAAATTTTCAGCTTTCCTGAAACAGTTTTCAAAACCATTTAGAAGTGTTGTTTGATTTATTTCTCTGCATTATTAGTGAGTTGATTTTTTGGTACTAGATTGTCTGTAAATTCTGCTGTGTGTTTGTGATTGGTTCATCCTAACACAGGTCACATGGAGGACCAGTAGGTTGTGGTCGTTGACGAAGAACAAAATAAGACGAGTCATCAGCCTTGGTTTGTTTGAATTGGTTGGTTGTTTTTGGCAGATCGCCCTTGTTGTGGTTGTTCTTGGTGTTTGGAGCGGCGGTGTATCAGTGTATGGGCTGTGAGCGTGCATCGCAAGAGGTTCAGGGTGCGGTGGCCGTGAGGCACTGTTTGGTGCTTTAGCGTGGTGCCGGCAGTGCAGGGGATTTGTGGGTATTAGACTTCTTGGCCGTTTGTGGCCGTGAGGGTTGGTGCGGTGGTGTTTGCCTTGGGGCTCGTGGTTTCGTCCGCCGACAAAGGTTCACATTTTCATTTTTGTATTAAGGGTGTGTTTGACATTGTGATTTAATGGATAAAACATGCAATTTTATATCAAATCTCAAAAAATCAATCGTAAATTTTTAAAAAAATTGCGATTTGAAAACGTACCACTTTAAAAGCTAAATATGTAATTTTGCCAAACACTTAACTGTCTTTTTAAAAATTACATTTTCAAATCGCATTTCGGTACATTCATCTCTCCCTAACACCCATACATGAATAATACTAGATGCATCTCTAGAAAGATGTGTACATTCAATGTATCTAAAAATCATGTTTATTCTCGGACAAATAATTATGTAGTAACATTTAATTAGTTTCTAATATATGATTTTATTTCTTACAAAAGAAGAAAAAAAATGGAAGAGGGTGCGATCAACATGCTTCTTAGAAGAAGACCAGTGGCAAATGGGACAATTATATGTCCACGAATGAGTCATCCTCAAAGGGCTCCTTCTGGACAAGATGTCGATCAACAAGCATTTGATTCGGTTCGATCATTTCCTACAACAGCATACTCCCCCTACTTGGCTCAGGGTCAGGGAACAACTATTTATCAACAACAATATGTATCAAGCTTGGAATCTAATAGTTTGACATATCAGAGACAAGTAGCTGACGCCGGAGATACTAGTCTTCAGGCTCTATGGATACTCTTCCTTAAACTTCAGCCCTCTTTATGCTCTCTTCTAGGGAATTTGGCTGACTGGGACGCAGCTAGATTATTACATGGGCCACAAGAAGAATTGGTGCAGACAGACGTAGTAGAGGAGCCTTCTGCAAATGAAACTCAAATTCAGCGTCAGAATATTGAGAGTAAGTACTATCTGTTGAATAACACAAAGAGCACATAAACACAACCAAGAAGAAAAATTCATTTGTTGAAGATATTTACAGTTGCAAACCTATAAGATATTTAATTCTTCCAACTTCATAGCATCTAAATGGCATGATATATCACCAAAAAAAAAAAAAAAAATTGTAGATAATACGAATTCCCCTTCAAAAAATTTCAGGGGCAAGAAGATTTCGATACCTTGCCTTGTGTGTTCCCCTCTATCAAGCTGCACTGAAAGGTGATTGGCAGGCTGCTAAGTCTTTACTTCAGAAATATCCAGACATCGTTCGAGATCCCATAACGGAAGGGCATATGACAGCTCTTCACATTGCTGCGGCAGCAAAACGCACAAGTTTTGTAAAAGAACTGGTGAAATGTATGTCTGAGGATGACTTAGCATTGCAAAACAAAGATGGAAACACAGCACTTTGCTTTGCTGCTGCATCAGGAATCGTGGCAATTGCTGAGGAGATGGTGAAAAGGAACTGTTGGTACAGTTTCCGGTACGGTGACGTGTTGCCTTGTGATTTGTTGCCTTCCTCGATGCTCATTCTCATCGTAATCTGCAAAATAACAAACGGCTCGTCGGGGGTGCCGACCGGACCCCCACTCCGATGCCTAAGTCAGTTCAAACTTATTTTCTGCAGAATATCAGTAATCTCAAGAGTTCAGAGAATCTGTTTTAATACCTGGCGTAGTAGTCTTATTTATAGGCTCACAGTTATAAAACTGCTAAAATACTTGGAGCATAATCCGATTAGGAGTCTGAGTCCTAGATCACATAGTCTTTAATCTTATCTTCATAGAATTCAAATTGTGTAGTAGAGTCCAAACTGGATATGACACTCTCTTTAACTAATGTCATTCTATTAGGTACCTTATCCCATATTGGATGAGATAGATGTTTATCTTGATATACTCGAGATATACGTCTTTTTGGAGATAACGAATGGTCTTATAAATTGGGTCTAATCTTGCTGGGCCGACCCGATGGGCTCGACCCACATGCCTTTGGAGCTAATTATTTCTCCAACAGTTACCCCCCTAATTCTCTTATTTGAATTTAGAATATAAGAGAATTAAATACCTCAATTTCTGAATCTGGATCTTCCATAATCTGTATCTGACAATTTCCGCCTCTTTCAAAGTGATTATGACGAATAATGCCTCGAATCTCTGGAAGGATTAGAATTCCTGCTCCTTGTCGATCTAGAACTGCTGTCAAAGTTCTAATTGGACTCTGATCCTTTATTAGACTTCTAATATGATATCTTCTTAGACTTTTGATCTGATCATTCTTCTTATCTGATTGGACCATAAGTCCTATCCTGATTTCCCTGAAGTAGTTGCTAAATGTTTATCTCCTCCTTGGATCGGGTTGAGTGGATCCAACTTGTGACTCTCGGTAGGAGATGGGTCAGACTGATGTAGTTGATTTCACCAAGATTGTGGTGAAATGCCACTCTGAGAGAACACTTTTCGTACCACTTTCCTGAGATCAAGGTTATGTCTGACAAAAATGGTAAACCGTTAAAGAAAAGGCTTAACATATCCGAAGCTTCTTCATCGATAGCGCTTCGTAGACCGCTTCCACAAAAATCTCTCTTGGGGGTTTCGGAGGCCCAGACTAGCACTGAGGCTTTGGTTTTCCGAGACTTATAACGATTAGGGGCTTTTGCCGGCCCGAGGTTTTGTGCTTGGCGTACCGAATCTTCTAATCTGAAGACCATCTAGCTTGGTCTCTCCTGTGAATATCTTTATTTTCGAACTTTGTAATGTTTGAATTCTTTGTTATGGAAAAACTTTCCATAACAAATCAATTCTCACTTATCCTCCAATAACTTGAACAAACAATCGGTTTGCGTAAGTTAACTCCGAGGAGGGTAAGAAAAATCTTTTGTTTTGAACTCCGTGACTAGGAGAGAAAAATCTTACTTTGAGTTATCCTCTTGGTTATTTTTTGTAGAGGTGATATCCCCGTATGGTTTGTTATAGGGGTTGTCTCCCCGTATCTTTGTTCGAGTTGCTCCTGAGAGATCTTAATTTGAGAGTTTGGTGTAGCTTCGGTGATTTTCCCTTTGTAGAAGCTTTAACTTTGTCGAGCTACCCCCCATAGCTTTAGTCCGCGACCGCAGGCTAAGTCGTTCGAAGAGGATAGTCAAGTCCTCTTGGTATCCTGGACGATGGTGTAAAAGAGATCTCGGAGTTCGGAGTGAGTCTCAGGGCTTCAACCTGTAAATACTTGAATTGATGATTTTTTAAAGAGGTTTTATCCTCATACCTTCCTGAAGCTTTTCATTCCTGAAACTCTGTCTTTCTAAACCTTTACCTTCCTGTTTGTTTTCCTGAAGCTTTATCATCTTGAATCTTTATCTCCCTGGATCCTTCCTAAAGCTCTGGCATACTGAATCTTTCCTGAAGCTCTGTCATACTGGAGCTTTTTCTCCCTGAATCTTTATCATTCTGAAGCTTTGTTATCCTGTTTACCTTTCTGAGCTACCCCCCATAACTTTAGTCTGCGACAGCAGGTTAAGTCGTTCGAGGTGGGTAGTCAGGTTGCTGAGCTTTACCTTTCTTTTCAGAAATCTTTGTAACCTGTAAAAGACTTTATATATTACTGAAATGAAATCATAACTTGAAATCTTCACCTTTTAATTTCTTTATCTTTGAAGGCTTCAATCTTTCAACATTTGGAGACCTCCAACCGAGAGGTTTTCTTGTCTTAGTGTTCTTTTCATAACCACTTCGGGTTGTCTGAGGAAAGGACGTGGGCAGATTCTTTCTTGGATGCTCTTGTCCTTCCGAAAACCTGCAATCCTGCATTGATAGCCTTTGTTGGACTAACTTTTAGGTTTTTCTTGCTCTCGGTGTTGGAAAGACCGAGAGACTTTTCCTGCTCTTGGTGTTGAATGACCAAGAGACTTTTCTTGCTCTCGGTTTTGGACAGACCGAGAGACTTTTCCTGCTCTCGGTGCTGAGCGACCGAGAGACTTTTCCTGCTCTCGGTGCTGAGTGACCGAGAGACTTTTCCTGCTCTCGGTGCTGAGCGACCGAGAGACTTTTCCTGCTCTCGGTGCTGAGTGACCGAGAGACTTTTCCTGCTCTTGGTGTTGAATGACCAAGAGACTTTTCTTGCTCTCGGTTTTGGACAAACCGAGAGACTTTTCCTGCTCTCGGTGCTGAGCGACCGAGAGACTTTTCCTGCTCTCGGTGCTGAGTGACCGAGAGACTTTTCCTGCTCTCGGTGCTGAGTGACCGAGAGACTTTTCCTGCTCTTGGTGTTGAATGACCAAGAGACTTTTCCTGCTCTCGGTGCTGAATGACCGAGAGACTTTTCCTGCTCTCGGTGCTGAATGACCGGGAGACTTTTCCTGCTCTCGGTGTTGAATGACCGAGAGACTTTTCCTGCTCTCGGTGTTGAATGACCGAGAGACTTTTCCTGCTCTCGGTGTTGAACAAACCGAGAGACTTTTCCTGCTCTCGGTGCTGAGCGACCGAGAGACTTTTCCTGCTCTCGGTGCTGAGTGACCGAGAGACTTTTCCTGCTCTTGGTGTTGAATGACCAAGAGACTTTTCCTGCTCTCGGTGCTGAATGACCGAGAGACTTTTCCTGCTCTCGGTGTTGAATGACCGAGAGACTTTTCCTGCTCTCGGTGTTGAATGACCGAGAGACTTTTCCTGCTCTCGGTGTTGAACAAACCGAGAGACTTTTCCTACTCTCGGTGCTGAGTGACCGAGAGACTTTTCCTTGTTTAATTTGTTGTAGGGGTTGTCTCCCCGTATCTTCTCTGCAAAAAGGGTTAACGAAGCACTGCATATCCTAAAACAAAATAGCAGAATGCACAGTAGCACCATATATTCTTTTTATCCGTCGGGATGATTTTGTGATCCTTTCACTCACGACAGGAGTGAAGCCTCAACACATGAGTCTATTTTATCAAAATATATATATATTTCGGCAAAGCGTACAAGTGCATTCATATATATATTTTTCCTGGTTGGTAAAAACCAACATTTATCCATAAATCATGTTTGTCAAAGAAGAGTATGAACTTATCTGGTGAATTCGATGAAGATGAACCGTCTTACTTGGAGCTCCTTATCCTGCACACCACTCGATATGGTGTTTTTTGGGAGAGTTCCTCAAACTGGACCATCGGCTCGGATTTGTCCCTCGGCACGTGACTGTGCACTTAGGAGGATGGCAAATCTAGAGGGGTCCTCAAAGTGTGCCATTTGGAACTAGGAGCTCGGGCATAGTCTCCTCGGGATAGTACCCTCGGAATAATACTCTCGGTGTGTGTCATCTCGGTACATACTTTTCGCCTCGGTAGAATACCCTCGGATCAAACTTCTCGGATTATACTTTCTTCTCGGTATATCACCTCGGATCTAACTATCCTCCTTGGTAAAACACCTCGAATCTAACTTTTCCTCCTTGGTAAAACATCTCGGATCTAACTTTCGTACTCGGTTCAACACCTCGGAGTTTATACTGCACTCACCCCTCGGAGTACCCTTTTCTTCTTTTCTTTTCTTTTTTTTTTTTTTTTTTTTTGATGGACACAGATAAGCCGAGCCTTCAGCCTAATGGCTCGGTCTCGGGGTAATTCTTTTCTTTTTTGTTTTGACTTTGTGTATGTGTAGGCCTAGATAGCGAACTTCGGTTGTTGGCGTTCTTGAAACCAAGCTTGCAAGAAAACACAGCCTGACTGACATCCCTGAAACACCTGAGAACTGAATTCTGGCTCCCCGTCGAGTTGGGGCACAACCAATCTATGGCTCACGGAGTCCAATCAGAACGTGTGGTTTGTTTCGGATGGGCTGATAGAAGAGGGGAGTCGGTGTGAATCTTCCATGTCGCCGCTACCACGGAGGCCTGGATCCTCGGAAGTTCAAAACTTTCTGGGTGTGTCTCGGAGGTTCACGGTTTCTGAGCCGCGAAAAACCAGAGCACGGGGATCCTGCTGCGTCCCACTCTCTGTTCTGAGCGTTGGCTGAACTACCGAGACAAAGCTTGGGCGATGGACTGGCCGCTTTCAATTTCTCTGATCTGCACCTATGGAAACCACGACTCAGTAATTGGTGGTCATTGGGTCGGAGGAGAGGATTCGAATTCTTGGTCCAACCGATTCGGGTTGGGCCTCTTTACTTTCAGCTTTTCTGCACACCGGTCTTCCTTTCTCCGACGTCTTTCTTTCCTTGAAGTGTCTCGGGCCTAAGGTCCATCGGTTCTACTTGGTGGATTTTGGGTGGAGTCTCTTCGTTGCTGTTGCTTCGAAAGTCCGGAATCTTCTAGCCAACACCGTTCTATGGATCACGGTCAGGATTGGGCTCTCCGTGACAACGCAGCAATTCTTCATTCGACCCACTAGAATTGATTAGAAGGGATTCTGGTTCTCCCTGATTTCGCCGATTTTCTGTATGGAGACCCACAAACTCTCCTTAACTTGATCCGATCGTCGGGGTCTCTCGTTGCCTCGGAGGTCCAGATCCTCAGAATTTCAGAAACTTCTAGGTGAGTCTCTCCTTTACTTTTTCCTCGGAGGTTCATAGAGCCACGAAAACCGGAGCTCGGGGGTCCCATTCTCTATTCTGGGCGTTTGGCCGAACCTCCGATATAACATTTTCATAACCTGGGTTACTACCAACTGACGTTTTCTCCTTTTCTTGGTCGTCGACATCCTGAACCTCCAGCTCCATGCCTAAGGGAATCGAAGGCTTGGATTCATCGTTCTTGGGGTTATGCTACATGGAGCGACACCGTTTAGGGGATCCAATGGTTCGGGTCCTGAGAAGCCTCCTCCACAAGGTTGATCCAGCCCTGACTCCTGTTCGGGGTTTTGGGTCTTTGGTTTTTGACTGGGACCTTTAACTATTTGGATTCTGGGCACTAGATCGGTGCCTACAATCACAATTCTCGGCCTCCCTGTGAACATCGTCAAGAACTGAGTTGGACGGGTCGGATCAAATTTTGTCCATGGTGTTCGGTTCCAGATCTAGTTCAGGCTTCGGCGGGTCACAGCTAGATCCCAGTTCCAAAATGTTGTCAAGTTGCTGGTCCATTTAAGTTGGGTCTGGACTTTACAGTCCAGAAAGAAGGGGCCCAAATATTTTCTTGGTGATGTAGCCCATTTTTTCTAACTCTGAGCACAGATCTGGATCCGGACCCAGAGCTCTCGGACACTTCAACAATGGCTGACTTGAAGGCCGACCAAGGCAGCGATTCTCCAGAAAGTCCAAAGGTGGTCCTGATTCCTGTTTGTAAAAAAAGACTTGTACAGAAACTTTTCTAATGAAGACAAACACAAATTTGCTGAAACAATCGGATTTGGTTTGGTCTGGATCAGCTTCGAGAAATCCGTGGCTTTTAACCATGTTCTGGGTATTTATCTTATTGGAAATCTCCAGATCGTTGGAGTTCCAACTTCCCACTAGGTGAAACCCGTCGTTTACACTTTGTTGAGCCTGTAGGCTTATTTGGAGCGCGGGCGCCAGACCCACTACTTGGATCGTCGGACCGAACCCAACATTCTACCGAGACCGATCCACCTTAAAGTTCTGGTTCGGGTAGCAGATCCGAGTTTGAACCCAACAGTTCTGGGAGTCCCGGTAATGGCCGCTAACTTGGTGGCGTTTGAAGAAGCTGCCGGAACAAACAACCCATAGACTTAAGGTTCTTTTTTTTTTGGTCTCCCAGATCCACTTCTGAATTTTGGCTCGGGCATAAGATTCAAGACTGATCCCAGAGCTTCTGGGAGTTTCGGCAATGACCCACCCGGTGCTGACCGAGGAGACGTTGTCTCAAGATTGGCAGCACTGGGCGGCCACGCTGTTGCACTCTAAATTTGATCATGGCGAGCTTCTGGCTAATGAACCGGTATCTCCTGGGTTGCTGCCGACTAGTGGTGGCATGTCGACACAGCAACGGTAGATAAAGGCCGGGACGAGCTTGCCCGATCATCAAGGTGGCTCCATGTTCCAGCAACATTCGGCGAGTCATGACTTGATGCTTGGGGTCTCGGACTTCTGGCTTAGGCCGGAGAAGTATCTCACATGAAGAATGTTTCATTGGGCCTCCTGTGTGTCTCGGTAGAACCTGCAGGTACCCAAAGTGCCCGAGATTTCATGGGCTCCAACATCTTACTGGGCGAAGACTCGAGGTGTCAGGGAGTTCATGGGCTGAACTTGGACATTCCCCGGGACCTCCGGGAGTCCGTGGACTTGATGGAGACCAGTAGATGCCACGAGTCTCGGAGGTCCGGATCTTTGTCGTACTTTACCGGGGCTTTCGATGGTCTCGAGGTCAGTGGGGAGGGTCCAGAGCTGTACCTTCGCAGTGGCGAATCCTTCTTCACTTGACTCGGCGTCTCCGGCGAAGCGATGATCTCCATCTGGTTTTCTGGATTTTGGTAGAAAGCTGAAGAAGAACCCAGCAACCGGACCGGGTTGGTTTCTCCTTTTTTTTTTTGTATTTTTTGTTTGTCTGGGCCAACCCATTGGAAAGAGTTGAACTAGGCCCAATTCCCTAAGCCTAAGCCAATCGACCTGAAGCTTTCTTTTTCCTCTGAGGTGTTTCAGCCGGATTTATATGCGTTAAAACACGCCCAATATAGATGGATGTGGATCAATTCTATGTGAATATAGATCTGACTAGACCCGTGAAGATCTTGAAGAAAGAAACCATCGGCTGGATACTGAAGATCTTGTTGTACATTCGTTTAGCCAGTAAGGCCATCGTCAATCCTGCATGGTGGCAGATCCTCTGTCGACTGACTCGGAATCACCGACAGTAAAGCTAGATCGGGATGTTCTCCAGCGTCAGAAGAAGAAGAGCCGACTAGCTGAGTGTTCTTCCATACGTTCTTCGGGGAAGAAATCAGAACCGGACCGGGTTGGACATACCCGTTGGTTTGTTTTTCTTGTTTACAGAATCTTGGTGGGTTCGAGAGAAGCCGTTCTAGGATCCTTAGAACATATGCCGATAGTCTTGTGCCCCCATATGCCAATTGTCCCCAATGAACTGGAGTGTCGTGGCCCCCGACTAGTAGGTATCTCTGAGCATGGGTTGCCTTTGTAGAGGGTCGTCTCTGCTTGCCCTGGGGATTCTGGCCTGCATCTCTATCTGAGTTAGGTCACGCCGCATGTCTACAATTGACCTGCCCGAGGAGAGCTGTCATGCAGGGAGGCCAAAACCTTCATCGCCCGTGGTTTTTCTTTTTTGGATTAACCCGTTTGGGCCTTCTGAACCAGGCCTGCTAAACCTCAAAATCTCCTTTCTTTTTGATTTGTTTTTCTGAAATAAATTGACTTATCTTGTTTTTCTGACGAAGGCGAGCACTGATTTGATGCCAATTGAATACTGATACGTCATAGTTGAACGTGATCTACTATGTATGACTGTAGATCTATATAGATCTGTCTTGGTCTAGTGATGATCTTTGAAGGAAGAAACCACAGGCCAGTTTCAGCCATGATTTATCGCGTAGTCACCGTTGCGGATATATTTTTTTTGCAAGAAGCGATTCGTCGATTCCCACAGACGGCGCCAAACTGTTGGTACAGTTTCCGGTACGGTGACGTGTTGCCTTGTGATTTGTTGCCTTCCTCGATGCTCATTCTCATCGTAATCTGCAAAATAACAAACGGCTCGTCGGGGGTGCCGACCGGACCCCCACTCCGATGCCTAAGTCAGTTCAAACTTATTTTCTGCAGAATATCAGTAATCTCAAGAGTTCAGAGAATCTGTTTTAATACCTGGCGTAGTAGTCTTATTTATAGGCTCACAGTTATAAAACTGCTAAAATACTTGGAGCATAATCCGATTAGGAGTCTGAGTCCTAGATCACATAGTCTTTAATCTTATCTTCATAGAATTCAAATTGTGTAGTAGAGTCCAAACTGGATATGACACTCTCTTTAACTAATGTCATTCTATTAGGTACCTTATCCCATATTGGATGAGATAGATGTTTATCTTGATATACTCGAGATATACGTCTTTTTGGAGATAACGAATGGTCTTATAAATTGGGTCTAATCTTGCTGGGCCGACCCGATGGGCTCGACCCACATGCCTTTGGAGCTAATTATTTCTCCAACAGGAACAATAGACTGCCATGCATACGTGATAGCCAAGGACTCACACCACTTCTAATTGCAGCTTCACTGGGACGCAGAAACATGGTGTCATATCTATTATCTGTGACTCCTTTCGAACAGTCGACTCCAATTGAACGCATTCAGCTACTTCTTGCTACTATTTCCACTGATATGTATGGTATGCCCTGCATCTCACTGATTATAAGTTTGAGGCAATTTATTTTCAATGGGATGTGAAATGTGTATATATATATATATATGTATAAATTTGACAAAATTGATCATTCTATGTTGTGGCATAACTTCGACAATGAGTAGTTTTATAGCCTGTTTGGGATTGAGTTGGGAAATATAATTTTTGTTATAAAAAAAGTCTGAAAGTGCTTTTTAGGAAGAAAAAAAAAACCCTCATTTACCAAACGGACTCATTTTTGCTTGTCACTACTTTTTATGTACTAAAAACATTTTTTAAACTCCTTAATACAATCTCAAACAAGTTTTTAGGCAGGTAGACAAGTTGGGTAGAGTTATCGCTTCTATTGCAGTATTAGTGACCTTAAAAGGATTTTTTAACCAACCTTTGACAATGATCAAATCTACCGGTTTTTATGGACAGATTTAGCGTTGAAAATTCTGGAAAAGGATCGAACATTAGCAACTGCCCAGGATGGAAATCGGAAGACAGCATTGCATGAGTTGGCCAAAAAACCTTTTGCAATTGGCAGTAAGAGGGAGCTATCGATGTGGGAAACATGCTTAAACTCCTGTCAGTTTACCCTCAGCTGAAACTTTCTTTATTAGCATATAACATTTCCCAAGTAGTTGTTTTTATTGCATTAATCAAAATTTAATGATGATTTTACTCAAATCACTACAGAATGAAAAAGTAGTCTAACTTGATCTCATCAAATATTTAGATGATATCTGCCTCATAAACTATAAGAAGTTCTGATGAGATAAACCATTTTCTATTTATATGTCTCAATCTGCCATAAAACTTGTAATGTTTCCTTTACAGACACACAAGAGCATTATAAATAGCTTCTTTTCTTTTTTTAGGGGGAGGGGGGGAATTAAAGGTAGCATCCATTTTTCACTTCAAATGTATAGAACTTTTATTTTTCTCTTTTTGTTCTTGTTATTTGAGAATAGGCTAGTCATCAAATTAGCAGGACATCTAACCCCCAAACCCCTAAATCTGAAGCCAATTTGACTCTTGTGATCATATGACTGTTTAGTTATTAATAGCTTCTCAAAGTAAAATCAGTTATCTAGTGCTAATGCAAATATATCACCATTCATGTCAAAACTATACAGCATAAAATCTATCACAAAGCCTTGTCAATTTAAAGGGATTCTACTCACAATAAAATAGAAAATGGCAGAAAAATCAATAAGTTGATCCCAGTATATAACCCAATACAAAAACTCAACATAAATGTTAATTTGTATATTAATTTGCCAATGAAATCTGAATTAGGATGGCATTCTCAAAAATTGGGATGCTGAGGAAAGAGATAAAATTCATTGTTCAACTACAGATTTACTTGTCTAGCCCAATATAATAGTCAGGTAAATATACTGGTATCCCATAAAACCAAAAGTATGATTTATCTTAACATATACCAGAAGCTAATGGTAATGTTTTCCTAGCATATTACGTACATATTTGCAAGTGGATCAGAATCATCAGCTTTAGGACTAGATCAGCTTGTGGCATTTGATATGCTTCAAAAGATATAAGAGGTTAAAGTGTCTGGTTTATTCCATATCCAACGAAATCTACAAAAAATAACTTCCTCTTGTAAGACGCTGATGCGGTAGACTTCGTTGAATCTTTGCTTTTTTCTGTCATAAAACTGGCAATATCATTTCTCATTTTGGATCTTGTCATAATAATGTACATAGAACTAATATTTCCTTCTTACAAATTATGTTTGAAATGTATATATATATATTTTTTTTTCTAATCACAGGGATCAAGGGGATTTACAACAAAGCTTTGATGCAGACATTCGCCCATCAATTAGTTGAAGACCTTTGGAAAGAGGTTCGAATATTGACAGATAGAGACTTCTCAAACCTGGTTGGCAATCATTCTTCTTTCCTTTTTGATGCTGCAGAATTAGGGAATGCTGAATTTCTAATTATACTTGTACGCTCTTACCCTGACCTTATGTGGAAGGTAGACAAAAAAAATCGAAGTTTATTTCACATTGCTATTTTAAATCGGCAAGAGAGCGTATACAATCTAATATATGAGATAGGGGCCATCAAGGATATCATTGCAGCCTATGTTGATGAAAACAATGACAATATGCTGCACTTAGCTGGAAAATTGCCTCCTCCAGATCGACTAAATATTGTATCAGGAGCAGCCCTTCAAATGCAACGGGAGTTGTTGTGGTTTAAGGTGGGAGTTAATAATTTTTAATCTCTTTTTCCCCTACTTGCATATATGTGTCTAACACTTCTACTTGTCAATGTACACCTTGATCATTGTAGGAGATAGAAAAGATTGTGCCACCTCCATACGTGAAGATGAGAAATTCGAAAGGCGAAACACCTTGGGATATATTCACAAAGCAACATAAAAATTTACGAAAAGATGGTGAAAAGTGGATGAAGGACACAGCGAACTATTGCATGCTTGTGGCGACACTGATTGCCACAGTGGTTTTTGCTGCAGCCTTCACTGTACCGGGTGGCAACAATCAAGAAAAAGGCACTCCTATTTTTTTCAAAAAAAACTGGTTTATGGTATTTTTCATTTCAGATGCAATAGCATTGTTATCCTCTTCGACTTCGATATTAACGTTCTTGTCAATTCTCACGTCACGTTACACGGAAAAAGATTTCCTAGAGTCATTACCTGGAAGGTTGGTGTTTGGACTCACCACACTCTTCACTTCTATAGCAGGCATGGTGGTAGCCTTTAGTGCAACCTGTTTTTTGGTATATGATGGCAGCATGTCAAGGGCTCCAATTGTTATACTTGCTTCGACTGGTGTCCCAGTTATTCTGTTTGTTCTGCTACATTATCAACTTTGGGCTGATATAATCCGTTCAACATATTGGTCTAGGTTTCTTTTTCGGCCACCTAAACATAGCCTTTTCTAGTTAGTGGAAGATCGATGCCAAATGATCAAAGATGATTAGCAGAAATCTAGAAGTCCAAGTCAGACAAAATGGGCAGAAAATTATCAGAGGTAATCAAGGGATTTTGAACAAGGCCAAGGAAAGAATCAAGCACATCAAAATTTTAATTGATGCTCTTGTGAACTATTTCCATTGAGACATCAATTTGACCTTCATTAATTAGAATTATTGTCATTTATGTGAGATATTGTATTCATGTATATATGTAATATACACCTATAAAAGACCACATCTTCCTCCCCTACCTCATTTCCTTCCTCCTCTGTCACCACCTTCGCTGCCCTCTCCAAGTGGTAGTTCAGATTTCTTCGATTTTTCGCACTTTCACTTGTAAATTTATACCTCAATCACTTTGCAGGTTGAAGAAATCGTTATATGGTTAGACACTTAGACATGGTTACTCTAAAAGTAATTATGATAGTTGTGTATTATAGAAAATTGTCAAAAACTTCTTTTGTCTACTTATTACTCTACATGGATGCAATGCTGCTTGTTGCTAAAAGAATGTTAAAACCAACAAATTGAAGACTCGGTTGGTGATCAGTTTGAAATGATCAAATTGGATGATGCAAAGAAAATATTGGAAATGGAGATTCACATATATAGGGAAGAAGAAAAGTTGTATTTTTCACAGAAAAAGTACATTGAAAAAGTTTTTGAATGTTTAGATATGCAAAATTCTAAACTAGTAAGTACTTGTTGCTCATTTCATACTTTTAGTAGTTTTATCACTACAAAGTGAGGAGGATGAGCAGTTTATGTCACGTGTTCTTTATTCCAGTGCAGTTAGGAGGATTATATATGCTATGGTGTGCAGTCGTCCATATATTTTATAGGTGGTCAACACTGTTAGTTGTTGTTGGGGCACTTTTTGGATTTGGTGCTGGGTTCTTAATGAGTCAAACCCATGCCAATCTCAAAGATTAGGGGCTATTGGTGTAATGCATGAGAAAATAAAACACACAAAATATAATTAAGAAAATAATATAGTGTATAGAATACTTTAAAAACATTTTAAGATGGAGTACGAGAGTACTTGAGTAAGATAGGATGAAACAGGATGAAAAACAGGGTCGAAAACGAAGAGTTAGAAAAATTTTGCTACTTGCTTGGTCAACCAAGCAACATGCCCGATCGATCAAGACTGGATGCGTGGTAGCTCAGGGATTTTTGGTCAGAAAAATTTGGAAGCTCGATCGAACAGCCTACTAGGAGTAGCTGTGTCAGATTGAGTAGATTCGAATTGGACTAACCTGACCTTAATGAGAAGCACTGTATCACTAGCATGAAAGTTCTATAAATTGAGCCCTTCTACTACGTCAATCTTCATCAAAACTTCTACGTAGTACTATTCAATGAAATGAGATGCATGTGTATGTATATGGTTATAATATTAATTAACAGATCAAATTTATTAATTTTTATTCGTTTAAAACTTTTAGATAACTAATGATTTAATGTACACACAAATGTGTGTATTTACAATCAAAGGCAAATTATTTCCATTATTGCAAGTTTATGGACTTGAAGTTGTTACTCGCATGGTGAGAACTTAGGATCGTCTAGGCCACAATTTCTTGGGGCAGCGTCTAGTTAGAAACTGGGGAAGCAAAAATTTGTGCTACTAAAAGGGTTTTGGGAAAAAATATTTTGCTCCTGGTGCTTCTCCCTCTTGTTTAGAGAGAAAGGCTCGGAAAACATTTTTCATCCGGGACTGCATTTCCGGGGAGGAGGTATGGTTCTCATCCTCCTCCCCTCCTCTCCTCCCTTTTTCCTCTTTCTCTTTGTTTCCACCTATTTTCCTCTGTTTTTGGTAGCTCCCCATCTCAACACAACTCTGGTTATCTCTTCAGTGGGGCTCTTTGGTTCTCTCCCTGCCCTCCACCTGTTTTTCGGTGCTCCCTGTCCCACCTCCGCCTACTTCGGCGGACAGCAGCCCACCACGTATGGGTGTGGGTGAAAACCTAGAGCCGGTTACTGGTTATTGGCTAAAGCCGGTTATCGGTTATTGGCTAAAACCAGTTACAGGTTAACCGGGTTTGTAATAACCGGCAGTTACCGGTTGGTACCTAGTTATCTGGATTAGGTACTGAAATTTTAAAAAACTGTTTTTAGACTTATTTTTTGGGCTTTTTGGACAACTATACCAACCGGTAACTGCCAGGTTACACAGTTTAAAAATTAATTTGGTTCACGCTAAGCAAAAAGTTGATTTTTTTTTCTTTCTTTCTCATAACCATTGTTTCCAGATTATCATGGAAAATGTACAGTTACAAGAGATTCATATATTTTCACTTTCTCTTGACAGAATGAATATTATCCTGTAGCCTAGCAGGCAAAGGTAGTAATGAAAATCATCTAGATTGCTATTACTGCAAGAGTTCTTTAGGGGCAAGAATGATCCAAAAGTGAATCTTCAAATCAAAAGGATTCTGATCTTAGAACTATGCAGCTTTCTCAATTGCTTCAATGCACTCCAGTACAATTGCCTTCTTTGACATGGCTGTCATTAGGTCTTCATGAATCACCTTGTTGTTTTTTAAGAGGGATCCAGCAAACAAAACCTGCAGTGCTTTCCCCAGCATCAGCGTTCAATTATCAAAAATACATCATGATTGATTATATATTTGGTTCCTAATAATAACCATCTAAGATTTCAGTGAAACTGGATAAAACTCATGTTAGGAACTTACAGCCCATCTAGTAAGATTCTGTTGCTGTTCTTTGCTAAGCTGTGGCTTGCTTCTGTTAATTAATCTTTATAGAGAATAAAAGAAAATCCAATCTTATGATTATCAAAATCAAGAATATTTGGAAAAAGAAAAGCTTAATCTTAGGGAAATATTAGTCATAAACCTGAAGGGTGAAAAGATCAGCAGATTGGCCAATCACTTTGTAATATTTCAGACCTTCAGCTGCCAGTCCAACCATTCCTACTAAATTGACTTTAACAATTATTTAAATTTTAATATATATTTTTATTATTTTATTTTATTTTATATATATATATACCCGGTTACCGGTCATAATCGGGTATATATAATTGCTAAACCGGTAACCACTCTGGTAGAGCCGGTTACTGGTTATTTCCAATCAGATGCCAAATCGGTTTCTTGGTTATTGATTATCGGCCAGATTTACACCCCTACGTATTGGATTTGATTCCTATCCTAAATCCAGATATGTTAATCCTCGTATGTTCGGCCACCATACAAGCGTCGCTATCATCTTCACTTGCCCCTCTGCTCCCCACCGCCTTGATCCGTGTCTTCATCGGGCCCCCACCCGCCGGTGAGTGGCTTGCACGCTCCGATCAAACTCTGCTATCCAATGTCACCATTGCTCTCCATTGCGCCAAGCCATCGCCCTCACTGGCCATTCCGTTCCTCGTCACCATACCCAGCGCCTTTTTCAGGTCACCACGCGCCGATGAGTGCTTTGCACATCCTGTCTTGTCTGTTGCCCACCGTCAATGCCTGTCCCCGCCACCCACCATGGCTTGCTGATGTTGGTTTTTGTTGTGTATTCCTGTTGTATTTTCTGTTTTTCTGTATTTCTTCTTTCTTCTTTGTGGGTTATTGTCTCATTGGTTCTAGTTGTATTATCTTGTGGAGGAGACTTCTGTTCCTAGAGTGTTTTACTCCTTGACAACAATAGATCTTGTTTATGATTTCAACAATGCTTTCACCTCCTCAACCCTCGAGGTTTGGGTAAGGTTGAAGGGTCATGCCTTGTCTGTATCCCCATTTTGGGGGTTTAGGTAGGGTTGAAAGATCTCGTATGGTCATGCCTCTGCACGTTCGGGTAAGGTTGAAACTGTTGAATGGTCTTTTCGATGGTCATGCACTTGCCTGCGTCCCCATCATTGGGGGTTTGGGTAGGGTTGAAGAGTCTTGCAAGGGTCATGCCCCTATCCTTATCTGTTTTAGTGTGTGTGCCGCTTTTTGCGGCCCATTCCTTGGACAGGGACATTTATTACCCCATAAGGGGTCATAAACACATCAGTTTTCTGTTTGTTGTTTATGGTAATGAGGTTGTTTCTTTGGATTTAGGTTTGTTGTTAGGAAGCATACCCATGTTGAACCTTTTGTTTTTGTTGCTTGTAACCCTTTTCTCATTTATTGAATTGATGCTTACCCAAAAAAAAATATATATATATATTGCGCTACTTATTATATCCAAAGATTCAAGCTCATATGATATCTGAACTTGAGGCTAAAATTAGGCTATTATCTGATTGGGAAATGATTTTTCTACATCACATTAACCTACATCAATCCTACACCAAGGCACATAGGGTGTAGGACCCATGCATGTGGATCCCATATATATGGGTCTCATATACATGAGTCACACACCTAATGTGTTTTGGTGTCGAATTGATGTAGGATAATGTGATATATGAATAACACATCCCTATACGATTGAGCTCTAATAAGCATAACCCAAATATACATCGAGGAACATTTGGCAGCAAAAATTAATCAAAAACAAAACAAAGCAAAAAAAAACAGAGAAATATTTGGCGAATAGAAAAATTAGTGTTTTGGATTCCTGTGGGGGTGGCCTGCAGCCAATCCGAGAGAGAGATGGAGAGATCAGCAGTGGAGTCAGGAGTGTAGTCTGAAAGTCTGTAAAGTATCTTTGTTACTGAGATACAGCTATGTCCAGTCATGTTACACTTGAACCAATTTTGACCATTCTGAGAAGCTTTACCATTTATAGTAACTGTTTTCCCTTCGCGCATCTCACCACCTTTTTTCATGCAAACTAGCACTGTCGTACTCATGCCTGCAATTCTGGGATGCAAAGGCAACAACTTCAGGTTCATGCAGCCTTCATACTGACAAAAAGGTGAGCTGCATGGATATTCCTTTAGTTTCGTCTCCTTTGCCATCAATACCATTCATGAAAGCTTGCGAGAACACAACAAATAATGGTCACTTTTTGGTTCTAAAGATACAACCTTCATAAAATTATTGTGGGTCAGTTTCCAGGTTTTCTCTCATGGCTTCTGTTGTGTCTCTTTTGTTTGTAGGATTCCTTGTTTTGGCAGGGGAGGTGATTGCACAACAAAACAGGGGAGGTGAAATGGTGATGGAAGAGGAAGAGATTTTGGGGCTATTTGAAGTCATGAGTGCTCTTCTAGAGGACCCTGGCTGGGCTGAACTGCACCCACAGCCCTGTACAGACACTCCATGGCCTGGTATTCAATGTGAGATTGGTGATCAAGATCCTCCAATCTTTCATGTAACAAAGATCCATATTGGCCCTGATGTTGTCACCCCACCCTGCAAATCCTCCGCAAATCTATCAGATTCCCTGTTCAAGCTACCTTTTCTCAAGACCTTGTCTATATTCAACTGTTTTCTAACATCTCCTGTCACTCTTTCTCCGACGCTTTTTAGTGCAACCACTTCCTTGGAGCATTTAGATCTTGTATCCAATCCAGCCGTAACTAGTAGTTGATCACAACCCTATATGTAATGCCCCCAAACCGTTAGGGTTAAGTTCGTCCATTTTCTTACACAAAGCTGCAAAGATTCATAAGGTCTGCCAAATAACCTAGCTAATATGCTGAATTAAAAAAAAAAATTACTAGAAAAATAATTTTAAACCCAGAGCTTCAATAAATGCGGAAACGAGTATTTTGAAAAGAATAATTATGTTCGATACAATAAATAAAAATCCAAAGTAAAACTAAATTTATCGTGCTAGTGCACTTATTAAGGTAAATGAAATGCAGTGTCCTAATGCTAGCCTAGATCCCATTCCGGCCGCCTAGGTCTCTCTACTCATAACCTGAAAACAAAAATAAAATAAGAGTGAGCGAGAAATGCTCAGTAAGGTAACCCTTAACCATAAAACAATTGAGTTAAATTCATTTTCTTCAAAACGATTATTAAAGCACACTTGAAATCTAAATTTCCAGGATACAAAATATAAGTTCAACATTTTGCTTAAAGCATAAAATAACTGGTTGATAAATAAAACTCATCATATTTAGGGCCCATGTACACTATTACGCCCTGTGTACTAGGGTTGCGCGGTCATGCGACCCAGGCAGGTAAACTGTGGCCACAGGCCTGCCCTGTTAGCTAATTAATCAAAGTGCACTTAGCATGACCTAGGGATGAATTACCACATTCTCAAAGTCCTTCAGCGGTTGCGCTTCTATCCAAGCAACAATACCGAGCTTAAACTTCTGTGAATCTCTATGAATATCTCTAATGCTAAAATAATAGTCTCCTCCATACACATTCCTCATTTATAAAAATCTTTCTCCTTTTCATAACTGTTCATACTTTTTTCTCTATGCTTGGTAACTGTTGAGGCAACGTGTTGGAGGATTTTTACACTCCTCTTTTCATTAATTTCAAAAAGTAGTAACTTCCCGTCTCGGGAACCAAATAAGCAATTTACTATAATTAGAAAGTCTTTTATAACTAAAAATTTTCTTAAAACCATTGATTTCAAGAATATCATTTCTACCAACAACTTTCATCTCAATACTTAAGATAATCCTTCATGCATCAATGTAAATTTGAAATACATAACGAGAACAATTATTCGTAAATATGCTAGAACCAATGGCTAAAATAATATGACATAAAATAATTTTAGAAGGGGTAGAGGATCCCTTACCTCTCGATCTACTTGCTGCTAATAAAACCTCGACAGCTAGCTAGTTACCTAATACATGTTTAAATAAGTTAATACCATATGCTAGTCAGTAGACGACACACTGACATCACTAAGATTCGTTTTGCTAGCCTACTGAGAATGGATTTCCGAGGAATAATTAAATTGATTTGGTATATTGTTAACTTATCAATTTCAATCCCTTTGTGATTTGTATACACGTGTTAACATATATTAAATAAAGTATTAACATGTGTTAGCAACTATAATTTTGTAAAACACAGGTATTTCAAAACTATACATATATGAAATGCTCAAAATAAATTATTAAAAGCTTATTGATTTTAAGCAATTTATAGGAGTGTTAGAAACACTTGACTTAAAAATTGTTTTGTTTCTCTCTGAACAGATTTAAGACAACCAGAAAAAGAAATGAAAAATAAACAATAAAGCTAACACACAAATCGGCTACGGTGCCTTGGATTAGGAAAAGAAGAGAAACACAAGAAGGCATCTCCTGTGGCCTGCTGAGAAGGATATATATATATATAAAAGGAGAGGACCTGAAAGGACAAGCCAAAATTAAGAAAGGCTAGAAGTTGATAATACTAGACTATATCTTACATACAGTGGTCAACATAGAAAGAGAGAAAGAGTTTGGGAAAAGGTCAAGTGATGCTACAGTCCATAGCTAGAAAATAGAAGAAAGAAAACAAAACAAAACAAAAGGGACCCATGTGGTGTCGGTACATAAAGAAAGAAAAAAGGGAGAGAAAAAGAACAACAACATGCAACAGAGTAAGTGATAAGAGAAGAAGCACGTTCCGCTACGGAAAATAAAAACAAAAGGCAGAGAAGGGTTAAAATCCGGTAGTTCATACCTTGCACACAGTGAGAGGGAAACCGGTGGGAAAAAATATTTTGAGGTGAGGAGAAAGTGATCACGGCTAGACAAAATATGGAGTGTAGTTGGAGCTAAACGATGCTCCTCTTTTATATACTAGTAGGGTTTTGTTAATTGTGGTTTTTACATGGAAGACTAAAATTGGGTTTTAAATATTAAATATAAAAGTGAAATTTAAATTGATACAAAAATTGTTAAATTTAAAAGCAGGTATTTAATAAAATATAGAAGTGGTTATTTAATAAAACATAAAATAATATATATAAAATCAGGTATTTATTATTTCTATCCAGTCATCCATTCTCATAGGTAATAAAAGACCATTTTACCCTCGAAATGATAACTTTTCCCTGGGTCCTTACAACTACAGTTATGATCAGTACTACATAGGGTAGCATGACAAGCACACCGAAGAACAGTTATGAGAAGGTGTGTGTGCTACCGGTCGGAGGGAGAGAGATTAGTCCCAACACCATTCAAAGCTCATCATTGCAGTACTGTGTTTCTCATTTCTCATATCACCGAAATGATGAAATGAATGCCCTTTTTTAAAAAAAAAAAATAAAATAAAAAATAAAAATCTATTACTTTTATGACAATATTTGATTCCATTTTGCCTAAAGTTAACTTCTCACGTTTTATAACTTGACCAAAATTTTATTATTATTATTATTATTATTTTCAGTTACTTTTATGACAAGTGACTGTTCATATATGATGTGCAGGAATCTAGAATGATCGATGTGTGATAGCCATCTATTTTAAAGTCTGTTCACAACAAAGCATCAAATATTACTTTATTAAGCCATGCGTCTTGTGATGGAATATTACTAAGAAGTAAGAACCTCAAGAGCAACTGAAAATTTCAAGCATGAAATGCGAATGGGATTCTTACATTTACCACCCTTTATCTACCCTTTTTTTTTTTTTTTTTTTTTTTTAATGTCTCCGATGTTGAAATTTTTCCAATGTCTCTTCCGATATAACATTGGATCGCAATATTGTCCTTCTTACACGACAAAATTAAGTCATATATGATATTATGGAAGGTATATTTGTTATTTTGAGTTTGCAACTCTATTGATAAATTGGAAGAGGGACGAGATTGTAAAAATTTAAATATCGAAAGGGATTGGAAAACAATGATAGGTAGAGGGTGGTTGAAAAGCAATGACAGTTAAGATATGATTATCCGTGATTTACGGAACGGGTCGTGGTATTAGATTTTTTTCGACCCGTAGATCAGCCCCGAGGTATATATTGATACCATCAGATTTCCCAAAACCCTAAAAGCAGATTCAGAGTCGAAATCCAACGTACACAAAACATACACTGTAACTTAAAAAAAAAACTATAAGTTGAATAGTCAACGACAACATTGAAAAAGCCCAACACATGGCCTTTCATTCAGCAATCATTCAGAAACCTATTCCAGTTCCCCATAAAGCATAACTTCATTACTTTCCCAAAAAGCCATTTTAGCAGGTATATCCCTCCCCCTCCCGTTCTTACTCTCTAAACCAAGCAACACATAAACCGATTTTGATGGCCAAGGAATTGCAGGAAGACTTGGTGACACAGATTCTGGTATGGCTTCTGGTCGTCTCTTTATTGCAATTCATGCTCTATGTGTTTCGACGTGAAATAATTTTTTCAAAAATATTTCTCGGCGTTTGACTTGCAGGAAAAAGTTACGAGAGGCGAAAATGCAACTATCACTGGAATCCGGCAACGTCCGGTCGCCGTTGTCGGATTCCGGCGAGCATGTGTTGGCCGGATTCCTGCCGGATCTCGGCCATTTTGGCCAGATCCAGTCGGATCCTTCCAGATCCAGCCGTAACTCGGCTATTTTGGCCGGGATCCGGCCATTTCCTCCTAATCCGATCAGATCCAACCGGATCACGGCCATTTTGGCTGGATCCGGCAAGATCCAGTCAGATGCAGCCGGCTTCTGACCATGGCCGGATTCCAGCCAGTTTCTGTCGGAATCTGGTTCGACGGCATTCGGCGACGGTTGTCGGATGTCACCAAATTCCGGTGCCAGCAATATTCCGGTGGCCGGATGTTGCCGGATTCCGACGCTGCCTGAATTCCGACGACCGACCATTGCCGAATTCCGGCAATCGGATATCAAATGTTCATGCATGGAAAAAGAATTTAATTTCGGAAAACGATTTACGGTTTTTAAAACCGTAAATCATTTTTCAAAAATTAAAAAAACTTTTACCGTCAAACTGAAAATAATTTTCGTTGACCATTATTTTTGCCCCTACCAAACACCATAAAATGCATAAATCATTTTCCAGAAAATTATTTTACGCTGAAACAAACGGAGCATCAAATACATCTACAAATCCTGGTACGCTCTCATTACTCACTAGAACTTTATAAGAGCATTTCTAGCAGCTTCCCTATAAGAGTTCCATTCTTTAAATTTTAGGAAAGATTTTAGAAAAATCATAAAATCCATCTCACAGCAACTTTCCTAAAATTTTCTGTTCCCTGGGAATGCTACAGTGCTTTCAAATGCGTTGAAAATCACTATAGCTTTCCCAATCAATATTATAATCATAAAAAAAATCCTTTCTTCTCTCACGTCTTTCCACGCAGCTTGATCTCCTTCTTCTTCTTTGTCCGTTTTTCTTCTTCAAGGTTAGCTACGCTTGGTCAAGCCTCAACTCTGCCTCAGTCTCCACCTTTTCCTTCTTCATCCTTCGGAAAATGAACCCCTCATCCCTTTCCCACGGCATTTTCCAGCCATATAGTCTCAACAACGGTGACTAGATGAACAACGAAGCTCAACTTTCACTTGCAAATCCTTACCAGAAAAGAAAACCAGTAAACAAAACCAGAACAAAAAGACCCAATAAGGGCCAAACGGGTAATTGACTACTTGTAGGACAAAAATGGCGAATGTTGAAATTGTACATGTTAGAATACCGTAAGAGTTTCAAAGATCCTAACCAAAGAAAACCAAGCAGTTAACAAGAAGAAGAACTAAAGCAACTTATAGATCAACACTCTGTTCATGGGCCTCTTTCACGATGATCGGAGTGCTGGCGGCCGCCATGGTGTCTCAGATCGACCGCGCGGTATTAATGGCTCCGATCTGTGGCTGTGATCGAATACCAGCTACGAGGCAAAGAAATGGAAGCTGTGATTTTGGAAAAATTTAATGGAAGAAGAATCAGAAATCGCACAGAGACGAGAGTGACGGGTGAGAGAGGAAGAAGACAGGCGGTAAAAGAGAGTGAAAAAAAAATAGTTTATGGAATAAAGTAAAAAATATATATTATTCTAATGATATAGGAAAATGTGAAGAGAAGTTGTGTGGAGTATTTTTTGATTAGAAAGTAAAAAGTGTTTTTGTTCCCTACATATAGGAAAAATAGCTGAAAAGCTACTAGAAATGCTCTAAGAAAACATCTCATACACAACAACAGCAACAACAGTTATTTAGGGCAAGGGGGCTGACCCCCAAATCCCAAATTTTTTCAAAAAAAAAATATATTAAAAAAATAATAATAATTTTACCTCTAATATTTTTATTTTTTTAATTTTACCCCTCTAATATATATACACTTTCAATTTGGCCTTGTCAAATGCGGCACCTCCGCTGCTGGGAAAACTGATGCAGGCATGCAGCCCGTCCCCTCCCAATTATGATTCCGTACGTCTGCTGTGCACGTGCACTTGCATGCAGGTAGGGCCGGCTGAATCAATTATGAATTCAATCGTGCATGACTTTATCCTTAACATGATGAATTTGCATGCATTTTTTCAATTATGATTACGTACGTCTGCCGTGTACAACCACTTGCATGCAGGTTGGGCCGGCTGAATCAATTATGAATTCAATCGTGTAATGATGATGAATTTAGTCTTAACATGTAATGATGATTTTTGGAGGGGAGCCGAACTCAAAGAATATATATATATATATATATATATATATATATATATATATATATATATATTCCCTTTATATTGTGCCAACTTGAAAAAATAAAATAAAACAAGTTTTAAATTTAACTAATAATAATTTTTATTAGCATTAACAAGTGAAAAAATAACAATCTCCAAGGGGTAGCTCAATCGGCTGAAGACCATGTTTTATGAAACGAAGGTCACTAGTTCGAATTTCCCCTCCCCCTCTTGTGTGGATATGTAAAAAAAAAAAAAAAAAAAAAAAAAGTGAAAAAACAACAAATAATTAACCAAATCAAACTCATTAAATTAAGAAAAAAAAAAAATTCATTAATCAATGTAAGTATCTATTAAAAATCTTAATCTAGCTAATTGTCTTCCATAAAAATCTTAAGTTAGTATCTATTAGCATTGCCCTTCCATAATTGTCTTTAAATAGATTCGTAAGCAGAAAGTATTCTTCTCTCTCTCTCTCTCTCTCTCTCAGTGCGATCATCAATGGCAAATGTTAATGGTAAAATTGCCAAGATCGATATGTGTCTTATGTTTTCTCTCATCTACTTCTCAGGTACCCTTTTCTTCTTGTTCTTTGGTTTTGTTTTTGCTTTTAAGTTTTATACTGTTAGTTGTATCAGCGTCTTCTATTTCGCTGCCTAATTTGACGATAGAGAATGCTTTCATCGCCACATAGCATTGAACCCCTCTCCACAATTCATATCTAATTGCATCAAAAGAAAATATAAATGAGAAAGCTGTTATCTCTAACAAGTCTGCTGTAGACATCGATCCCTATTTAGTTGGAACACTTTAGACATGCTAATAGACATTTACGATTTACATTTATTAGGTGGAGAGGATGAGAACCAGAAGAGGGAAGAAATAACCTATTACCACTGATCTTTATCCTTGGAAAGGTTGCTAATAAGTTCCTGAATACCCTCCTTGCCCAAGGTGTCCTTGAGGTACATCGCAGCAGAAGCAATCTCCACTGGTGTCACTTTCCCATCATAGTCCCTGGCACAGAAATGACAAAAATAAGTTGATTTGAAAGAAAAAAGAATAGATGGTAATGAATTCTTAAGAAAGAGGGTAATGGAAGTTAACAATTGTTTTGTTGTCAGGAGTAGACTAAACACTTACTTGTAAACTGTTGATGGTAATTATCTTTATCAACATAGTGTCAGGAAATGAGATGCATATGCAGGAGGATTCGGAAGTACATATACCAAGTGACTTTTAGAAGACTAGCAAATTACACTAGTACATTATGGGTAGGAAGTAATGATCTTGAGGGTGAAAGAGTACTCTTCTTAGAAAGACAGGTGATGCGGGAAGACTGATAATAATACATGATTTTGCATTTGCTTGATCTAGCACAGGAGGTGATATATGATAAATGTTCAGCACAAGTATTAAAAACTCTCAAATGCTGGAGCCTTATTTTAGGACTTCTAAACTATGAAATAGGATAACCAGCATTTGTTTCACTGCATATGTGATCCTGAAGAGCCAAACATATGCATATGTGTTTGGCACTTCAGGATCACATATGCATGCAGACTTAAGTGGGGCATGAATTCAAAAGATTTTTCTATTGATTTAATGGTCAACTTGCAATATTGAATGTGACTTTAGTCTTGACATGTAATGATGAATTTACGAGTAATATTACACACATTACTCGCACTTGCGAGTAATGTGTAGCATTACTCTTACATAATTGTCTACAAATAGATTCGCAGGTGCAGTCAAGCGGTACTGCCAGAAAGTAGGAAAACCTACTTCAAACAAGAAAAGAAGGAATCCATAGCAGCATATATACCTAAAACTCTCTATCTTCTGTCTTTCCTGCTCTGCTTAAAATTCTTCGATCTCTCTCTCTCTCTCTCTCTCTCTCTCTGATCATCAATGGCAAATCTTAATAGTAGAATTGCCATGATCCATATGTTTCTTATGTTTTCTCTCTTCTTCTCAGGTACCCTTTTGTTCTTGTTTTTTGATTCTGTTTTTGCTTTTACGTTTTATACTATTAGTTGTCAAGTTGCTCTAGATCATGAATACGTTTTTCATTTTACTTTTGTTGTTCTCATTACTTGTGTTTTGCAGGCTTTAGGTTTTTGGAAGGAGTAACATCACTTGGAATCAACTATGGTCAAGTCGCCAATAATTTGCCACCACCCGACAAGGTCCTCGAACTGCTAAGCACTCTTAAACTCACAAAAACAAGAATTTACGACACCAATCCTCAAGTTTTGACTGCATTCGCCAACTCCAACGTAGAACTTGTTGTCACGGTCGAAAATGCAATGTTAGTTCACCTAATGGGTCGACAACAAGCCTTTCAATGGGTAACCACCCATATCAAGCCGTACTTTCCCGCCACCAGAATCACTGGGATAGCAGTAGGAAATGAGATTTTCACTGGCGGTGATGATACCCTAATGCCGTATCTTATTCCAGCCATGGTCAACATTCATAATGCTCTAGGCCAGTTAGGCCTAGACTCGCACATTCAAGTCTCCACGCCTATTTCTCTAGCAGTTCTTGAACAGTCCTTTCCGCCTTCAGCCGGGAGTTTCAAAAGCGAGATCAATAGTACCATGTTACAAGTATTACAGTTCTTGTCAAAGACCAAAGCAACCTTTTGGATCAATTGCTATCCATATTTTACTTATAATGATGATCCAAATAACATTTCTTTGGACTATGTGCTTTTTAATCCTAACTCAGGAATGGTAGACCCTGACACCAAGCTACACTATGACAATATGCTGTATGCTCAAGTAGATGCAGTCAGTTTTGCTATGGATAGGATGGGCTATGGTGGAATTGAGGTTTTGGTTTTAGAGACTGGTTGGCCATCGAAAGGGGACTCCCACGAAGTTGGTGCAACCATAGAGAATGCCGCTGCTTACAATAGGAATTTGTTCAGAAGGCAATTGGAAAATGAAGGGACACCTTTGAGGCCTAAGATGAGGCTTGAAGTTTATTTATTTGCTTTGTTCAATGAGGATTTGAAGCCTGGACCGACTTCGGAAAGGAATTATGGTCTCTATCATCCTGATGGAACCATGTCTTACAATGTAGGGCCCTCTACCCGATCAAGTACTTCATCAACTTCAAAGGCTTCCATTTATCTTACTTCCTCTGCTATGAAGGTAAAGCCATAGGTTCATTTTCTTCTTAATCAATATTTCATTCTTTAATTGGAGACAACAGGAAAAGTGTATCTATATAAATCAATGCAATGAGCATCTGTATATATATATGGGCGTGCTTTGTTATAACTTATTTATTAATGCTATATGTATTTCGATGAATACTGATATAATTCTTTTCTTTTTCCTCTCTTTAAATGGAATTTACTGTGAAACAGGCAGCAAACATGGAATGTCCAAGCTTGGTGTACTTGATGTTTATGTATTTGCTGATCTTCCAAATTTTTATGAGAATACCATATTAAGCAAATTGGGAGTTCATTCCTTTGTTGTTAGCGGTAAGCCTAATCTAGATTTATTGTTCAACGTAGTTTTTTTTTTTCTTTTTTTTTCTTTTTTTTTCTTTTTATATGTTACTATGTATCTACGTTTATCCAAAAGAGAAAATAGTGTACATGTGTCACATGGCATGTAAAAAACACATGTTATTTAAATAGCATGTGCTTCTTACATACTGTTTTAATAGTATTAATAAAAAAACATGTATTTCTTACATGTTTAAAAGACACATGTCATTTTTATACGTGAGTTGTAGAAAATTTCTGTCTTTATATTATTGGTTGGAAGGAAAGCTCTCTACTTTGAGTTTGCTTCTTAATTGCTTTGGTCGTCGCGAATTATAAAATGTCATCACTAATAACTTCCCGCTATATTAGCTAGTGACAATATATCAGTAATGATTCATTTGTCATTCCTAATAATTTTTTTTTTTTTTTTTTTTTTTTTTTTTTTTTTTTTTTTATGATAAGTGTTATAATTTAGTCCCTAATGACCAAATTTCTTGCAGTGTAATTACTAATTAGTTTCCTCTTGTAAGTCTCCCTCACTAGAAAATCAATATAATCAATATATAAAGTTGATGAGAAATACACAGAGGAGATAGTAGTGAAAATATAAAGTGTAACAGGTTAGGTGATGTGATCATTTTCAAATTTCAATAATAATACCACTCGCAATAGTACAAATCACTATAGGATTTACCACTAACCTAGCTTGTATCAATGGCTATCATAATAACATGGGACATTCATTCTAATCATGATATTACTTGCGTGTGGTTGTCAAGCACACAACAAAGTGTTAAGAAAATACCATCATTAAAATTAAGTGTAACTCATCTTTGACTAGCACGGATCGTCTACCTAAGTTAGGGTGTAGCACAATCCGTCTACCCTAAGCATGAATTATCAAATTTATTAACTTGGTTACACACAAACAACGATTAAGTGTAGCTCATCTTAGGGTTAGTACAAATTATCTACCTAAATTATTCTAACCTAAAATGTAGCATGACTTGTCTACCTTAGGCATGAACTATCAAAACCTCTTGTTGCACGTTCAAATAATATCATTGCATAACCATTACATTTATCATCTTTTGAACAATAAATATAATTTGAATACAATCAAAATAAAAAGCTTTCTCATAGACAAGATAAACATTTCGTCATGATTACATTTAACGTTAAAACCAATTACAAAATTGCAATCCTCATAATTATACAATCATCAATGCTCAAAATAAAAATCTCAAAGAAAAACACAATTAAGTCATTGATACTTTGGATAGGGTTTATCGAAACCCTAGAGAGAGCTTTAGCCACGCATGGAGATACTTTGATAATTCGATAATTTGAAGTTGAAGAACAATTCTCCATCCACGAGCTTGCTGTCCACGAACAAAACTAAAAACTTAAAAAAAAAATAAGAAAATTAAAAAAAAAAAAAATAAGAAAACCTCTTCAGTACTGTACGTGAAGAGCTTTCTTAGGGTGCGTTTGGGATTGTGATTTCGTATACAATAAGTGCGATTTTAAACCAAATCGCAGAACATAGATCGTTTGGAAACTGCGTTTTTAAAAATTGCGATTTGAAAACGCAAAAAATCTGCTTTTTCAAATCGCAGATAAGATTGTGCTTTTTGAAAATGCAGAATTTTAAAGGTAAATTTGCAATTTTAAAGGCTAAACTGCGATTTTGCCAAACGCTTAACTGCGTTTTTAAAAATCACTTTTTTTAAATCGCACATTTTAAAATCGTTATTTTAAATCGCACTTTTTAAAATCACAAACTCAAACGGACCCTTAAAATCTAACAAAACTACCTAAAGACTAATCATCCCAAATGGACGTGGGTCATCATTTATATAGAAGGAGCTTTCCTTCCATACAAGGTAAGGCATCTTCCATGCATAATCGTGCTGCCCAAGAGAAACAAAGAGACCCACGCCTCTTGCCTTCTTCAAAATTCTGCACCGCCCAAGTGAAGGAATACCATGCTCTGCCGTAGTCTTATATATTTGAGAGAAGAGAGGTTTAAAATATCAAGAAGGTGGCTTTTTGATTTCAGCCACAAATCATCAAGTGGGACACCTCTTTTCAATAAAGTGGGCTAAATTTTCAAGTTGAATTGCTTTCCACTTTCCACGCATTGCTACAGCCCGGCCAGCTTTATTAGAAGATCTTTTCAAAAAAAAAAAAAAGCGGACAATGGGGCGGCCCGGCCAGCTTTATTCCCTGGCCCAAAAAACCGTCAGCAAATGGTCACAGCCATTCTTTATGCAAAGGCCAGGAGGAGCTTTTGAAGCTTTTTCCTGTAAACTCAGCATTAATTAGTAGAAGTTGATGAGGATTGGTCGACCTGTTTGACATCAGCCAACGTGGTGCACATGCGGCCCATCAATGTTTGGGACCCAACTGATCAGAAAAGAAGCACCAAAGAATCCCTTAGATATGATACAAAATGGATCTTGTTCTATCGTTCTTTTTTTGACAAATCTACATTTTTATTTTTTATTTTTTATTTTTTATTTTATATATATTAAAATGGTTTTTGTTGACCGACGTTTTATTTGCATGTTTGGCAAATGACATGGCCTATAGCTAGTGGCTCTGGCTTAATTATCAGAGTCTACGCATGTTACATGCCAATTTTATCATTTTTAGCGTTATTAGCAAATTTTATATAAATTCAATACGAAATTAGCAGGTTAGGTTTAAAGGGTTGGATTTATTTATTTAAATAAATTGGGCTAGAATTGACCTATATAATTTTATACACATGCATGCCTCTACATGATCGAAATCCGACACGCAGACACGTACAAATGGTCAGTAATTCAAAGCGAAAAAGAATGAATTTCAACAAGATGAATACGTTCCAAATGAGAACAAATTTTGAGAGTTTCCAATACTTAAATCCTATTTTCTTTTATTCTGACACTAGTATATAAAATATTCTGTGAATCAGGGTTTCATTTTGGCTGAAACGTAAGAGTTAACAAATAATTAGTAGAGCAACTGATTGCTGTGTGGTGGAAGTTAGTTTGGCATTCTTTTGTTATTTCTTGGCACTCTTTTGTCTGGTTCTACCTGCAGTAGAATTCTACTTTCATAACAGACGATATATTAGTAATGACTCTTTTGTCATTGCTGTAATTTTTTTTTTTTTTTTTTAATATAAGTGACGACTCAAAAATCATTGATATATTAGTAATGACTCTTTTGTCATTGCTGATTTTTTTTTTTTTTTAATATTAGCGACCACTCAAAAATCATTAATGATAAGTGTTATAATTTAGTCCCTAATGACCTAATTTCTTGTAGTGTTATAATTACTAATTAGTTTCCTCTTGTACGGCCCCCTCAGTAGAAAATCAATATAATTAATTAATATATAAAGTTGGTGAGAAATACAGAGAGGAAATTGTGAAAATATAAAGCATAACAGGTTAGGCATTGTTTATGGTTCCTTTTATTATCCTCAAGCCGACAATGGGGCAGATATATAAATATATGCACTATAATTGTTAACATTATAATTTTAATATCGTACATATATTATATTATAGAATAGGTTTAATATCTAGATTATTGGCAGTCTTTATGTTTCACTACAAATTTACAGATCTCTCTCTCTCTCTCTCTCTGTGACACACACAAACACAAGGCTGACGTGCCAGATGAATGTGGAAATAGTGCATTTAATAACATCTGATGACTTGAGCACAAAATTGATGTAAATACTTACCAAGCTTACCTGGATGACTTGAGCACAAAATTGATAGCGAGTTGGCATACGTCCTAAAGCGCACTGGCACTGTATGCCCCCTATATTACCCATGCCATTGAAATGGGGATCCTTTGCTTGTCCATGTTTACATTCTTCAATGACTAATCTCAAATACATTAGCCAATGAAAGATGATATAACTACTTGTTTGAATAGGAACATGAAAATTTGAAATGATATCCTCAAGAAATTACATTTGGTTTACTAAGAAAAATAAAGGAATACTTATCAGAAAAGAAAAAAGAAAAATAAAGGAATATGGTATCACAACATTTGACATAGAAAAAGAGAAAACAGCTCATACCTTTGTAACATGGAATGAATATCATGCCCATTAGCAACAATGTGAAAATGCATGCTCAGCAGCTGTTTGTAGACATACGCCAATGCATCTTTTGATAATTTGAAATTCCCTCAAAAGGGTACATTATATAGCTATATATGTTTAAGTCGAAAAATCAACTTTTACCAGTGTCATAAAATGACATTCTCCAGTGAAAAATGTGATAAATGGATTTTCTAAAATAAGATAATCCTGATTTATCCATAATTAGGATATTTGGACAGACCCACTTAATACGGGCTTACAAAGGCTTCAAGTCTCTCACTCTCTCTCACATACCTGACCATAAACAGTGAATCATATATGGTAAGCTCTGCTAATCATCAGCTTATGTTTTAGGTTTAGCTCTTTTGATGCCCTTGTTTTTTCAGCAAGGGCAGGAGGGTCCTGATTTATAATTTTGAATTCGGATAGCCTGACCCCACGGTCTATTGCTATTTTAATTGCAGACTGCTGGATCTTCTCAATTACAATGTTTCTTCGCTGTTCATCAATGTCTCTTGTGTCTGCCAAAAAATAAAAATAGAGATACCAAAGGAATCAAATAAATTAATACCTGAGACGGTTGATATTTGGCATAGTGCATTATAATGGCATCATACATATATATGAATATCTTCTACAAAGTTAAGAAACATTAACAAGAATATATTGTAGAAAAAAACTGTGGAAACAAACATCCGGAACACTTGGTAAGCTAAGTTTCTTTTTAGAGAAAAAGACACTTTGTTCCCATAATTTATCCACGGTTTGGCAATATATCTTCCAATGTATCAAAATTTAAATGACCCTTCCGAACTTGTCAACCTCTTTGGCAAAAAATACAATCCATCCATTCGTCTATTTGTTTGAAAGAAAATTCGGTCAACTGCATTGCACACGACTTTTTAATGCATTTTCTCTTTCAAAAATGCCCCCACCCATAAGCCTTTAAACCTACGTGGCATTCACAGACACAGCGTCTGATAGGCGACGCAGCGAAGGACCAGGTGGCGATTAACCCAGAGAGTTGAGAACACCGTGTTCGACGCCAAGAGACTCATCTGTTGGAGATTCTCCAACCCTTAGGTGCAGAACGACATGAAGCTCTGGCCCTTCAAGGTGATCTCTGGCCCCGGCGACAAGCCGATGATCATGGTCAAGTACAAGGGCGCGGTTCTCGCCGGAAGAGATATCCGCCATGATTTTGACGAAGATTAGGGAGATCGCCGAGGATTTTCTGGGTCAAACCATAAAAAACGCAGTGATCACGGTGTTGGTTTGGTGCTCTAAATCTCTGTCCAGCTCTATGAAGTCATGGCAAGTAAAACCAAGATTTATTTTGCCATGGAGTACGTGAAAGGTGGAGAGCTCTTCAACAAGGTTGCCAAAGGGAAGCTCAAGGAAGACATGGCACGCAAGTATTTTCAGCAACTGATTGGGGCCATTGATTTCTGCCATAGCCGAGGGGTGTTTCACCGGGACATAAAGCCAGAGAATCTCCTTCTCGACGAGAATGGCGATCTCAAAGTTTCTGATTTTGGGTTGAGCGCGTTGTGGGAGTCTAGGCGGCAAGATGGCCTTCTCCACACGATGTGTGGCACTCCTGCCTATCTGGCGCCAGAAGTCATTAACAGGAAAGGTTACGACGGAGCAAAGGCTGATATATGGTCGTGTGGTGTGGTTCTCTTCGTTAAACACTGCCCCACCAGCTGTCTCAATCAAGCTTTAAATTAAACACTGTCCCGCTAGTTGTCTCACTCTCTCTCTGCCTCTCTCTATCCCGCTCCCTTCCACCGAGTTGATTCCAGCTAGCTGAATCCTACCATCTCTTTTACCCTGTTCTGGTTGTAGCCTATTTTGGTTCCTCTGTTCTATAGTCTGGAAACAGAGGAACCTCCATTGGTGATCATTTCCTTCTTAGATAATGATGTCCGAATATTTTCTTGTCTGTAGAAATTTGGGAAGATTTTTTTTGCAAGCCATCAATGCCTTATATATTTGAGAAGAAAGTGTATGCGAAGATTTCTCAGCCATTGACACACATGCAGCTGGTACTCCAAAGCTGGGCATCAACTTGCCATATTAAAGACCTATTTTTGAACCTAGCAAAACACGTGTTTTCTTGAAGATTTGGTGGTGCCGAAAACCCAAAACACCTGCAGAATATTTCTGTCTTTTACTTTTGTAAACGTGTGAGTGGGGGGTAGAGCCAGTGGACGTTGGCCACGACCGGTGGTGAGTGCGAGGCATCATGGCCAACGTCCACTGGCTCCGGAGTCGATATGGTCCGGGTCGGAGACGACGAACTCGAGGGACTCACATGCAGGTATCGCTTGTCCATTTGGGAGGGTGCGGGCCCGTTGTTTCTCCGGCTGCTGACAAGACCTTGCTAAGGCAACGTAGTAGCAAACAAGAAAAAGAAGAGCATCAAGAAACAGAAGGTTCCGGTGAGATGAGATGAGTTTTCTTTGTCTCATTCAAAGATTTAATGGGGGATTCTGATATGAACATTTTATTTGGTATTTGTCACCAAGTCAAGAAGGTCTAAGTAATTGCCGCATGGGGTTCGTTTTCATTCAGAGTTTCTAACGTAGTGGGTGGGACCTTGGAGATAGCCGTTTGGGACTCCCCGTTGGAGCAGTACCTCGGCGGCGTCTGGTTCGATCTCTCCAAAGAGCACAGACGCGACCTGCCGGATAGTCCATTAGCTCCGCAGTGGTGCAGACTTGAAGGCATCGTTGCCTGTCAGCATCCGGCAGGATCTCTCATGGTCTTGCGGGAGATTACTTGAAGGCAACTCTTTTTAAGTCAATTCGGTTTTTTTTCTCACAGACACATGCATGTTTAAAGGCTAAGAGACGGGGATATTTTCGGAAGAGAAAATCCATCGACTTTCCATCTAAACATACGGGCGTATGGATGAATTGTATTTTTTGCCAAACATTGGCAAGAGATAGTATCTAAATTTTGGTACCTTGGGAGTATATTGTCGGACTTTGGATAAATCAAAGGGATAAAGTGTCTTTTTCCCTTTCTTTTTAAGTGTACTTGGTATAATAGTATGCTTTCCTGGAAATTTTATTCGCTGAAAAGAAGCGTACCGATTTCTAGGTGTGATTTACTTGGGATGCTGTTAACTGCTCCAGGATGCGGCTCCAGAATGCATTTTTTTTTATTTTTTTGGATGAATCAAAATCTATATAAACCAAACACCAAAAGAATCTCACCAAAAGGTACAAGCTACTCTCAGGGCAATGGGAACAAACAAACCCACAAGCCCTGTCACAAACTGTACAACAGGCAAATACACGCCCAAAAGCCAACAGGCCTCAAACAACACCACTCAAAGAATACAACTGCAAACCTGCAGAGAAGCAATCAACTACAAGCAAACTAGCAGTTGAGACAAAGAATGACTATACACCCAATAGAGCCAAAACTACCGCTGCAAGACAACTACAGAAAAATGCCATGAAGATTCCACAAATCAGCAAGATGAAGATTCAAAGAGGAGCGTTTATAAGGACCCTTGGCAGTGACACGAGCCCGAATCTCCCACTCGATCTTAGCAAAAATTCTCTCTTCTGAAGAAAAAGCATTACCATGTAGAATATCATTTCTGTGTTTCCACAAATTATATATAGCAGCTCCCAAACTTAAAATGCACAATCTACTCCACAAACTATCCTTTCTCAGCTCAACTATACACTATTTTTCAATGTCTTCCCAAGATCTTTTTGGCAAAATCACCAAACAAAGAGATAAGAGATTCTTCCAAATACGAAAACTGAACCCACACTCAAAGAATAAGTGCTCTCTAGATTCCAAACAGCCTCGGCAAAAAGGGCAAAGACAATCACCCATAAAGCCCCATCTCCACATTTTACTTTTGGTAATCATAGCATCTCTAAAAACGAGCCACAACATAAAAGCTTGCTTAGGAATGGCTACTGAATGCCAAACAATCTTCCACCACTGAACTTCATTCTCCTTTTGCCGAATTGCTTCCCAAGTAGCTGAGCAAACATAGGACCCTTGCTTGCAATTCCACACAGGCTGATCAACCTCTCCAGAATACCTTGAAAACATTAAATAAAAGTTTATAGCGGAGGTCTACACTAACAAAGGTTGCAAAAAGAAGATAACTGCTTTCACAAAATATGCAAGATGGACTTCAATATTCAAGTTACAGAAGAAAATAAGAAAAACAAAATGTGATACGTAGGCAAAGAAAGGATGGCTTACCAACTGTACCAACAGTATCGATAGATCCAGATTCTAATACATGCTTCACAACAGCCAGTGCCAGCTCTGCAGCTGCCAGTCCAGCATCATTTCTGCTCCAAGTGATGAAAATAAAATAATTCCCTCCTGTTTTTTTTGATAAGTATAAAATAATTCCCTCTTGTTTAAATGAACAAGCATAATAATATATTGTAAAAATGATTTAATTCTAGAAGAATTAAAAAATCTTCAACAGGGAATATACTATTATCAACACAAATACACTACTTATGGGAATTGTCTTCATTTATACAAAGTGGTTCTTCACACTGACAGATGGAAAAATTTGGGGGGGTGGGGGGGAGGTGTGAAGAAGAGGAGGCAACCAAAATTGAAAGCACCAGAAATTATGAATATTTAGAGAACTCTGCAAGAAGAAAGGTGCATAAGTTCATGGTGTTATTACAGCCAGGAAGTAAGACAAAGACAAGGGCTAATTCTAATGAATCATAAATAACCCACCCAGTTCAATTTTGTTCACATTAGGTTGAAACAAAAATTACTCCCAGCCAGAGCCAATCAATAATTAAAATATTTGACAAGGGCTAATTGCAAATTGCAAAAAGCACTTGAAAAATGTGGTAATTACAGAATAGATTTGACAAGGGGTAATTACAATGAACCTAGAAAAGCCTGTTCAATTCCTGCGGCTCCCATTATCTTAGCACCCTCAAAGCCAATGCAAAGTCAAAAGGCAACCCATTCCAATCAATCATATAAATAGACGGTAAAAATAATCAGTTTTTTAACATTTACTTCTTTTTCCTAATCATCTTTTTTCCCATTTACTTTTGCGTCCGATTCTTACCAGGCAAACAGTGTGAGAAATAGTGGATATTGGGGGCATTTTATCTTGTTATTGATTTTCTAGGTATTTTAGGTTTGATCTACACAATTTGTAAAAGGAAATTGGAATGGAAATGAATTGATGATGAAATTGAAATGGATTGATTCATAAACGGAAAAAATACAGAATTCAGCCACATTCGAGAGGGACAATCTCCTAGCACATTTGAGAGTGCAAATCTCCAAGTTTGTTCAAAGAACAACAAACTCAAGGCCTACTAAGCTACCAAGGCCAAAGGCCACTAAGCTACTATGGCCAAAAGCCCACTAAGCTATTATACCTGTGACACATTGTGACATGGTAAAGTACCTTGCAACGGAGAGAGCAGAAGCGGGAAGAGTCAAGGAGGCTGCGCTCGAAGACCTCACAGGTGTTGGTGACGCCTTTGCCGGGCCTAGGCTGAGGGCGCTCGTTCAAGAAGACGACCCTGGCGCTGTTGATAATGTAGGTCTGGACCCCAGTGATGTCCAAAAGTTTCTGGATCTCAGAGACCCTTATCACATCATGGTATGAGGACCTTCTTATCTGTGATACAACAAACCCATTAGAAATTCATGATTTTTGGCTGTTAAAAATGGGGAACAAAGAAACCCCATGACTCATGAGTATGAAGTTGGGAACTTTTTTACGTACGTGACTCAGTTATTTAAGCTGTATGGATGCTGAGAAGAATGCAAGAACAGAAAATTTTAAGGCGTGGAAAAGTAGAGGCTCACCCAATTGAGCCTCACAACCGGACACAGAAGAAGGTTTGTTCAGACGTTTCACACAGGAAAGCTGAAACTAGAGAAAAATTTGTAAAAAAATATTTTCCCTAACGTTAGCTTCAGAATACAAATGTATAAATAACTGATAAAGCAGTTCAATGGCATTTCAAAAATATACCAAGATTTAATTGAGAGTTAAAAGTCAATAAACACAAAAACTTTCCTGCAGATAAAATTTTTTTAATAGTAAACTTAACTCATGCTATGCGTGTGTGTGTGTGTGTGAAAGCTTTATCAATAAGGTATGATCTTTTCTGATATGATCTAAAGCAACTGAATTTTCTAAATAAAAGAGAAATTCATAGTTAGATTAGTCAAATGTCAAACCTTATCTTACTACGGGCCTAGTTACCCTCATCTGATACTCTCCCCCTAAGAAGCAGCACTATTTTTCTTTTTACTTGCACCATGGAGGACAAGATTAATAGCTGAGTCAGCACAAAAGCAGTGATTTTATTCATATATCAATAAGCACAGAATTATAACTGCTTGTATCACTTAGTGTTGCAACCTAGAGAGAAAGCCAGAATTTATGGGGTCTAGGTTCAACTAGCTAGTTGGTCAATTTGATCATCTTAGCATACAAAAATCTCTCTTAAAGAATTTTCAAAAGCAAAGAATCAGAGATAAAAAGTGTACCTTAGAGGAATCTTGGATAGTGCACATTTTTCATCGCATGAGAAAAACAACTATCTAGTATGGAAGTAACAGGAAAACTTTGCAGATATCAAGTATAAACTCTAAGTTATATAAAGGCAAAAATATTTAATGCATTAAGAACTGATGCATCAGTTAAACATACATAAGATATCTGAGAAGCTATATAAGTAAACAATAAAAATCTACATCATTTTTCCCTTTTTTTTTTGTTGAAAAATAAAAGACAAAAATAACAAAGACATGCTTAAAAGGAAAAGAACATATGTCTAGACAAACCATGTAGGTAAGAGCAAACCTGACCTCAGAGAAAGAGGTTTGACTATACCAAGACAGAAAAGCAATGACATGCTTTCTCTGTCATCTCATCCCTAGAATGTACCTGCAGAAATTTCTCAAAGCAACCAAGAGAAAATTTAGGGATAGAAAAGGTGTTTCCTCAAACAGAATACAAGGCACAAATAGGATATATAAGATATGACAATCAATGCAATGCAAACATACCTGGTATGCACTATGATTTAGGAACCAAAATACTAAGGCATGGTAAGACTGCACCTATACTAGGTGAGTTCCCTCCCTCTCAAGGGGTGAATGGTCTCATCCTTTCTGACCCATACCTGGTGTACCTGTGGTAGATGTGATCAGGTATTGCTCATACTGTCCATTCTCCTCAGCATACCTTATAACAAGCTCAGCAACCCTTCATAGGTATGGTTGCTATCGGGCTTTTGCGGCTTTTTCTTATAGTTCCTTGATGTGTTCTTCAGAACAAACCGCTGTTCTCGCTGCTGATGCCATGGAACCTGATGTCCCGCCGAAGGTAGAGTACCTAATGTGGTCTTAGTAGGCAACTTCCTCTAAGCCTTCTTCTTCTGAGCTTGGAGCTGTGGACATTTGGGTTGGATGTGACCGGTGATGCCGTAGTGATGATAGGTAGGAAGGCTTCTTTTGTTGGAATGCTACTTGACTTTCTTTGCTGAAATAAGGTTAGCATTCTTACAAACAATATTGCCCTTACCTTTTATATGTCTCCTATGCGGAGAGACATATTTTGATGAGGACGAATCTTCAACTTCACTTTTCCTCAGAGCATCCTACTTAATCCAAGGCCTGTGGGATTTCAATAAATAACAATTTGACCTAATATGACCAAACTTACCTTGTATTCCTAATTCCTTGAATTTAGGCATCACATGATTAGTTAAGTAAGAATTATCTAAACAAGTTGTATCTTCTATCACATGCTTAATATCAATAGAATCTAATTCAGAATTAGAAGCATTTGAAGTAGAAGTACTTAAATGATCAACAGTTAAATTAAGCTTGTTAGAAACATCTGAGTGAATACAAAGCATGCTTTTCAAATTATCACTTGAGAATTTTTTCAATTTATTCTCAAGTTCATTAATAGTATTAAGCAACATGGTATTCTCGGATTTCAACGAGTCAATCAAAACATGTGATTCAGACAATTGTATAATCAAAGACTCTTTTTCTTGCTTCACCTTTTTTAGCTCTTTTGGAGAAACCATTTTATCCAATTTAGCAAAAACTTTAGAGAACTCAATATCATAATTTTCTTCAGATGACTGAGAGAAATTCATGATAAAAGATGTAATCAAAAAATAAAAGTCACAAAGAGATAAGGATCACACTTAGGAATTAAATCATTTAAACGGAGTGAACCTGGCTTTGATACTAATTGAAAAATAAAATTGACTTCTAATTTACAAAGTGTGTGTGCACAATGTGTTAACAAAATAATGTAAAAGCGGAATTTAAATGACACAAGTATTTTGTTAACGAAGTGGAAACTCTATGAAGAGAAAAACCACTCCGAGACAGCCAAACCTAGGAAATCTACTATTCAGAAGACAAAGCTAGTACATAGAAAGTAACGCTCACATACCTCGATGCAGCGATCGTTCCTATTACTCTGACACGAAACCCATCGTAAATGCTTCCCAATCAAGTCTCCTACTTGAAAGGGTCTTTAATGGAATCATTTACCTTATGGCTCATCCATAAGATAGACTTCAATTTTAGCACAGCAGCAACACACAAAGGCAACGGCTTGAGAGTGAGCGGATCATCACAACAATTCCTAAAATATACTCTCTAAGCACTATGAAATTCACTATTGAATTCTTGCAATTTACATGTCTAGGGGCCTCTATTTATAAGCTACAGAAGACCTAAATCGACATTGATTTGGTTTTCTCTAGGCGGCGTCCGGACGGACAACTGTGCAACGGACTTTCCAAATTCGCTGAGATTCTTTCCTGAATAAGGCCGCATCCGGACAGTGTTGCCCTAGTGTCCGGAATGTTGCACTTCTACTGCACGCAATTTTCATAATAAGGTTTGAGCGTCCGGACAATGTAGACCTAACGTCCGGACAATTTGCAGCTGTATTCCCATATCTGTGTTTTGGAAAGAAATCATTTTACTTGTCAAACATTGAAGGGCGTCTGGACATGTTGCTGAAACGTCTGAACGGATGCAATTTGGAACAGTTTGAAGCTTCTGGACACAGATTGGAATCCAGATGGAAAGTTCTCATCGTCCGGATGGATGATGCTTGACAATAAGCGTCCGGACGGAATACCACGTCTTCCGGACAGAATACCACGTCTTCCGGACGGATGAAAGGGACTTGAACTTCACTGTCTTGATTTCTATCTTTTTCTTTGATAGCATGTTTTTGTTGTTTATTTGTTATTCTTTTTTCAACAAAAAAAAAAAATTGGGGAGAAAGATGCAGTAAGATTTATTTTTCCTTGTGAAATTTTCAGATATCACATGTACTTTTACTTGATTTCGCAGTTCATTGTGCTTTGATAAAATAGGCTTATATACAATTAAGATTTTGAGTTTCATATCTACTAAGTTTCACTACAAAAAACTCAGCATTTCACTACGTGGCTATAGTACTCGGAACTATAGCCACGTGGCGATTTTACCACGTTTGGACTAATGGCACATTTGCAAATAATTTAGTGAAGTGGTCCTTGTACCACGTGTGCATTCCGCGATGTGTTGAAGTGGACATGTTCCCACATGGCGACGTGTTATATCACCCACGTCGCCATATGGTGACGTCCTATATTCGACATGTTGACATATATATAATTTTTTTTTTTTGGAAAAAAAAGAAATGTATATTTTTAATGACATCCTAAAAACTACACGTGGCAAAACAGCCACGTGCTATAATCCAACACGTGGCTTATTTGTAGACATGCTGCATGTGTCATGTCGCTAAATAATTAAATATTTAATATACTTATTTATTGATATATAAATGAGTTAGATAATATATTTAACATATTTAAAATATAAAAAATGCTAGACTTTCCATTTTCTTTTTTACAAAAAATTGGTTCCCAAATGATGTGTCACAATCCCATGAGATTGTGACACATTTCTCAAAATGGTAGAACACATGAGCTTGTGACACAATATACATAATGTGACACATGAGTTTACATTTGTATACTGTTGTGAGTTTTAATGAGTACTTGCAAGCGCACGAATCGTTTGCAATATAGTGTGTGCAAGTGCGAGGTCGAATCCACAAGGAAATTGTCAAATATTGGTGTCTTGTTTAATCAACCTCATTTTAACCTAGTTCCAAAGGTTTGAGGATTGATTCAAGAACAAAAGACTAAATAAAAGAGATGAAATGAAATATGCAAAAAGGAACTAAGGCTAAGGAATCTACCAAACCAAATCCAACAACTCACACTCTTGGTTTCCACTTGAACACCCAAAGAACATTAAGCTTAGGGTGTCATTCAAGTTTCTCAACCATAAACCTTAGAACCATTAAATGAATCCAACTCAAAGATAAATTACAAAGAGTACCCATTTGAAATCAAATCATCCATTGTATCCATTCAGTGAACAAATCAAAATGGATATCATCATTCAAACCGATAAAACAATGTATCCATCGGTTGAAACACACTAAGAGTACCCATTTGAAATCAAATCATCTAATGTATCCATTTAGTGAACAAATCACAATGGATATCATCATTCAAACCAATAAAACAATGTATCCATCGGTTGAAACACATTAAATGTCCTATATCTACCAACAACCACATTCATTGCAAAAGATAAAGCATTTAAATGAATGGAACTTGAACAACAAATATGATATATCATCAAATGTGCAAGTAGTACAACAGGAGTGTGAGTGTCATCAATGGAAAGGTTTCATCCTCAACCTTAGTTGAGGTTACTAGCCTTCCATGACTAAGAACACCACAAGAAAATGAAGAACAAACATGGAAATAAAAGAAAAGCTTTACAAAGACAAATGTCTAAAGAAAAGAGCTACTGAAATCAACTACGAAATGCACGAAATAAATCCTAGCTACTGTTCTCTGAACTCTCCCAACAAGGAGGTATGGCTATGGCTTTTATAGAAAGAAATTAGGGCTAGAAACTCATATAAAATGACTCCTCTAACCCCTTCTAGGGTTCCTCTCTTGCTAGAGACAACCACGGTTATGAAACCAGCGTGTTCTGCTGTGAAAATCAGAGGGAGAACTGCTTTTTGTCATGGAGACGCTCCTAATTGGGTGTTCTGGCGCGCTTCTGCAAAAGTAAGTTCTGGGAAATTTCGATCGATCGAATTCGGGCAAAATTCGATCGATCGAATTTAAGTTCGATTGACCGAATTCTTCAGAACTTCCGAATTTTCCAAGCAATTCCACATGAATTTTTGCCATTCCTCACTTATTGACCTACAAAACATAAAAACACCAAAACTAACCAGAGCATCAGAAAATAACAAGGCTAAAGGTCTAACAAATGTAAATCAAGGGGTCCAAATACACAATATTTGGCACTCATAAAATACCCCCAAACTTATATTTTGCTAGTCCCTTAGCAAAAACAAAATGGAAAACAAAATGGAAAACAAAATCAAAGCATGAAACATAAATCCTCTTTCGTGGGAGAAACGATTGCATTTAGCATATGCAACAAGCCTTTTAAACCCCTAGGACTCCCTAGTGAACGAGTGAAGTCTCGTGAGGGTTTGCCAGAAATGATACCCACAAACATTGAAGTACTGAATTATCAATTGAGCAAAAATCATCATTCAAACACATGGTTCACACATCATGAGTATATTTAACAAAATGAATATCATATTATCATATTATCAAAAATCGATCAGCTCATAGATGGAAAATTGAGACAACACATGTTCAAAAGTGTAAGGTGTGAATAACATAGAGTCATGGGGTTTCGATTTTCCTCAAAGCACATATATCCAAAAATTCGAAGGACTTCCATCAAATAACCAAGGCTTAACTTACATTTATTATTTTTGTGTCGGCTGTGCAATGCTTGACTCTATTAAGCTTTCTAATTGACCCATGTAATGAGTGTTGAGCCAGTGACTCCCAAACCAGATGGTTTTAGGGCACTAGATGTAAAAACATCCCTAAGAGCTTAATTACTCAAGTAAAAAAGGCTACGAAGTCAAACTAGCCAAACAAACATCCAAGCTGAAATTCTCATCTTTTTACGCGAACACCCAATACTTAATGAGGCAAGAGGCCTGGTTACTCAATGAGAAGTCAAATTGGTGATATTATAACAATAAGCCAAGGTTTCATCAACAAGTCATCCTACAAATTTCAAGACACATAATTTTTAATTCAAATCTCATACCCCACAGAAACAATGCTAATGTGCTTGTGATAAACAATTTAAACATGTCAAGTCTCTCTGATCCAAAGATGAGTCAAAAGATCTCAGATTTTAATGATATGCAAAATTCAACATGTTAAACAAACCAATGAGATGCAACCATAGTAAGATGTAACCATGCTCAACTAACAATAAGGTATTTTTTTTTTTTTTAAGCAAGCATTAAATGAAAACAGACATAAATGTCTACCCCACTCCCAAACTAGAATGACATATTGTTCCCAATGTGACTAGAGATACAATACCGAAATGGTGATGCAAGTTGGGCACACTGTAAGAGAAGCGCTCCCCCAAACTTGAATGGCAGACACTGTCCTGAAAATCACAACTAAAACACAAGAAATAAAATCAAATGATAAGGAAAAATGATGAGGGTTGCCTCCCACAAGCGCTAAGTTTTCAGTCTTTAGCCATACTTTCCATCCTAACGACAATCACTCCGAGTAACTCGGATCCTCTAAAAGGGTCGTCTCAACCTCCGAGCTCTATAACTCCAAAAATGGCTTCAGTCGTTTCCCGTTCACCTTGAATGTGCTGCCATTTTTTGGATCCTCAATCTCAATGGCCCCATAAGAAGACACATATCGAACTATGAAAGGGCCTGTCCATCGAGATCGGAGCTTCCCTGGAAACAGATGCAGACGTGAATTGTAAAGAAGGACTTTCTGATCGGGCTCAAAAAATCGCCTCAATATGTTTTGGTCGTGAACCTTCTTCATCCGTGCTTTGTACATCCTAGCACAATCATAAGCATTGTTCCTCAGCTCTTCCAATTCATTGAGTTGGAGCTTCCTCTGTGAGCCAGCCTTTGTGAGATCGAAATTCAGCTGCTTAATGGCCCAGTAGGCTCTGTGCTCCAACTCCACAGGCAGATGGCATGCTTTCCCGTACACTATACGGTAAGGTGACATGCCAATCGGTGTCTTGAAAGCTGTCCGGTACACCCATAATGCATCGTTCAACCGGAGAGACCAATCATTCCTTGATGGGTTCACCGTCTTCTCTAAAATCCTCTTGATCTCTCTGTTTGAAACCTCCACTTGTCCACTCGTCTGAGGGTGATAGGGAGTGGCAACCTTGTGCGTGATGCAATATTTCTTCATCAGCTGCTCGAAGACCCGGTTGCAGAAATGCTTTCCACCATCACTAATAATTGCTCGAGGAGTACTAAAACGAGCAAATATAGTGTCTTTTAAAAACTGAACCATAACTCTGTGGTCATTGGTCTTGCAGGCAACCGCCTCCACCCATTTGGACACGTAGTCCACTCAACCAGAATGTACAGATAGCCGAAGGAGAGTAGGAAAGGTCCCATGAAATCGATGCCCCACACATGTACAGATAGCCGAAGGAGAGTGGGAAAGGTCCCATGAAATCGATGCCCCACACATCAAAGATCTCGACAATAAGAATGGGGTTGAGGGGCATCATATTTCAGCGTGAAATACTCCCTAGCTTCTGACAGCGCTCGCATGAAACACAATACGTGTGAGCGTCTTGAAAGATGGTAGGCCAATAAAAACCGCACTGCAAAATCTTTGCAGCAGTCTTCTTTGCACTGAAGTGGCCTCCACAGGCATGATCATGACAGAAGGAGATGACATTGGATTGGTCAGGCTCGGGAATGCATCTCCTAATGATCTGATCGGGACAATACTTGAACAAGTAAAGATCGTCCCAGAAAAAATTCTTCACCGCGGACATGAATTTGGACTTATCTTGCCGCCCCCAATGCAAAGACATTTGACCGGTGACAAGATAGTTCACTATGTCAGCAAACCATGGTGAGTGAGCATGAGCAATATGCATCAACTGCTAATCGGGGAAGGTCTCAGAGATGGGGACGACTTCTTCCGTGAAATCCACAGTAATCCTCGAGAGATGATCGGCCACCACATTTTTGGAACCCTTCTTATCCCGAATCTCAATGTCAAACTCTTGTAAGAGCAAGATCCACCGAATGAGGCAAGATTTAGCATCCTTTTTGGAGAAAAGATACTTCAATGCCGCGTGATCCGAGTAGATGATGACTTTCGATCCTAGTAGGTAGGATCGAAACTTATCTAGAGCAAATACGACTGCCAGCAGCTCCTTCTCAGTGGTCGAATAATTCAGTTGGGCGTCATTCAGAGTTCAACTTGCATAATAAATGACGTGGAGAAGTTTGTCAATGCGCTGCCCCAACAGAGCTCCAACGGCGTAATCGGATGCGTCACACATGATCTCGAAAGGTGTACCCCAGCTCGGGGGCCGAATGATGGGTGTGGACGTCAGAATTGCCTTCAAGGCCCCAAATGCTTTTTTGCAGTCCTCGTCAAAAATGAAAGGGGCCTCCTTCACCAACAGTTTGCACAAGGGCCGGGCAATCTTGCTGAAGTCCTGGATGAATCGCCGATAAAATCCTGCATGGCCCAGAAAAGAGCGAACCTCTTTCACCGCTCGTGGGGGAGGAAGGTTGGATATCAGATCTACCTTCGCCTTGTCTACCTCAATACCCCGATGAGAGATGACGTGCCCGAGCACAATTCCTTGTTGTACCATAAAATGGCACTTCTCCCAATTGAGTACCATGTTCTTCTCTTTACACCTCACCAAGACTAACGTGAGGTGGTGCAAACACTCCTCAAAAGATGAACCGAAGACTGAGGTATGGCTATGGCTTTTATAAAAGGAAATTAGGGCTAGAAACCCATGTAAAATGACTTCTCTAACCCCCTCTAGGGTTCCTCTCTTGCTAGAGACAACCAAGGTCACAAAACCAGCGTGTTCTGCTGCGAAAATCAGAGGGAGAACTGCTTTTTGTCATGGAGACGCTCTTGATTGGGTGTTCTGGCGCGCTTCTGCAAAAATAAGTTCTGGGAAATTTCGATTAATCGACTTCGGGCAAAATTCGATCGATCGAATTTAAGTTCGATCGATCGAGTTCTTCAGAACTTTTGAATTTTCCAAGCAATTCCACATGAATTTTTGTCATTCCTCACTTATTGACTTACAAAACATAAAAACACAAAAACTAACCAGAGCATCAGAAAATAACAAGGCTAAAGGTCTAACTAATGTAAATCAAGGGGTCCAAATACACAATATTTGGCACTCATCATACTATACATATACAATATAATCTTTAAAAAACAAATTCATTTTTTAATTATTACTATATACATTTTTAAGTATATTCTATATATTGAACCCTAACCCTAGTGAAGTGCTATATATGATATACGTAGGGTTAGGGTTTACATTTGTGTACTATACATATAAAATATATACTTTAAAAAATAAAACATCTTCGAGTTAATACTATACACAATTTTGGGTATATTCTATTAATTGAACTCTATCCCTAGTTTAGTGCTATATATAGTATATATACGTAGGGTTAAGTTTTGAGCATATCTGTGACTTCTGCGAGCTAGAGCTGTACATTGGCGTTACAGGTATGTTGCTGGGTGATGGCGTCTCGACACTCCTTAATTGACTCAGCAAGTTGATAAAGGCGAGTACCTTCAGCCATGGAAACAAGTGGAAGGAAAAAAAATAAAATTGGAGAATGAGCCAACAAGAAGAAGAAGAATCGGAGGGCTCTGATACCAAATGTAAGGTGCGTGCTTCTGTTTTTGGGTTTTTTAGTGAGGAAAATCTAGAATGAATGAAGAAGATGATGGATAATACTGAATTTTATTGAAAATAAACAAATAAGAGCATTTCGAGAGCTCAATCTCTAGAGTTACAATTCATCGCTTCGGTTGTGTGTTCTCGGGCGGCGCTTTGGTCGTATCTCCGGCGGCGTCTGTCATTTGAGCTAGAGGGATCACAGACGAAGAATCTGGAGGAACGTTGTGACTGATCGTGCTCGCGGTTGTTAAAAATATATAGCCGCTATAGGTTATTTATATAGCGTGTGATTCAAGTCAGTTTTTACTTTTCCTATTTTGTTTAACGCATCATAATTTATTATATAGTATGTCATTGGAGGAAGGTTACTATACAAGCCCAAGAGGGGCCCAAAGGGGCTTGACATGAGGCCCATAATCACAAGAGTCCAAGAGGGACCAAGAGACCTAATATAAGGTCTCATTATCTCCCTAGTTTAGGTATGCTCTCTTACACACGAGACCCCCTTTCATGAGAGCTCTCTTTTTCCCTCTCTTAGTTTTCTCCTCCCATGTCAAGACACTGATTTAGGCATCAGAGCACCTTTGATCTCATGATCGGAAGCCGACTAACAACCCCTTCTTTGTTTTGCAAGTAAAGAGGGTTAGCCCAAACCGTGTGTGACCACTTTTGGATCTAACAACCAATATCTTATATCTAGAATATAATATGTCTGATAAAAAAATATATGAATCAATGAATCATGTTATGAGTAACATCTTTTTAGGTTTTAATTTTTCTATAGTATTATTCTCATTATTATAGTTTTCAATATATTTGGATCTCAACCATTATTATATGTTTTGAAAGTAACATGTTTGGTTTTTTTTTTAAAAAAAAATTATTATTATTATGTAATAAAAATAGGAAAAGGGAGACACATGTCCTAATTAGATTTATGAGACCTACATATAAAATTCAGAAACTATATGGAAATAGGTGAAAGATGAGATGATCGAAGAATTATTTTTATATTTTTTACTAAGAACATTTTCAGGTTGAATGGGAGTTGGCCGGACTTTTGAACCTATCTTTTATCTTTCTTTTTTTTTTTAAAAAAAAATTTTTGTGTGTTTTTACTGAAGATTTTGAGCGTGTTACTTCGAGGAGTGCTTATGTGAAAGAAAGGTGACACAGGTTACAGGTATGCCAAAGGATGTCGAGAGTTCGAAAAGTCATGACAATCACATACTCATGCAACAATTCCTGCCAATTGCACTTCGAGGAACCTTATCGGATAAGATTGTGAGGCCTTTAATAGAGTTAAGTGGATTTTTTAGGGATATATGTTCAAAAATATTGCGTGTGGAAGATTTGTGTAATTTTAAGAATTCCATAACTGAATTCTCATTGTGCTAAGAGATGGTGTTTAGGCAGAAATTGTTAGATGTGATAACTCTCTTAGAGTTTTGTTTTGTTGTATTGATTCATCCGTTTGAAGTCTAATTTAGAGAAGAGTTCTAAGTTAAAAGAATCTATTTTCAAGTTGAATGGGAGTTGGTTGGACTTTTGAGTCAGTCTTTTGTTTCTTTTTTAGTTTTTTTTTTTTTTTATCGAAGATTTTGAGTATGTTACTTCGATGGTAGTGACGGAGGAAGGGGGGGCCGGTAGGGGCCATGCCCCACCCCCCCTTCCCCCAATTTCTTGAAGAAGAAAAAAAAAACCTATATATTCCCTCCAAGTCTAAGATACAATTTTTTTTTTTCTTACTGCACTAGAAAATTCTTGAATGCCCTGGTTCGCAGATCAGGGGCAAACGACTCAAGCAGCGCTTAGACGTCTGGGTTTTTTTCTGCAATTTTTCAAGCTTTTAGGTTTCGGTTTTAGATGAAAAGGGGAAGAAGACGATACAACATGCCCCTTTATTAAACACACCATTTAATTAAATAAGTTTTCTTTGTTTGACTGTTTGTGAACCACGTTGGAAGTAAGACTAACTAATCTTTCTTTCTTTTAACGCGTCAGTGGTGAGTGGGCCAAGTTTAAAATCAAAAGTCCCTATATATATATACTTACTAAAAGAAAATGAGTACGTGGCATCAACACTTCAGTCCAAAGCATTATTTTTTTTTTTTTTCTAAATCAGTCCAGGCCACTTAACTCTCTATAATAGTGGATAAACACAACTAAAGTAGCCCAACACAATTAAAAAAAACAAAAAATAAATTAAAAAAATAAATAAAAGCCTAAAGTATAGTTCTCATTTCTCAATAGATAAGGCGTCGATTTTTATTTTTATTTTTATAAAAAAAAAAAAAAAAAAAAAAAAAAAAACAAGTATATAAAGTCTCAATTTAGAAGGAAATGGTAAGTAAAAGACAAAGGGCATTAACAGTGAAATGCGATTTAGATTTATGTGAAATTCTGAAGTCGTTATTAACATTCTATCATTTTTTTTTTCTTCAAGCCTTAAACAATTATTTAAGATCAATTGCTTTTTGACAATTTCCATTTCTTAAAACGTTTTAGGTATGTAATCAAACTTTAATATTGATAAAGCTTTTATATTTAGATTTCTCAATTAAATTAATTAATTTATGCACATATATATATATATATATATATATATATATAAAATTTTTGTTACATATTTAATTGTATGAAATATATAATTGTAGTTACCTAAAAATATGGAGAACAACAATAATTTTATTGAGCTCCAATCAAATACTAAATGAATTTGTGTCAGGGTAAATTTAGTAAATCTGTCAGTAGATTATTGTTTAAGAAAACAATTTTGATTAATAAAGACCAAATTTGAAGAGCCTGACAAAATAAATTATATGTTACAATTATATGTTTTAAACAATAATTAAATTTTTGTTAGTTATATTTTATATATATATATATATATATATAGTTTTAATCAATTTTTGTTTTGTTTTTTTTTTTTTTTTTCCATTCATAGAATGTATATATTTTTTATTAAAAAAAGATTACCCCCTGAACCAAAACCACCAGTTCCAGCCTAAAAGAGCCTCCAGACTATAATGGGTGCGCCAGGGTGCGGGGTAAAAGGGTCACGACCCTATCAAAAGCTGATTTAATTGACTTCATGCCTTGGCGGCTTGGCCCCTTCCCAAAATATTTTTTGGCTCCGTCCCTGTTCAATGGAATGCTTATGGGAAAGAAAGGTGACACAAGTTACAGGTATGCTGAAGGATGCGGCAATCTTCCATGAGTTTCCAAGAATTTTCTTGGGAGTAAATTATTTAATAAATAGCTCATAGTTTCACTTCAAAATAATAATAGACTAAGAACAATAAATAATAATAAATATTAAGTTGAGCGAGAGTCTCGTCGGCCGGATAACTACGATACTCTAAGTTGAACTACAATACGTAATAGAGTTTGGTGGAATGTTAATTTCGTGTTAGATTAGAATTCCATATAATTTTAAAGAAAGTATAGATTTTTAAATTATGTGAATTTATACACATTTTTAAATCGAATTGCTTGAAAAATATTACTTATTAAAAAAGTGGCATGTTACCGACAAATCTGAAAAAAAAAAAAAAAAAAAATCTTTCAAAAGGCTTTTTCTTTATTTTGAAGAGACGCTTCCTCTTTAGTAAACCAAAAGACAATTTTTTGCTCAAAACTTTTATACGACATAAAGCGCAAAAACTTGATAAAAATATACTCAACTCTTATCGATAACATGTCATATTTTCAATAAAGAACATTTTTCTTACCGTTTGATGCAAAAAACTATTTGAATTCACATAATTTGAGAATTTGAAATTGTAGAAAATCATGATCCCCAACGACAAACTAATTAACTTTGACTTTAAAAAAAATAAAATAAAATAAAAATACATTTATTGACTTAGAAAAACACTTGAAATCTAACAAAACAGAAAATTAAATACAATTATCTATTTTCGCATCCCGCATCAGTGCAATTTCAAGAGATCCAACTCCGAATTCTCATACACCTTGACTGCATGCTTCAAAATTGCTCAGCTACTAATTAATCAATTTCAGGATTTCTTCATCAATGTGGTCGTACCTACCAGCGCATTAATACATATATAATACATTATTATATATTGATTATAGCTGTTACTGTTGACGTCTTCACCAGCATTATATATTGTTAATTGATCATAGCTATTATATATTGTTGTTATTTTGTATTATGACCAAGTCTTCCTTCCATGACACGGCCACTTTTTCCTTATCATGTTTAGAAAAAATCTAAGTCATACCGAAAATTCTATCTCTCGGCAATAAAAATTGACTAGCAGACCCCACAACCTTCTGCTGCAATGAGATTTCTTGAATAGCTAGAATATTTCGATCGAAATAACGCGCGTAAGCACCAACTGCATCAATTTCCAGTCATCCTCGATCTGTTAATGTTTCACTGTGTAACAAAAAATTATTCATAAAACCAATTTTAAGAAAGAATTGAAGCAGGCATTAGTCACTAACTCAACAAATAAATAGATAATGACAACAACAATGTGAAGATAACAAGACTTTGGAAATGATAATCATCTCAAAAACTTATTACGTCAAGATGCAGTGAAAAGTAATATAAGTAACAGATATCTTATAGATATATATATAAGCCAACATATATGTAGCATTTTTAATTAATACTCACTTTTACAAGTAAAAGAAACAGAAATGAGAATAAAATTAGTGTTTCTAAGGCATATCAACAAGCCATTCACAGGAAGTAATCAATTTGAAGAGGCATACAAGGAACTTACATATAAGGAAAATCAACTAGCTAGCTAGAACCATCACCTCAATTAAAACTTTGGATAATAATTAAAAAAAAAAAAAATATCCAGTGCTTTGTTTCATGCCATTTCAATTCTCAGATAATAACCAAGCACTTGTATTAGCTGCAATTCAACAAAAAATTCAATACCATACTCAAACGATGCAAAATCTATGATTCTGAATATTTGTAATCCTTACCGTTCCAAATTTTCCAGTGGCCTTTCTAGGAGCGAGACTATCACTGCAATAACGTCACTACGTTTAATTGAAGCCTTCAGCCCCCATAAACCGTCCCAAAAAACTGTCCCAAAACCCAGCTTGAAACCTGACAAAAGCCTAAATTAAAAAGCGATTTTCAAACCGTAGGTTATAAAAATATTATTTATACAATATTTATAAATAATATTGCGGTTAGCGATTTTAGCCAATAACTGCTAACCGTAACCGTTTATACAGCCCTATGTATAAAATTAAGGGGCTGAAGTATAATTTTTATTTTTTCTTTTTTAACGTTTAACTATTTGGGCTTGTTTAATTAGTAAAGGAAATAAAATCCTTCCTCCCCCTCTTTACTTTTTTAAAAAACAATCAATTTCAAAACATTCTAACTTTATATCACATCAATAACTTTTTATTACTATTTAAATTAAAAAAATTCACTACAATATAAAACTTTTTTCACTTTTTCATACAAATTCTTTTTGTTTTATATCACGTCTATCGCTTGTAATTCCTACTCCCAACTCCTACCCCTCGCCAAACAAGGCTTTTGTATTTTAAAAGGAAAAAAGAAAAAAGAAAAATACTTTCTGGAAAGGGAAATGAGAAAAGGCCAAAAACCCGTTAGGTAATACCAACAAATTAAAAGAACTATAGTTGAAAACGACTAGTTTTCTCAAATTTTGAACCCAGAATCATATGTCAGAAACAAGGACATCTTAACAACTTGCTGACTGAAAACAGCACAAATTAATATATTATTGCTGTGCGACTGAAACTTTGAAAAGAGAATTATTAACAAATCATGTTTGACATGCAAATCAAAGAAGTTTAGGAATTCACCAATTATTCATAGAAGATGCAATGCTTCACTCCCAGTACTATAATAGCCGCTCGATCAACACTGTTTTTTTATAAATTCGAGCTCTTGTTCATCTCTATCTCTCTCTCTTGGATCGAACACAGTCATGATGCTCATACAAAGGCCATCCATTAAGCTCCTGCTCTTGGGTTTTGTCTTAATGCAGTTGGCCCAATTTTCCACCACCAGCTTTACCGATCAAGCAGCTCTCATTGCCTTCAAATCTGAACTCACTTCCAGTCCAAACCAAACTGTCTTGTCTGGTAACTGGTCCACAACTACAAGCTTCTGCAATTGGATTGGGGTTTCATGTAGCCGACACAGACAAAGAGTTACCGCTTTGAACCTTTCCTACATGGGGCTCCAAGGCACCATTTCTCCCCATATTGGTAACCTCTCTTTCCTGGTTTATCTTGATCTACGCAACAATAGCTTCATTGGTTCTTTGCCTCATGAGATCAGTCGCCTACAACGTTTGAGAATACTCTGGTTGTCATACAACCAATTGAAAGGTGGCATCCCTCCAACTTTGCAAAATTGTCGAAATCTTCGAGAAATTCATCTAAAGAGTAACCATCTTACGGGTGCAATTCCATCGTCCCTCGGCAATATTTCATCGTTAGAGCACTTGAATTTGGAACGCAATAGCCTCACTGGTCTATTTCCTTTTCTCATCTTGAACATATCCTCTCTAACCAAAATTTTTATTTCAGAAAATCACATCTCAGGAACTCTTCCAATGGATCTCTGCAGTCATTGTCCTAATCTTCAATATCTTTACTTTCCGTACAATGAATTCAGTGCTCGGCTCCCTTCACAAATGAATCACTGTAGAGAGCTCGTAGCCTTATCCCTATCGTACAATAAATTTGATGGGAGTATTCCAAAAAGTTATGGGAGTTTAGAAAAGCTTGAAATCCTTTATCTTGGAGGTAACGACCTAACTGGTAATATACCTCCTACCATAACTAACTTGTCTGCGTTAATTGAGTTTGCCATTGAAAAGAATAACATTAAAGGAAGCATTCCCAATGATTTATGGCGTCTTCCAAATGTAAATACCTTAAATTTTGCATCAAATAATCTTACGGGAGCAATTCCCGAAACAATTTTCAACATGTCATCTCTACAAGAAACCTACTTGGTGCAAAATTCCTTGTCTGGAAATATTCCATTTGAGACTGAGCTTCCTTGCCCTAATCTGAAAATTTGGGCTAGCGGTAGCAACAAACTTAGTGGTCATATCCCATCGTATATTTCAAACTGTTCCAAGCTTGTCCTATTAGATTTTGCCAATAACTTACTCTCTGGACCAATACCCAAAAGTCTTGCAAAGCTGAAATACCTCCGAATACTTTTTCTGGGTGGCAATCAGCTAACAAGGGATTCTCAAGATAAAGAGTTTAGTTTCCTTTCATCTTTATCTAATTGCAGATTTTTGGAACGATTGTCCATATCCAACAATCCCTTGGATATTACTCTTCCATATTCTATTGGAAACTTTTCAAGTACCCTTAACACCATTGTTTTATCCCAAAGCAAAATAAAGGGTCACATTCCTATGAGTATAGGTTCCTTAAAAGGCTTGACATGGCTTGATCTGGGCAATAACAATTTGACTGGAAACATACCATCCACAATTGGGGGATTGGAGGGGTTACAAAGATTATATCTTGGTGGCAATAAAATTGAAGGATCCATTCAAGAAGACATATGTCAGCTAAAGAACTTAGGCGAGTTATATCTCTCAAATAATGCAATCTCTGGATCCATACCAAATTGCATTTCCAATCTCAATCGTCTGCAAAGCCTATACCTGAGTTCTAACAGGCTAGAATCACCAATACCATTAGATTTATGGAGTCTTGAGAATCTATTGTTTTTGGACCTGTCATCGAATTTCCTTGGTGGATATTTGCCTCCAAACATAAAAGAATCTATTGTTATTGTACACATCGATTTATCTCAAAACCGTATTACTGGAAATATTCCAAGCATCATTGGAGCTTTTGAGAGCTTAAATTATCTTGATTTGTCAAGGAACTCATTTCAAGGAAACATTCCACAATCTTTTGGAGACTTAAAAGGATTGGATATCTTAAACGTCTCATACAATAATCTATCTGGTGTAATTCCTAAGTCCCTTGAGGCCCTTTCACATCTCAAGTATTTGAATGTGTCTTTCAACGAGCTATCCGGAGAGATTCCATCTACTGGGCCTTTTGAAAACTTCACAGCTAAATCATTTTTAGGAAACAAGGCGCTTTGTGGGAATCCAATTTTTGGAGTCACACCTTGTTCAAGCCCAGGCTCCAAAGGATCAAAGGTGAAACAAAGTCTGCTAAAATATTTTCTTCCTACCATTGCTTTGGTCATAATCTGTCTAGCGTTGGTTTATATGCTGAGAAAACATCGAGAAAGTACAATGCAGGTTCCAAGTTTATTTAACACATTGCCTGTATTTGAGCATAGAATAATATCATATCAAGAGCTTTGCCAAGGGACAAACAACTTTTGTGAAAGCAACTTGCTTGGAGTTGGAGGTTTTGGTTCTGTATACAAAGGGATGCTTTTTGACGGGACAATTGTTGCTGTTAAAGTTCTAAATTTACAACTGTTGAGTGCTTTCAAAAGTTTCGATGTAGAATGCAAGGTCCTACGGACAATCCGACATAGGAATCTTGTTAAAGTCATAAGTACTTGCTCTAACCCCGAGTTCAGAGCTTTAGTACTACAATACATGTCGAATGGTAGCCTTGAAAGATGGTTATACTCTTCTAACTACTGCTTGAATCTTCTTCAAAGAGTAAATATTATGGTTGATGTTGCATCAGCGTTGGACTATCTACACCACGGTCAATCAAAATCTGTGATACACTGTGATTTGAAGCCTTCTAATATCCTTCTAGATGAGGACATGGTTGTACACGTGGGTGACTTTGGCATTGCAAAGATTTTGGTAGAAAACAAGGATGCTACACAAACCAAAACTCTTGGTACAATTGGCTACATCGCACCAGGTACATAAATTTGCCTATACTTACTTTATTGCTAAGAAGCTATCTAATAGTGGCTAACATCAAGAACAACAATATAGTTGTTAGTTTCAAGAATACCAGTTTACATGTCAATTTTATATAGGCCTTATGTTCATATGAATATGTGTTAACAATAAAAATTACCCAAATTAAACTAGGATTTAGTTGATGGTTAATTACCTATTTATTCCTCTTATGCATCTATTGCTAATTATGTTAAAATATGTTAAAAGAAATATTTGTATCAAAGACAATTACGTTATATGCTACTTGCTCACGATTATGGTTTGCCTTGTCTTATGCCCACTCCATATATAAACCCTGAGAATACAAAAGTTTTGGAACAATTGCTCTAAAATTGACAAGTAAACTAAGTTTGGTTTTGTTGATACATCAGCTGTACCAAATAAAATCAAAGTCAAACAAACACAAATCTATATGCACGTATGAAGATCTATTTATGTTTGGTGGGTTGAGGCAACCTATTTTGACCATATAAAAGCTATATTTATTTGTGAAAGTAATTACTCAAAAAAAAAATGGTATATATTGATCTTTTTCATGTAACAATTATTCCAAACAAACAAGGGTTAGCGTATAAAGTACATGGACTTATCAAATGTTGTTCATAGCATAATTATAATTATTTTGTAAGGAGTCTAGTTTACGTATTTACACACACATATATGTATATATAATATATATAAATGGTTGAGTATATGGCTGGGTACAATGAATGCATATTTAGATTTAGATTTAGATTTGCATATATGTAATATATATCAATATATAAGTACATACTTTTTTTTTTCTTCTTTTTGGTTGAGATATGTGGACAACTTCCTTTATTTTTTATTCCTTTTAAAATTTTGAATTACTAACTTAAATGCCTTTTTGCATAATTGCGAGCGTTGGATAGAGTATGGTTTTGAAGGAAAAGTGTCTATCAAAGGCGATGTTTATAGCTACGGTATAATTTTGTTGGAGATGATCACAAGGAAGAAACCTACCGATGACATCTTTGCAGGACAGTTGACTTTGAAGCAATGGATAAATGCATCACTTCCTAGCAGAATGATGGAAGTTGTTGATTGCAGTTTATTGAGAACAGAAAATGGAAGAAATGTAACAGTTATGCATAGTGTTCTTTCATCCATCATAGAATTAGGCTTAAGGTGTAGTGAAGAGTTACCAAATGAAAGGGTCGATATCAAAGATGTGCTTGCAAAGCTTCAAAAAATCCAACAAACACTTTTTTAAAACAAAAACGAGGGTGTCAGTTATCTTTGATCTAGGTTTTATATGGTTTTGATATCTTAAAGTACCTACAAGTGGTATGTTTTATGTTTGTATGACTTTTCATGTTTACATAAATGGCTTGGGATTTTCTAACGTCTTCCTAGCTTTTTATCATGTTTTTTTTCTCCTTACGCTTCTCGTATGCTTATATAATATATATCATACCACGTGGACCTAAGAAGCTTCATATTTAGCATTCTTTTGCTTTAGAAGATTTGATTGGATATGGTAAAAGTGCATTTTCAGTTTATCTTTTCTTCTTTTTGGATTGGCTAAGAAAATGAATATGTTATAATAGGTAATTTAATAGATACTGTAATACATAAAATCTTCGATGCATAAATATTAGAGAAATGATTAAAACACTCATACTACACAACAATGACACAACACCAAGGCACAATGGAGTGGGGCCCATACATGGAGCCCCAATCCATTGTGCTTTGGTGTTGTGTCATTGTTGTGTAGTATGAGTGTAAGGATCACTCCTCTAAATATTAGGGAATGATATATCTTATTTGTACAACTCTTACATAACAATTGCACAACAATGCTGATATGTCCAATATTTTTTTAAAAAAAAAATATTGAAAATGCTAGACATATCAGTATTGTTGTGCAGCTAACATATCTCTTAGGGGATTGCCCATTCACGACTCAAAGTTGCCCTTTTCCCCATGAAATTAGAGGGCAAAACTATTATATTATCACGGATCATCTATATATTACTCTTAACCAAAATGTTATTGTTCAAAGAGAAAAGCTAATAACAAACTGCAATTAAAAAAAAAAAAAACTGTAGTGTTAGAATAGGGAAAAAAGAAAGCTTTTAATTGTATCAAGAACATATTTGTGGAGTTCATTTATGAGAATAATGCAGAAAAACTAAAAATATTTCACTAGGCACGTTAATTTGTTATTCAATCCCCATGCTCTACTACTCAGGATTTTTTTTTTTTTTTCAAATGAGGATTAATCTAAGGGTTGGTTGGGACTGCCATGTTAGCGTTGTAAGATAAAAAAATGTAGTATCTAACATTACTTAATTCAAATTGCATGAAATAGAAACATTAATGCATACACAACAAAGTTTTCTTTTAAATTTTAATCATTGAATTGAATTTATTAAATTAACATATATCTTTAAAGGGGCGGCTCAATGAAAATTAAGGCATAAGACAAAAAGATAAATTTAGTCATTTTTTAATTTTAAAATATTAATTTAATGATTTTTTACATTAAATATTAAAAACTTAATTTAAAAATCATTTTTCATATCTTTTTGAGATGTAAAATCACTAATCAAGTTTTTTTGTTCAAGTTTTGTTAATAGATTATTCTCAATAGATAATATGGCTAATTTCGTTTTATCTTTTTTATAAGATAGTAGATTGTAACTAGGATTTTAATTAGTTGTGTACTAAAATCAACAACACAATAATGATAAGTGATCGGAATTCGTAACAGCGATCAACATTCTACCACACATTACGACAAAAAATGGAGTTTTCTTTCTTCTGGATCACTTTTTTTTTTTTTTTTTTTTTTTTTAACTTGGCCTAACATGTAAGGGTTAGATTTAAATGATAATAAAGTATTGAGAAAGAAATGCATATCTCAAATGTTTGAAAATTAGCTTTCCATTTTTGAGTGTGGAGGAGTCTACTGCTCTCTACCGGCCTATAATCTACAAATAGTAGTATTATTGAAATTTAATTAGCCAACTCCATTTATATATAGGGTGAGAGTAAGGGATTTTTTTTAAGTATTTACAAAATGACCAAACCCATTATGGGCCCAAAACATAAAGATAGGGCTGTAAACGAGCCGGTCCGAGCCGAGTTTCGGCAATCCCGGACCGGCTCGTTTTAAGGAAAATTTAAACGAGTCGATCCCGAGCTCGAGCCGGGCTTAAGGATCTTTGTCCGGGATCGACTCGTTGGGGTATTACCCCAACTCGGGACTGAGCTCGGGACTGTTAAGTAAGCCTCACAAGTTGATCTGAGTGCTCGACTCGCTCGAGTCAACTCGAGCTCGGATCAAACCCAGAAAAGTTGTTTCAAGCTCGATCCGAGCCCGAGCCGAGCCCGAGCTTCGGGTTGAGGGCTCGGCCTGTCGAGCCCTAATTGGGTAGCTCGGCCCAATTAGGGCTCGTTAGTTCAATAATTATAAAAAAAAAAAAAAAAAAAAAAAAAAACAGAACCATAAATAAACAAATTTAAAATTTGAAGTCTGCAATTTACAGTTCAAAAAACTACATACATGAATCAAGATTCATCTAAAGCTAATAAGCTATGAATCAAAAAAATCAACAAGTTGCTTTTACCTGCAACTTAAATTACAATTTTACAAATTAAAACATACAAACTACAAAGAGATCAGATTTACATAGTTTGAAACAGATCAAATTTTACCCAAATACATAGAGATCAAAATTAAAAAGACTACAAGTCTACAACTTCTAGAAGACAACTTAAATTACAGCACAACTGCAGCCTGCAAAATGTTAAGAACAATCTAAGTTGCCACTTGCCAAATGCCGCAGGTCCACAGCTCAGAGGAATCACAGGATCACACTAAACTAAGACAAAAAAAAAAATTGTTAAACTATTTTTACTCCCTTGCACATTTAATCAAAGTTTTGTTTACCTTGATAAACATGTCAAGGGAGATTTATCATTTAAGATTTGTCTAGACAGACTATACATAGTTACATACCAACTGCAACTTCTCTATCTCCAACAGAAAAGGTATAAAATACAAAGAGTTCAAATTTACAAAGAGATCAGGTTTATATGAAGATTGAGTAATTCTCATTCGAGTGAAGGATTAAAAGACAACATAAATTATGACATATTAACAATTTGAAAATGAATAGTTAAAAACAATCTGAGTTGCCACTGCCAAATTTTCCACAAAACCACACTGCACTAAGACATTCTTGGGATAAAATAAATTGCATAACAGATTTCAGATTCTCACATTTCAATCTTATCATTAGTGCATAGCTTAGGTCATTTGGTAATGTGACTTGCATGCAAGAGACTCCCACTTACCTCATATGCTTGTGATTCTCTTGAATTGCAAGCATAAGAGGCAAATGGGAGTCTCTTGGCATAAAAGTCCCAAGAAAGCAATAGACATGGCATACAAGTCCCAAGCAAAACACCATAGATTACATATTTCTAACTTAGCAAAGCCTAACAAAGAACATGGCAGAATATGGAATATTACAGATGAACGAAATTTTCAGAAGCCAAAGTAAAGCTTAATTTTTTAAAGAACTCAGTGATTCAAACAAATCCCAGAACCAGAATAAAGATTACAAATTTCTAACTAAGCAGATCATAATTTTTTAAAAAATTCAGTTACTCAAACAAAGCCCAGCAATCAGCATAATAGATGAGAGATTTCTAACTAAGCAGATCATAACCGTTTATAAAGAACTCAGATACTCAAACAAAGAGTGATGTTCACCACTTCACCCAAATGGCCAAAATACAAAGAGATCAGATTCACAATGCCATGTGTGACTTGTCAAATGCCACTCCTTACAAGACCACACTGGACTAAACAAAAAGAATTGTTAAAAATTTTCACTCCCTTGCATATTTAATCAAATTTCTTTTAACCTTGATAACATGTCAAGAGAGATTTATCATTTAAGATTTGTCTAGACAGACTATACATAACAATTAAGAGTTAAGACATACCTCATGACAGATTGTCCAGCAAGGCAGCAACAGATTGTCCAGCAGGAAGCAATTCAAGTTTTAAACAGTTCAAGTTTAAACAGATTGTCCAGCAGTTCATATTACATACTTAACAAAAAGAATTGATAAACATGTCAAGGGAGATTTATCATTTAAGATTTGTCTAGATAGACTATACATATCATTATATCAATTAAGAGTTAAGACATACCTCATGACTTGAGTCTTGCCAACTTTTCCAGCAAAAATGGACAAAAGGGTATATTAGCTCAGGTTAAACAGATTGTCCAACAGGAAGTAGTTCAAGTTTCCAACAGTTAAAGTTTAAACAGATATATGACCAACAATTCATATTACATACTTAACAAAAAATAAAAATATAAAGTTAATAACCTCCGAATTATACTTAACAAAAAATAAACATATATAAAGTCAATAACCTCCGAATATCTGAATCAAATCCAAGAAGATGGTGGCAATTCAACTTCAATCAGTTTCTACAAAAAGAAGCACAAAGACAGGTAATAAAGTTAGTTCATACCTAAACAATAATCAGTGATAAACACATGTAATTTCATGCAAATTATGTGCTTAAAATGCCACTTACAGTTTCAGAAGTTTTTTTCTTGATACCATGGAGTGCTCTCACCCAATCGGATCCACACAAGTGCATTTGAACGGTTTCAGTTTTCAAGGATGCTCGGTGTGGATCAATTACCCTACCACCTGCACTGAATGAAGATTCAGAAGCAACTGTGGTGATGGTATGGCTAGAATGTCCTTTGCCATCTTAGACAAAATTCGGTACTTCAAGGCATTGAGCTTCCACCATTCCAAAGCATCGAATTCATTATCAATATCTTCACCACTGTCATCCTTATCGCCTACGTACACATCCTCTTCAAGATAGATATCTAAATCTGATTTAAGAGGCCGAATGACATCAGTAGTTCTAACATGATCCCTATACATTGATCGAGCTGTGGAAACTCTACTGACACATGGTGTAGAAACACTTTGTGAAACAACTGCAGCCTGCTCAGCAGCAGTGTGTTTCAAAACAGCAGAATTATGGGCAGTGACGTACACTTCAAACAACTCATGCAGAACGACCAGCACAGTCTGTATATGCTGGGGATACTCAAAATCAGGGTAAATAAGAGGAAAACAGAAATTGATCAACTTCATCTTGTATCTCGGATCCAAGACAGCAGCTATGGACATCAACAAATTGCATTCCCCCCAATACTTCTCAAATTTCTGAGTCATTTTTTCTGCCATTGATCTAATGTAGTCACGCCTATCAACACATTTCAACTGTAGAATTTCCTTCATTCTCCATACCTCAGGTAGAAACAGATTTGAGGTTGGATAATCACTTCCCGATATCATGTTTGTAACTTCATTAAAAACCGACAAAACCTGGTTTACATTCTCCACCTTCTCCCACTGTTCCGAACTCAAAACCCACTGAAATGCTTGATCAACTTGGTGATATCTTGGGAACACTTCTTTGAACCCTACTGCAATGGCCAGCATCAAGTAGGTGCTGTTCCAACGTGTGGGTACGTCTAAAACCAGTTTCTTAGATGGCAAATGCAAACGTTGAGCTATTCCACTAAACTCTTTTAACCTTCCCTCCGAAGCAACCACATACTTTATTCCATGTCTAACAGAATCAACAATGTCTCCAATTTCAGAAAGCCCTGCTTGCACCAACAAATTTGTCACATGCGCACAACATCGCACATGGAATAACCGACCCCCAACAGCCAACTCATTCCTCAACTCAAAATCATCTTTAATGATTCTAATGGCAGAATCATTTGCTCTTGCATTATCAACTGTTATTGTTAATACCTTATCTTCAATGCCCCATTCTATAAAACACTTCCTAAGGGCATCAGCAATGACAACACCACTATGAGGAGGAGGTACGTTAAAAAAGTTCAAAATTCTCTTTTGGAGGAACCAATCTGAATCTACATAATGGCAAGTAACAACCATATATGACACCCTTTGCGAAGATGTCCACATATCAGTTGTTATATTTACCTTTTCAACCCCACCAAGCATTGCTTTAATCTTTTTCTTCTCACTAAGGTATGTAGACATGCAATCACTTTTCACAGTTGCACGACTAATCTTTTTCCAATGGGGCGTGCATGCCTTCATAAACTTGTTAAAAAGATCATGTTCCATCATGTTAAAAGGGTACTCGTGGAACAGCACCATGTGGGATGCAAGTTCCCTGACTTTCTTCTCACTCCAAGAAAAATTTGTCAACGTAGCCCCCCCACCTAGCTGACGGTGATCATAGGTCAGAATCTTTTGCTTACGGTTGGACGCCACATACTTCACACATGCTACCAAATGCCTACCAAGTGTTGAGGTAGAACTAGATTTGGAAACAGCAAACAACCTCTTACACCAATTACACTGAGATTTTTTTACACCTAACACTTCAATTTGGGAGAAGTCATCCCAAACTTTAGAAGTCTTTTGCCTATGTTTCCTTTGATTTGCACTACTACTAGTACCGGTACTAATCTCAACAGGAGTATGAGCACTACCCATAGGCTGAGAATCAGTAGGACCAGGAATACATATAGTTTCGGGATCCAATTGAGGAGTATCAATAGTTACTGGTTGGTCTGGTGTATTTCCACTGTCACCAACTCCAATGGTAATGGAATGAGTAGTTGTATCATCACCTAAGTCTACTTCATTGACTAATACAACTTCATTGACTTCCATAGGCTGCCTTCTGTCCTCCATGTGCTGTTTTAAAACAAAACTAGGGCTGTTAACTAAAGGTTATTTCAAATTTCTAACATAGATTACAGATTTAGGATTTTAAAGTTTTAGGGATTAGAGATTTAGCCATTTAGGGTTTTAGAGTTCTAGGGATTAGGGATTTATGGTTTTAGAGTTTTAGGGATTAAGTTTTAGGGATTAGGGATTTAGGCTTTTAGAGTTTTAGGGATTAAGTTTTAGAGATTATGGATTTAGGGTTTCAGACTTTCAGGGATTAAGTTTTAGAAATTATGGATTTAGCCATTTAGGGTTTCAGAGTTTTAGGGATTAAGTTTTAGAGATAATCATCTTATGCTTACGATTTAGGGTTTAGTGTTTAAGATTATGAAGTATGAGAGTTTTATGGTTTAAGTATTTAGTGTTTTAAGGTTATAACAGAACAAAGCATAGCATATTGTTTTTAACAAAGCAAAGCATATTGTTTTACAGATTACAGATTTCTAACAAAGAAAAGCATATTGTTTTAAACAACTCAGTTATACAAATCCCAGCAATCCAACATAATAGATTATAGATTTCTAACAAAGCAGAGCATAACAGATTACAGAGCATAATTTTTAAAACAACTCAGTTACTCAAACAAAGGCCATCATAACAGATTACAGATTATAGAATGTGGACTATCAAAGAGAATTGCAGATTCTAGGGCTGTTAACTAACCTCAAACGGCAAGGAAGATTATATAATACAACAAAGCAAAGTATAATAGATAAAAGAAAGAACATGGCAGATTATGTTTTGTTAACTAACAACTAAAGTCTAAACATGGCACATTGGCACGACTATAACAAGCCTACAAAAACAAACCCTAACACGGCTACAAAACACAAAAATAAACAAGACAAAGATATGTGAAACAAATCCAAACATTAACTAATGTTTTGATAAGTAAATAAAACTAAAAAAATAAAATGTAAAAAAGAAACTCCATTGAAACCAGGATTACATACCCAAGAGGCCAAGAGGGCCAAGATATATACTTGTATTGTAGACGTAGATGTAGTCGGATTCAGCCTTCAAGTACTTGAAAGAGTCCAAACTCAAGACACAAACCCAGGGTGCAAGAAGGAACAACCAAATGAAGACACAAAAAGCAGATATATCAAATGGGTGGATTAGAGAAATAAAAAACAACAAAAAATAGTATAAAACACACAAAGGCAGAGAGTCTAGTAGTGGTAGCACATCCATCAGATCAATTAGGGATTCTGACTGCGAGAGGTGAGGCTTGTTAGCCTTTGGAGTGATCGAAATCGAGAGGATGGGATGGGATGGCAGATGGACCATCGCCTTGTACCCTGTTCTAGTTTGAACTCGAGGATATTGAAGAACAAAAATGAAATGGAACGAAATGGAAAACTGGAACGGCAGATTTGCCATTGGATTTTCTTCTTGATCGTTCATCAACGGCGGATAGAGAAACATAATGAAAGGGTCGTTGAGAAAATTGAATGAGAGCATTCAATTTTCTTCTGATCTGCCATTAATGCTTGCCAATGCCGATTGAATCGAGTGACGGTAGGGTTTTTTGATACTCATTTAAGGCGTTTTCTCCATTTTTCACCGTTGGATTGATTTTTGGGTAAAACCAATTCATTTGAACGGCTTAGATCAAGCCTTGGTGAGCTAAATTGAGCAGAAAATTTAATGGGGCTGTCAAGAGGCTTTTCAGTTTCAGAGGCGAACCCTAGGTTAAAAAAAAATGATCCCCTGCGTGCGCAACGGTGCGGTATGGCTAGAACCCGTGTCATCTCTTCATCGAAAATCATTATGACCGTTGATTACGATTATTATTTTTTGAATCTCAAATATGGTCAGTTAAGAACCCAGCTGATGTAGACATGCAAAACACAGAATTAGGACCCCCTCAGTCATGCGCACTAGCTGTCATCCATCTTCAAATCCAACGGTTATGATTTACTCCACTTTTAATCGAACGGCTACGGGCATTGCATTTTAAATTCTCGAGAAACAGGCTGGCCGACTCGATTTTGGGGGAAAAAAATTTCCCTCTCCATTTTTTTGGGTTCTAGACTCTTCCTCTACTCGTTTTTTTTTTTTTTTTTTTTTTTTTTTTTTTTTTTTAAAAAAAAAAAAACAATTCTCTTCGTTTTTTTAACTAAGTCTTCTGAAATTAATTAATTTTTTTTTTTAAAAAAAAAAAAACTTAAAAAAGACTAGTCTAATTTGTCTAAGACTGTAAATGTTACTTTATATATATATATATATATTGTCTAAATGTCTAATAAATTATTTGTTATTAAAATTAATAAAAGTAAAAACAAAAGAAGAAACAACTTAAGTGCTTAACAAATGCTAGTCTAATGAGTTAATAATATTAAAAAATCTAATGAGTTAATAATATTAAAAAAATAAAATTCATTTTATAAGATAAGTTATAATTTATGAGTTATACGTGTATTTTTTTTGTTAACTAATTTTTTTAAATACCGATATACCATATTATCTACATTATACATTTATTATTTATGCAATTGTACATTTATTTAAATCTATGATGTAGTCTTTTTTTTTTTTTGGTATAGACCATATAGACCGTATAGTTATTACTTTTTACTTATTCCTTTTTAATTAAATACTAAAATCTATAGGATTAGGGTTTTAATGTAGATGTAGTTATTACCTATTGGCTACTACCTAATGTTAGTAACTTAGTATAATAGTATTAATGTATTAGTATATAAGTTAATTTAATTATGAATCTATGATATTATTTAATTTGTAATTATAAACAAACACATTACACATTGTTAATTATAATTTATAATACTATTAAGTCTATTATACATTTATATTATTAACTTAAATTGGAATTACATAAATTTATCTAGTAATAATGTGTAACATATCTAATGATAATATGTACATAATTATATTGAACGGATCATATGCTTATATAGTTATATAATTATAAACTTATAGTTGTATTCATATGAATCTAATAATGATCAAAGGATATGATCTATATAAGATATATCATATAATTAATAAATTTTTATATCCAAATTGTTGATTTGAATTTTTGAAATTTCGAGCCCTAAACGAGTCGGGCAATCGGGTCGGGTCGGGTCAAGCGATACTCAAGCCGAAAATTTCAAGCCATAAACGAGCCGGGCGGGCGAGTCGGTCCGATCGAGTCTTAAACGAGCCGAGCTCTCGAGGCCTCATACGAGCCGGGCGGTTCGGTCTCTAAACGGGTCGAGCTCCCGTCGAGTTATGTCGGGCGAGTCGGGTAGGTATCACTAATTAATCGAGCGGGTTTCAACAGTAACGAGCGGGCTTCAACAGTGCCGAGCTCGAGCTCGAGCTCGGATCGGGCTAAACCGGGCAGGTACCGAGCGGGACCTCGAGCCCAGTCGGCTCGCTTACAGCCCTACATAAAGATATTATACTATCACACCCAAAAAATCATAAATTAATACAACACTAAGTTCCTATTAACTGCCCTTTTTCAAAATTTAATGATAGAATTAATAATGGTGTTTATAAATTAATACAACATTAAGACTCTTGAAGTTTAGAGTCTCCACTATCTTTCAGATGGTCCAATCTTCTACCAACTTTACCGATCAATCAGCTCTCATTGCCTTCAAATCCGAAATTAGTTCCGGTCCAAACCAAATGGTCTTGGCTGGTAACTAGTACGAAACTACAAGCTTCTGCAATTGCATTGGGGTCTCATGTAGTCGACGCAGGAAAAGAGTCACTACTTTGGACATTTCCTATATGGGGCTCCAAGGCACCATTTCTCCACATATTGGTAACCTCCCCTTCCTATATAGTCTCACTTGATCTACACAACAACAACTTCATTGGGTTTCTGCCTCATGAGATCAGCCTTCTGCATCGCCTAAGAATACTCATGTTGTCATCCAACCAATTGGAAGGTAGCATCCCTCCAACTTTGCATAGTTGCTTGAAGCTTCGGCGGATAGGTCTCAATACAAACCATCTTATGGGCTCAATTCCATCGACCATCGGCAACATGTCGTCGTTAGAGGTCTGGAATTTGGAATTCAACAGTCTCACAAGTCCATTTCCTTTTGTAATCTTTAACATAACTTCTCTAGCTGTAATTGCTCTTATAGGGAATCACATCTCAGGAACTCTTCCAATGAATCTCTGCAGCCATTGTCCTAATCTTCAAGGGCTTTATCTTTACGACAACGAATTCAACGGTCGGCTCCCTTCATAAATGAATTACTGTAGACAACTTTCACTCCTATCTCTATCATACAATAAATTTGATGGGAGTATTCTAGAAGGTTTTGGGAGTTTAAAAAAGCTTGAAGATCTATATCTTGGAGGTAACAACTTAACCGATAATATACCTCCTACCAAAATTAACTTATTGATGTTAACTGTGTTTCCCATTGAGAGCAACTACATTAATGGAAACATTCCGAAAGATTTATATTGGCTTCCAAATCTAAAATTTTTTTCATGTGATTCAAATTGTCTAACAGAAGCAATCCCCCAAGACATTTTCAACATTTCCTTTCTACAAGAAATCACCTTGGCAAATAATTCCCTATATGGCAATCTTCCATCATATTCTAGATTTTCCTGCCCCAATCTTGAAAATCTACTTTTTGCTCACAACAAATTTAGTGGTCCCATTCCATCATATCTTGCAAATTGTTCCAACCTCGTCATAGTAGATTTTGCTTCAAACATACTCTCTGGGCCAATACCAAAAAGTCTTGAAGACTTAAATTACCTTCAAACACTTTATATGGATTCAAATTAGCTAACAGGAGAACTTGGAGGTTAAGAGCTTAATTTCCTTTCATCTTCCTCTAATTGTAGAGTTTTGGAACGTTTCGCCATATCCTACAATCCCTTGGATATTTCTCTTCCGGATTCTATTGGAAACTTTTCAACCACCCTTCACTCCATAACATTACTTGGAAGCAAAATTGTAAAGACCCAGGAAAAAGCGCTAGCCACATCTGCGCTATCACCCCAAAAAGACTTCCGATTCTATTGGAAATTTTCAACCACCCTTCACTCCATAACATTACTTGGAAGCAAAATTGTAAAGACCCAAGAAAAACGCTAGCCACATCTCGCTATCACCCCAAAAAGACTAGTCTTTTTGGGGTGATAGCGCAGATGTAGCTAGAGCTTTTCCTTGAGTCCTTACAAATGGTATTAAAGCCACTTAATAACGCCAGGCCATGTGGTACTTGAGCCCTGCATGACATGGCTCTAACGAGGACATCGGGAGTTTAAGAGAGGGGGTTTATAACACTCCGGTTTCATATTGGAAAGATGAGTAGCCCATATAAAGTATGTGGTTTATAAAGACAGTTATGAGTGCTAAATCTCACATTGCCGAGTTATTATGTAAAACTGGGTTTTATTAGAAATTCTAGAGAAATCCAAATTGACTAGTCCTTTTGGAGTAATAACGCAAATCTGGCTACTGCTTTTCCCTAGGTCCTTACAAGTACAATTATGATCGGTACCGCATAGGGTAACATGGCAAGCACACCGAAGAACAATTACGGTGTGTGTGCTACCGGTCGGGTGACCTTCACCTAGGGAAGTTTCCAACGCGGTAGCTCTCCTATGTGACGACAGGATGAGCTTATAAGTCCTTCGAGACAAGGCCAACATGCACCACTCACAGTTAACAGCAAAGTCGAGTCTAAGGGGGAAACTATTGTTTTTAAAAATGAAAGAATCAAAAGAATTTACTTATTCATTTATAAATTTCTTACTATTCTTGCTTTAATTGTTAATTATGTTACTTTCCATAAATTATCATTGTGCATGACTAAGATTATGGTTTGAAAATTTTATAGTATGTTTTATTTGCTCTGCTGTTGTGTTCCTTAGTGAGTTGTCAAACTCACCCATTTCCTTATAAACCTTTTAGATGGCCAGATTCTTTTCGTGGATTGCGGAGACCTCCTTAGAGCGATAGAGCATGGATTGGACCGACCTTTTTTGTATGTTTTACAGTGTCAACACTTTTGATTCCCTAGCTTATTTTATTATGTAATAATTTAAGAATTGCATAAATATATTTACAAGTCAATTCTCCTATTAGTGTTGTCTCTTGGAAATTTATATGAATATATTTATTATCTTTTATTATGTATAGCTCAAATTTGCTTCCCCTTATATCTCAAAACGAGGGTGTGACAGTAATGGTATCAGAGTCACCTAATAACGCCTAGCCATGTGGTACTGGAGCGTTGCATCACGTGACTCTAACAAGGACGTTAGGAGTTTAAGATGGGGAGTTTATAACATCCCGGTCCCATATTAGGAAGATGAGCAGCCTACATAGAATGGGTGGCTTATAAAGATAATTATAAGTACTAAGTCCACATTACCTAGTTATTATATGAAACTATGCTTTATAAGGAGCACTAGGAAAACTCCAAATTGACTAGTCATTTTGGAATAATAGCGCAGATTTGGCTAACGCTTTTCTCTGTGTCATTATAAATGATATCAGAGTCATTTAGTAACGCTATGCCATGTGATAGTGGAGTGCTGCATGACATAGCTGTGACAAGGACATTAGGAGCTTAAGAGGGGGAGTTTGTAACACCTTAGTTTTATATTGAGAAGATGAGTAGTCCACATAGAGTGGGTGGTTTTTAAATATAATTATGAGTGCTAAGGTCCCACATTGCCTAGTTATTAAATGAAACTCGACTTTAAAAGAAATTTTAGATAAACTTCAAATCGACTAGTCCTTTTGGGGTGATAGCGCAGATATGACTAGCACTTTTCTCTGAGTCCTTACAACTAATGCAACTAAGAGATCCCTTATTATGGAAAATCATAGGCGACATTTGAACGGTACCAACCAGCCGTTTGAACGAATATAGGTTTAATCGGCTTCTTCATGGCGGCTTCTGGACCACCCAACAAACACCCTTTCGAATGGTCAACTTTGGAAGTTCTACAGTCAATGAGTATTCGAACTGGACTCCAAATGTTACTTCGAACTGATGTCTCTGTTTCTCCCGTAATGCTACCATTCTGAACCCCTCAGTGAATGGCATACCGAATGGAGGTCTCGGGTTTTTCAGTAAGGCATACCGTCTGAACCTCATAGCAGCATACGAACCTTTTTTGGTCTTTCAGTGAAGCATCTCGTTTGGACCTGCCACCAAACGTCGTAGGGAACAGACCCCTCAAATTCGACTATGAAAGTCACATGTCTGAATGGCACTCCAAACGGCCCAGCGAACCACCAATTCTATAAATTTGTTTTGTCCACATGATCTAAGCTAGTCCGAATGGTTCTAGCAAACTAAAGACAAAATTCACCCAATATTACAAGTTAAATTTATTCCAACAATCAGCCTACTTGGTTATTCAAGTAGCTAATCTAAAACCCAACAAATTATGTTTTAATTTAAACATCTATGAGTTAGCTCATGTTTGTTATAACATGTGACCACAGTTCATAAGACCTAATTAAATTTCGTTCTCTTAAATATAAGAAAATTTCATTTAAAATGAATTTTAACATATACGATCTATCATATGATGTCTGTTGAAGAGTAGGCCGTTTTGATCCTTGATCCAAATATTGAGATTATAGTTTTTTTTATTTATTTTTGACAGTGACATAATAGTTAATTTAAAGGAATCTAACAAATTGCTCAGAAAAAAAAAAAAAAAAAAGGGGTAATCTAACAAATTTAACCCAAGAAACTATTTTTGAAATCCTATTATATTTCTAAAAACTGTCACCCTAATCTCGATTAATGCGACTTCCATAACCACTACCCACATTACCTCACAATCTGAACCATCGAGTTTGTCTATTAAGCATCAGATGTACATTTTTACTATTTATATAAGGTTCCAAGTTATTGGTAATAATGAAAGTAATGGAATGGGAATAATCCCAAATTATATGCATTACGTTCAAGTATTAATTAAATGACTAAATTTATATATATCTGTCGGTTTAAGATTTTGAGATAAGTGGTGATTTAACATGGTATCAGAACAAAAGTCCTAAGTTCGAACACTGTCACCGTCATTTACCTCGCATTTCAATTAAATATTCCACGTGGCAGACCTCATCTATTAAGAAGAGTTTGAGCCCACACATGACGGAAAGTGTTATAATATAAATTAAATTATTTAATTCATCACTTTCTATCAACTTAAGCTTTTAGGATAAATAGTAATTTAACATAGTATCAGAATCGAAGGTTCTGAGTTCGAACATTGCCTTAGTCATTTACCCTATTTTAATTAAATATTTCACTTTGTTAATATTTGTTTGGAGGGCTTTTTATTTTTTATTTTTTTTAAGTGTTATGATAAGACATAAACGTGAAAACAATTTTGATTATTTCGTAAGTGTTATATGTTTTAAGTTATTTGTTAATTTTTTAAAAAAACAAAAAATAAAAGTAATTAAGGTAGAATAATGTAAAATAAAAATATATTTCTAACTTTAATTTGATATTTAATATACTTTACCTTACCAACTACTGCTGGAACCACATTATTGTTAAACAAACAGGATCAATGACTATGAACACATACGTGAGAGCATATAACTATACACTTAAAAGAATTTTCTTATTTACTTTAAAAGTACTTAGCACTAATTAATACATCCACTAGAAGAGGTTTTCTTTTGGTGGAATAGATTAAACTTGCATTATTAATTTGTTGCCAACGAAATAAAATAATTCAATATCGATATAGAACTAAAACAGCCCTAGTACATACATGACAATATCGATCAATAATCAAAGGGATTTAAAACCGGTACGTGGCAAGCATCTAGTGGTGAAGCAACATGGAGGCTTGTATAGGTCGTGCCCCTACAAATTATTTAACAAAATTTAATATATAAGGAAGATTTTGGACTAATTATTAAATGGCCTAGCCTTTACGCAAGTTTTGTTTTGTTTTTACTTTTGTATTTAAGTGAGAGGCTCACGTTTAGGGGTGTAATCGAGCCGAGTTGAGTTGAGTTTGAAGATTTTAAGATTGGCTAATTTATGAGTTGAGCCTAAATAGTCGAGTTTGAATTTGAGCCGAGCTATAAATTGCATGTTCAAGCTCAGCTCGTTTAAAAATCGGGCGAGCTCGAGCTCAAGCTCGAGTTCGTTGAAAATGACATTCGAGCCGAGCCGGGTTACTGGACAAGCTTGGCTCAATTAGAGCTCGATGTAAACTATTAAATTTTTCAATGAGTAATCAAAGCAGAATTCAAGCCTAAGTTTATGAACAACCTCTATGCATTTATTAATAACAAAAATATATAATATGTAACTATATAAGGCATATTATAAAATATAGTAATAACTATAGTTTATAAGTAACAAATTAACAATATGTTATTATATATAAGTAGAGAGTATAAACTATGGTATATGTATAACGTGAACAAATAGTAAGTCTAATATATTCTATATAACTAAGTAACTAAAATATAAGTATAATATATAACTATTGTTAACCATGTATGATGTAATATATGTGTTTATATATATATATATATATGCTAACTATTTAATATTGTTATATTGTTATATACTAATTATTAATAACTTAATATGTTAATTTAACATACTAAATATTGTTATCAAAGTATTATAATTAATATGTAATACTATATATATTATACTATATTTACTATTTACTAATATATATGTAAGATATGAACGAGCTAACGAGTTGAACTAACGAGCCGGGCGAGCGATCCGGTCGAGCTTTAAACGAGCTGAGCTCGCGAGCCCTTATCGAGTTTTGTCGAGCGAGTCGAGTATGTATCACTTACTAATCGAGCGGGTTTCTACAGTAACGATCGAGTTTCTATAGTATCGAGCTCGAGTTCGAATCGGGCTAAACCGAGCGGATATCGAGCGGGCTGTCGAACGGACTGGTTTATTTACATCCATACTCACGTTCATTATTTCCGCGTAAAAGAACATTGACTACAATGTGTTTTTGTTATATACATATTGTGTGATAAATTACTCATTAATTTTTATTTTAAATTGTGTTTGTTATATTTTGAGTTAGACCACCACAACAATAATTTATTTATTTTTTTTTTTTTTGCTCCACCACTTTTAAGCATCCAAGCATCACTATAAAATGGACACTCTCTACAAACAATTCAAAGGTATCCTCTCCCTTACTCTCTCTGAAACAAGACCAACTTAATCATTAGAGTGCCCCTAATTTTTTGAAGAACTGACAGACTTTAATGACTTTTTTGTCTGTTTTCCAAAAACCCTAGCTGTTCGAAAACTATTTTAACAAAGTCCAATAGTATATCAAAGCACCTCCAAAAATCAACTTGCTGAATTAAAAAGTGGAAGAAAACGTAAAGAGAAGAATTTGATTGGTGGAGAGTTTTCTCATGCTGCCCCTGTGGGGCTGCTTGCATAGATCACGTCCAATGAATTTTTAATTTTTTTTTACATGTTTACACAAAGGGAGAGGGGGATTCGAACTAGTGATTTCTGCTTCATAAAACGTGGTTTCCAACCGATTGAATTAGCTATTAGAGACGACGTCCAATGGCATTGAGATAAGAGGGAGCGACATAATTTCCAAATATATAAATAATAAAATGCAATTATATTTTCTGAGAATCCATATGACTTTTCCCCACATCCTTTGAATTTTGATAGTTGGGATTCTGATTCCAAATCAGAAGGCTACATTCCCAGTGCCCACTCATGCAGTAGCACGTGGGAACCACGAACCAATCAATAGAGTCAATTAGTGCTATCAGGCTGTTTTCAATTACTATAATTTTTTTTAACAATTCAGATTTAATTTTATACATTTTTTTATATATAAAAAATTAAAATTATTAAATTTAGATGGTTAGAAAAAATACAACAGATATAACTTAATTTTTGAACAATATTGGACCAGTCCTTTGCCCCCAAGGAAAAACCCCATATCCAACATATATATATATATGGGTTAAATACATAAAAGTCCCTTAAACTACCATCATTTCTTCGAATGGCCTCTCGAACTACCAGTACTAGCAGTCTTGTCCCTCAAACTACCAATTGCTTACTTTTTGACCTCATCCGTCACTTTGTGCCGTCTAAGTAGAGGGAAACCACGGCACATAACTCTTTTAGCCAAAAAGCCCAAAAATACCCCTCCCGAAAAACAATTTAGCTCCCTAAACTACCAGTCATTCTCCGGATAACCCCCTACCAAGGCTTGGACTCTGCCCCCCAAACTACTAAAAAAAATCACAGCTATTGATTTCTCCTTCAGAAACCGATCGAAGTCTTCCAACACGATGATAGACTTGTTTGTCGTTGGTAACAAAACAAAATTCAGATTATAATCATTTATAACCTTCGAAAGATCAATATCATAGATATCGAAGGATAGGAAATTAGTCATGTCCGGGTGCGGAGAGGCAAGGACGAGTTCACTGAGCTACAAGCTGGTGTGCATCATGCCCAATGACATGCTGGAAAGAAGCAGTACGTCTTCTGGTCGATCGCAATATTTTTTTTAAAAATAAAAAATAAATAAAAGAAAATTTAAGTTTTTATATTTTTTTAATTTTTAATTGAAAAATGACATGTGGCAGGGGTATTATGATTTATTGGGATATTTCCTCAAAATAGGCATTTTTCAAAAGTTTCGGTAGTTTGGGAGGCCAGAGTGCAAACCTTGGTAAATTAAGAGACCATCCGGAAAAAGGTAGTAGTGTGGGGGCTAAATTATATTTTAGGGAGTGGTATTTTCGGGCTTTTTTGCTAAAAGAGTCACGTGTCATGCACCTGACTCGGTTTCCGTCCACTTAGACTGCACAAAGTGACGGATGAGGTCAAAAAGTAAGCAATTGGTAGTTGGGGGCACTGGACTGCTAGCATTGGTAGTTTGGGAGGCCATTCGAAAAAATGGTAATAATTTATGAGGCTTTTATGTATTTAACCCTATATATATTATAGGCCCAAAATAATATATAAATATATATATTTTTCAGCCAGTTATAACCGATCAGAAATTATATCCCTGTAAGATAGGATGAACAGAAGAAAAATAAGGTCAAAAACAAAGAGTTAGAGAAATTTTGCTACTTGCTTAGTCAACCAAGCAATATCCCCGATCGACCAAGACTGGATGTGTGGTAGCACAATGATTTTTGGCGAGAAAAATTTGGAGGGATAATTGCACCGTTAGTCATGTGGTATGCTATAATTATTTTTCACTCCCTATTGTTTAAAAAGTGCATAGGAGGTCCTTGTGATATGCAATAATTACAAATCGATCTCTACAGTTAAATTCCGTTAAAAATTTTAACAGATTCAGTCAAATGTCACGTCAGCGCCACGTGTCGCCATTAAGATGGCGACATGGGGCGCTGACATGTCCATCTTAATAAAATAATATAAATTTATTAAAAAAAAATTAAAATATTTATTTAAAAAAAAATTAAAATTCAAAAAAAAAAAACAAAAACAAAAAAAAAGGAAAAATGTGGCAAGGGAGTGGCTGGGCCACCCCCAGAGGCCGCCGGGGGTGGCGCGGGGCCTTCGGGCCACCCCTAGTAGATCTAGGGGTGGCCCGATGGCCACCCCCGGCCACTGGGGTGGCCAGGTCGATGGCCACACCTAGTAGATCTAGGGTGGCGCGCCACCCAGCGGCTCTGGGGTGGCGCGGCCACCCCCAGTGGCCAGGGGTGGCCCGATCTAGGGGTGGCCGCGTGCCACCCCCGGCGGCCTCTGGGGGTGGTTGGGCCACCCCTTGCCTGCCAGTTTTCTTTTTCTTTTTTTCTGCTTTTTTTTTGTTTTTTTTTTAAAAAAATAAATTTATATTTTTTATGAAGATGGACACGTGTCATCATCTTGTTGACGACACGTGGCGCTGACGTGTAGGGCTAACAGATTCCGTCAAAATGATGGACAGAAAATCGACCCAGGGAGTAAAACGTAATTATTGCATATCACAGGGACCTCTCATGCACTTTTTAAACCATAGGGAGTGAAAAATAATTATGGTATACAACAGGGACCAACGGTGCAATTATTTTAAATTTGGAAGCTCGATCGAACAGCCTATTCGGAGTAGCTGTGTCAGATTGAATAGATTCGAATTGGATTGATTTGGCCTGCATTTAATGTGAGGCATAGGGTCTTAATGAGAAGCCCTGTGTCACTAGCATGAAAGTTCTATAAATTGAGCCCTTCTACTACGTCAGTCTGCTAAAACTTCTACATAGTAGTATAGTACTATACAATGAAATGAGATGCATGTGCATGGATATGGTTATAATATTAATTAACAGATCAAATTTATTATTTTTTATTCGTTTAAAATTTTTAGATAACTAATGATTTAATGTACACACAAATATGTGTGTATTTACAATCAAAAGCAAATTATTTCCATTATTGCAAGTTTATGGACTTTATGGTGAGAACTTAGGATCGTCTAGGCCACAATTTCTTGGGCAGCGTCTAGCTAGAAACTGGGGAAGCAAAAATTGGTGCTACTAAAAGGGTTTTGGGAAAAAATATTTTGCTCCTGGGGCTTCTCCCTCTTGTTTAGAGAGAGGCTCTGAAAACATTTTTCATCCGGGACTGCATTTCCAGGGATGAGGTATGGTTCTCATCCTCCTCCCCTCCTGTCCTCCCTTTTTCCTCTTGCTCTTTGTTTCCACCTATTTTTCCTCTGTTTTTGGTAGCTCCCCATCTCAACACAACTCTGGTTATCTCTTCAGTGGGGCTCTTTGGTTCTCTCCCTGCCCTCCACCTGTTTTTCAGTGCTCCCTGTCCCACCTTCACCTACTTCGGCGGACAGCAGCCCACCACGTATGGGTTTGGGTGAAAACTTAGAACCGGTTATCGGTTATTGGTTAAAACCGGTAACAGGTTAATCGTGTTTGTAATAACTGGCGATTGTCAATTGGTACCTGATTATCTGGACCGGGTACTGAAATTTTAAAAAATTGTTTTCGGACCTATTTTTTGGGCTTTTTGGACAACTACACCAACCGGTAACTGCCGGCTTGGTGTAGTTTAAAAAATTAATTTGGTTCACGCTAAGCAAAGAGTAGATTTTTTTTTTTTTTCTTTCTCATAATCATTGTTTCCAGATTATCATGGAAAATGTACAGTCAGAAGAGATTCATATATTTTCACTTTCTCTTGACAGAATGAATATTATCCTGTAGCCTAGCAGGCAAAGGTAGTAATGAAAATCATCTAGATTGCTATTACTGCAAGAGTTCTTTAGGGCAAGAATGATCCAAAAGTGAATCTTCAAATCAAAAGGATTCTGATCTTAGAACTATGCAGCTTTCTCAGTTGCTTCAATGCACTCCAGTACAGTTGCCTTTTTTGACATGGCTGTCATTAGGTCTTCATGAATCACCTTGTTGTTTTTTAAGAGGGATCCAGCAAACAAAACCTGCAGTGCTTTCCCCAGCATCAGCGTTCAATTATCAAAAATACATCATGATTGATTATATATTTGATTCCTAATAATAACCATCTAAGATTTCAGTGAAACTGGATAAAACTCATGGTTGGAACTTACAGCCCATCTAGTAAGATTCTGTTGCTGTTCTTTGCTAAGCTGTGGCTTGCTTCTGTTAATTAATCTTTATAGAGAATAAAAGAAAATCCAATCTTATGATTATCAAAATCAAGAATATTTGGAAAAAGAAAAGCTTATCTTAGGGAAATATTAGTCATAAACCTGAAGGGTGAAAAGATCAGCAGATTGACCAATCACTTTGTAATATTTCAGACCTTCTGCTGCCAGTCCAATCATTGCTACTACTGTTTTGCTTCTAAATTGACTTTAACAATTATATATATATATATATATTTATAAAATAAAATGTGTTGTTCACTCAAGGCCAATCTAACCCATTTGGAGTCTTGTGATCCAGAAGCCCAACCCATTTCAGTAGCCCATTAAAAGAGAGAAAAGAAAACTCAAATGGGGTTTAGAACTTGGGCTCTCTAAAGTGTCTAAGACAACTAAGACCATTGGATCATAAGGTTTATTATGTCTTCATATTACAATTTCATTTCTCTTATTTTTACTTTATTCAATATTAAAATTATTGTTTCTTTAATACTTGAACTTAGGAATATAATTAAATTTTTTAATTATATTGTTTAAATATAATTTGTCTAATGCCTAGACCTAAGAATAATTAACAATACCATATATGCTTGTGTGTTTACAATAATATCCAAGAATGCAATGTCTAGAAAAGTTCTGGCTAAGGAAAATCTTGGGATTTAAGTGTGTCCATTGTGACCTCCCTCACTTTCCTAGGAACTCACTTAGTTGCACCTTGGAAAATGATGTTTACCCCATTTAGGTATTGATTTGTTATATTCTTGGGGCTATTTGTGGGCATCTATACAGTTAATAGATGCTAATGAAGTCGTAACTATTATAATATTTTTGGGAGAGCCACAGCATCCCAATTTTAGAATAATAATTACATCAGGGTCATACACATGAACTTCATATAGAAAAATTAGCATCGATTATGTAATTAATTCATAAATTTAACTGCTTATCCCCACAAGGAATTTTTTTTTTATGACTTAATTAGAATAAGATAACAAATTTAATATTAAAAATAAAATTTCTCTTAGGCCCACAAGTACGGAGAATTTTATTTATTAATGTTCAAATTTATTAGTCTTATTAATATAAAGTAAACTTCATGCGTGACGCAACATTTGCCCACAGGTAGGTTGAAATTTACTATTTACTATTAAATTAGCATTGGTTAATTTCATAGCATTAAAATTTTTCCTTGATTATTGCAGCTATTTCTACTACTGCTATTCTAGAAAGTAATGTTCCAATGCTTAATGTGAACAATTTTTCTGAGTAGAAAGAAAATTTACTTTTCTATTTGGGGTGTTTAGAACTTGATTTGGCGCTCCGTGAGGACGAACCACCTGCCCTCACTGATACTAGTACGCCATTAGAAGTTACGAAGCATGAGAGGTGGGAGCGATCTAATCGCCTAAGTCTTATGTTTATGAAGTCTCACGTAACTAAGGGCATTCAGGGATAGAACCCATGCTAATAAATTAAATAAGCAACGGAATTATAAATACCTCCAGACATATCTTTGTTCAAGCGTGATGAAGAACGAAGAAATTTTCTGCAACACTGAGAATTCTGAGAAGACAAAAATTTAGAGAGTTCTTCTGGCATATGCCTATGTGTGTGCCAATAGATGAATACACAAGGCTCTTTATATAGGTAGGCTAAGGACCCTCGTTATTAATTCGATAGCTAATTATTTTCCTCTCATCAAGGATAATAAATCAGAATATTAATATAAAAAACTATTTTAAACAGTTTTGATTTCATATAACTTAATGCGGAATAAATCATATTTAATCTTTATATTAAATAATTACCGTTATGATAATTATTTAAATTCCAACCGTTACAACGAATTAAATGTGTCAGATGGACACATATGTAATTTCTTATATTCTCTCACTTGGCCCTTATGACACATATAATTCCTTATGATATCCGGTTCTTCAATATGATTATCATTTTATTTATTCCAACCATTCATGAAATCCTCTCACTCACATAAGGAATACTACACATGAATCATGGCGGTAAAACTTTATATAATAAGTCATCCCTGCCATGTATTACATATAAAATATTCCTTAAATGAGTACTATATGGGCAATCAAACTTTATGAATAACTTCCTATAAGTTATTCGGGTCCAACTTTAATTTTATCCACATGGATAATGTAACAAATGTACACAAACTTTATTAACAATAACTTGATGTCTATAGACAAATTAGAAAGAACTAGGTACAAAATGAATCAATGAGTCCCATATGCTCCACATGACTTTTAAACAGCATTACCGGTAAACATTTAGTCATAGGATCTGCAATCATCAATTCAGTACTGATATGCTCAAGGAACACTTCATTTCTTTTGATGTTCTCTCACACACGAAGATACTTGATGTCGATATGCTTACTTCTGCTTCTACTTTTATTATTCTTAGAAAAGAATATGGCAGCACAATTATCGCAGAAGATCTTGATTGGTCTCGCTATAGAATTGACAATTTTGAGACCACCAACAAAATTTCTTAACCATAGCGCCTGTGTAGTGGCTTCATAGCACGCAATAAATTCTGCTTCCATTGTAGATGTAGCAACTATAGTTTGCTTGTTACTTCTCCAAGATATAGCCCCTCCAGCCAAGAGAAAGATATACCTTGAAGTAGATTTTCTACTATCTACAAATCCAGTAAAATCTGAATCTGAATACCCAACCACCTCCAAATGGTCAGTGTGTCTGAATGTCAAACCGTAGTCATTTGTTCCTTGCAAATACCGCATGACTTTCTTTGCAGCTTTCCAATGTTCCATTCTTGGGTTGCTTTGATATCGATCCAACATTCCAACTACCATTGCAATGTCAGGTCTAGTGCAAACTTGTGCATACAATAGACTGCCAATTGCAGATGCATATAGAATGTTCTTCATCTGCTCCTGTTCCAATGCATTTCGGGGACATTGATCATTACTGAATTTGTCTCCTTTAATGATAGGTGCTACAAAAGCCGAACAGTTCTTCATTCTGAATCTTTCCAAAACTTTTTCAATGTAGGCCTTTTGAGACAGTTTTAGTATTTTATGTTTTCTGTCTCTGTGAATCTCTATGCCAATGACATAAAAGGCTTCACCCAAATCCTTCATTTCAAAATTTTGAGAAAGAAACTATTTAGTTTCATGCAGCAAACCTAAATCATTACTTGCAAGTAAAATATCATCTACATATAGGACTAAAAATATGACTTTACTCCCACTGACCTTAAAGGATATACATTGATCAACAAAGTTCTCAATAAAACCAAATGATGTAATAACTTTGTGAAATTTAATATACCATTGACGGGATGCTTGTTTTAGTCCATAAATAGATTTATTTAGTTTGCAAGATTTCTGAGTGTTATCATCAAAACCTTCAGGTTGTTTCATGTAAACCTCTTCTTCAAGATCCCTATTCAGAAAAGCTATTTTCACATCTATTTGATGTAGCTCTAGATCAAAATGAGCTACTAATGCCATGATTATCCTAAATGAATCCTTCTTGAATACTGGAGAGAAGATGTCATGATAATCAATACCTTCCTTTTGTGGGAAACCCTTGGCCACAAGTCTAGCTTTATATCGTTCAACATTACCAGAAGCATTCCTTTTGGTTTTGTAAACCCATTTGCAGCCTATGGCTACAGCTTTTTCTGGTAAGTCAACAAGATCCCAGACTTGATTTTTAGCCATGGATTCCATTTCTTCCTTCATGGCTTTTAACCATAATGTGGAATGTTCTCCACTCATGGCTTGTGAAAATGAATTTAGATCATCCTTAGGCCCAACATCAAAATCGGACTCTTTGAGGTATACAATATTATCACTAGAGATTGTTGGTCTAATTATTCTAGAAGATCTTCTTAATCCTACTTCCTCCTCATTTGGAGGGGGTTGAGTAGGTTCAATATGAACTTGTTCCTCATGAGTTGACTATTCTTAAATTGATTGTGGTTCAAGGCAATCTGTTTGGATTTCCTTAAACATAATCAAACGTCCTTTAGATAAATGAGCATCAGTCAACTCTTGTGCTTCCTTTAATTCAATCCTTTGAGGATAAGCACTCTCACTATGTTCAAGATCCTTTAAGAATTTTGTATTCATAGACTCAACAATTCTAGTATTATTAGAAGGACAATAAAACCTAAATCCTTTGGAGTTGACTGCATAGCCAATAAAATGACCGCTGGTTGTCCTTGGGTCTAACTTATTTATATTTGGATTGTAAATCCTCACTTCAGCAGGACAACCTCATATGTGTAAGTGATTTAAACTTGGTTTCCATCTTCTAATTCAATCCTTTGAGGATAAGCACTCCCACTATGTTCAAGATCCTCTAAGAATTTTGTATTCATAGACTCAACAATTCTAGTATTATTAGAATTACAATAAAACCTAAATCCTTTTGGAATTGACTGCATAGCCGATAAAATGACCGCTGGTTGTCCTTGGGTCTAACTTTTTTATATTTTGATTGTAAATCCTCACTTCAGCAGGACAACCTCATATGTATAAGTGATTTAAACTTGGTTTCCATCCATTCCATAATTCAAAAGGTGTCTTAGGGACAGCCTTGGATGGTACCCGATTTAATACATACACAACAGTTTTTAAAGCTTCACTCCATAGAAATAAAAGTAACTCAGAATTACTGAGCATGCTCCTTACCATGTCCATAAATGTGCGATTTCTTCTTTCTGCTACACCATTTTGTTGTGGTGTGCCAGGCATTGTGTATTGAGCAACAATACCTTATTCTTTAAGAAATTGTGCAAATGGACCTACCATTTGTCCCTTTTCTTTGTACCTTCCATAGTACTCTCCGCATCTATCAAATCTTACGATCTTGATTTTCTTTTCCTTTTGTTTCTCTACTTCTACCTTATAGGTCTTGAAAGCATTGAGTGCTTCAGCCTTATCATTTAGAAAGTAGAGATACATATACCGTGTATGGTCATCAATAAAAGATATAAAATATCTTTGACCATTTAGACAGGGAGTAGGAAAAGGTCCACAGATATCTGTGTGTATGATTTCAAGAATCTCAGAACTCTTTTTGGCACCTTTAGTGATCTTGTTGGTTTGTTTTCCCTTTATGCAATCCACACAAGTATCAAAATTAGTAAAATCAAGAGTTTTTAAGATTCCATCGTTTACTAATCTTTTTATTCTCTCTATGGAGATATGTCACAATCACCTGTGCCATAACAAAGCGAAGTTTTCATTCACAAAGCTCATCTTTATGCCAACCCTAGAATGCAATGATAAATGATTGTTTTCAAAGTCGGGATTTAGATCAATTTTGAATAAACCATCAATTTTGGTTCCACCATCAATAAAATTTTCACCTTTAAAAATACTAAAGGTAGAGTTTATAAACCAAAAACTAAAACCAATAACATCCAGTTTAGAAACCGAAATTAAGTTTCTAGATAAGCATGGAATAAAAAATACATTTTCCAAATCCAAAACATAACCAGTTTTCAAAATCAATCTAAAGGTCCCAACCGCTTCCACATGAGAAAACAACTTATTTCCGGAATAGAACCGTTGCTCATTGCTTGCCGGTTTCCTTGTGTTGAGAAAACCCTGCATTGTATTAACAATATGGATTGTAGAACCAGAATCAATCCACCATGTATTACAAGGAGCCTCAACAAAAAAATATTCATGACATACTAGAGATATGATACTACCTTTCTTTTCAAGCCATCTTTTGTACTTTTGACAATCCTTCTTCATATGCTCCCCTTTCTTGCAGAAGAAACAAGTATCTTTATTGTCATTTTTCTTGATTGACAACTTGTTATCTTTCTTGAGATGCGGGGCACTTTTGCCTCTTTTACTCTTTCCCTTATCATGAGTAGCCACAAAGTGAACACTCTGTGGTTTCTCATGCTTTAGCCTTTCCTCCTCCTGAACACACATGGTCAGAAGTTCATTCACTGACCATTTATCCTTATGTGTGTTATAGGATATCTTAAAAGGAGTGTACTCAGTCAAGAGTGAGTTCAAGATGAAATGAACTAAGAAGGAATCAGAAATATCAACCTCTAGGGACTTCAGTTGAGCTGCCATGTCCCTCATTTTCACAATGTGCTCTCGCACACTTCTGGATCTGTCAAAGGTTTTACTTGAGAGTTTTTTCATTAGGGTGCTCGCTAATGCCTTATCGGAACTTACAAATTGTTCCTCAACGGCCCGCACAAACTCTGTTGCCTTTTTGCATTCAGGGATAGAACCCCTAATGCCCTTAGTTACGTGAGACTTCATAAACATGAGACTTAGGTGCTTAGATCGCTTCCACCTCTCATGCTTCGTAACTTCTAATGGCGTACTAGTATCTGTGAGGGCAGGTGGTTCATCCTCACGGAGCGCCAAATCAAGTTCTAAACACTCCAAATAGAAAATCAATTTTTCTTTCCACTCAGAAAAATTGTTCCCATTAAGTATTAGAACAGTACTTTCTAGAATAGCAGTAGTAGAAATAGCTGCAATAATCAAGGAAAATTTTTAATGCTATGAAATTAACTTTATTTTAAATTAACCAATGCTAATTTAATAGTAAATAATAAATTTCAACCTATCTGTGGGCAAAGGTTGCGTCACGCATGAAATTTACTCTTTATTAAAAAGACTAATAAATTTGAACATTAATAAATAAAATTCTCCGTACCTGTGGGCCTAAGAGAAATTTTATTTTTAATATTAAATTTGTTATCTTATTCTAATTAAGTCATAAAAATAAAAACTTTCACGTGGGGATAAGCAGTTAAATTTATGAATTAATTACATAATCGATGTTAATTTTTCTATATGAAGTTCATGTGTATAACCCTGATGTAATTATTATTCTAAAATTGGGATGTTGTGGCTCTCCTAAAAATTTTATAATAATTACGACTTCATTAACATCTATTAACTGTATAGATGCCCACAAATAGCCCCAAGAATATAACAAACCAATATCTAAATGGGGCAAACAGCATTTTTCAAGGTGTAACCATGTGAGTTCCCAGGAAAGTGAGGGGGGTCACAATGGACACACTTAAATCCCAAAACTTTTCTTAACCAGAACTTTTCTAGACATTACATTCTTGGATATTACTGTAAACATACCAGCATGTATGGTATTGTTAATTATTCTTAGGTCTAGGCATCAGACAAATTATATTTAAACAATATAATTAAAAATTTAATTATATTCCTAAGTTCAAGTATTAAAGAAACAATAATTTTAATATTGAATAATGTAAAAGTAAGATAAATGAAATAGTAATATGAAGACATAATAAACCTTATGATCCAATTGTCTTAGTTGTCTTAGACCCTTTAGAGAGCCCAAGTTCTAAACCCCATATGAGGTTTTTTTTTTTTTTAGTGGACTACTGAAATAGGTTGGGCTTCTGGGTCACAAGACTCCAAATGGGTTAGATTGGCCTTGAGTGAACAACCCTACCCGGTGGTCCAGATCCGAACAATTTAAGACCCAACCCGAAAACCTGACCCATAAAACTTAATGGGTCGAAACCCTACCCGGATGCCCAAAATATTGACCCGAAAATCTCAAGCCACTGCTGCCGTTTCCCTTTCTTCTTCCTCAATTTTTTTATTTTTTTACTAGACGCCGGCCGTCGTTTTGCTGCCGCTACTTTGCAGTAACAGCGACCCAGAGGGGTCACCGTTGATCCAGGAACCAGGCGGCCCTTAAGGGCCGCCAGTTCCTGTGACGGGGGAAAGCCGCTTCCAGCGGCCTCTCCTTTCGACGAAAGATGCCAGCCACGAGGGCCGGCACCTACTGTATGCCGGTGGAGGTTTCACGGCAGTGGATCCGAACAGTGGAGGGCAGTGGGTTTCGACTTATAATTACCATATCTAAGCTTTCACGTTTTACAGTGTTCATGCTTTAAAGTGTGCAATTATCTAGAGAATTTCACGACAAATCAGTGTGGATTTCTGATCAAAATAGTGTAGTTTTCATGCTTTATTTAAACATTTTAGGCACATATGTAAAACTACAAAAACAGTACGTGAAATTAATAATAACAAATGCACAGAAAATTTGCACAATTCAACCAACAAATAATTACCAAAACTGAAAGTTGAACAAATTGGCATAGAGGCTGGCTCGGATACCACATGTAAGCATAATATTTATAAAATAAAATGCTAATAAATTAAATAAGCAGTGGAATTATAAATACCTCCAGCCATATTTTTGTTCAAGCGTAATGAAGAACGAAGAACGAAGAAATTTTCTGCAACACTGAGAATTATGAGAAGACAAAAATTTAGAGAGTTCTTCTGGCCTATGCCTATGAGTGTGCCAATAGATGGATACACATGGCTCTTTATATAGGTAGGCTAGGGATCCTCGTTATTAATTGGATAACTGATTATTCTCCTCCTATCAAGGAGAATAAATCAGAATATTAATATAAAAAACCATTTTAAACCGTTTTGATTTCATATAACTTAATGTGGAATAAATCATATTTAATCTTTATATTAAATAATTACCGTTATGATAATTATTTAAATTCCAACCGTTACAACGAATTAAATGTGTCAGAGGGACACATATGTAATTTCTTACAATATATATATTCTAGTAGAGCTGGTTACTGGTTATTTCCAATTAGATACCAAATCGGTTTCTCGATTACTGATTACCGGCCGATTATAACCGGCCGGATTTACACCCTACGTATTGGATTTGATTCTCATCCTAAATCCAGATATGTTAATCCTCGTATGTTCAGCCACCATACGAGCGTTGCTATCATCTTCACTTGCCCCTCCGCTCCCCACCTCCTTGATCCGTGTCTTCATTAGGCCCCCACTCGCCGGCAAGTGGCTTGCACGCTCCGGTCAAACTCTGCTATCCAATGTCATCGTTGCTCTCCATCGCGCCAAGCCATCGCCCCAAGCCATCGCCCCAACCGGCCATTCTGTTCTTCGTCACCATACCCAACGCCTTTTTCAGGTCACCACGCGCCGATGAGTGCTTTGCACGCCCTGTCTTGTCCGTTGCCCACCGTCAATGCATGTCCCCGCCACCCACCGTGGCTTGCTGATGTTGGTTTTTGTTGTGTATTCTTGTTGTATTTTCTGTTTTTCTGTATTTCTTCTTTTTTTTTCTTTGTGGGTTATTGTCTCATTGGTTCTTGTTGTATTATCCTGTGGAGGAGACTTTTGTTCCTAAAGTGTTTTACTCCTTGACAACAACAATTCTTGTTTATGATTTCAGCAGTACTTTCACCTCCTCAACCCCCAAGGTTTGGGTAAGGTTGAAGGGTCATGCCCTGCCTGTGTCCCCATTTTTGGGGTTCGGGTAGGGTTGAAGAGTCTCGTATGGTCATGCCTCTGCACGTTCAAGTAGGGTTGAAACCGTTGAATGGTCTTTTGATGGTCATGCACTTGCCCGCGTCCCCGTCATTGGGGTTTGGGTAGGGTTGAAGAGTCTTGCGAGGGTTATGCCCCTATCCTCTTCTGTTTTGATGCGTGTGCCACTTTTTGCGGCCTATTCCTTGGCTTATGCCCAATGTTTAATGGACATGGACATTTATTAGCCCATAGGGGGTTCTAAACACATCAATTTCCTGTTTGTTGTTTATAGTAATGGGTTGTTTATTTGGATTTGGGTTTGTTGTTAGGGAGCACATCCCTGTTCAACCTTTTGTTTTTGTTGCTCGTAACCCTTTTCTCATTTATTGAATTGATGCTTACTGAACAAAAAAAAAAAATTGTGTTACTTATTATATCCAAAGATTCAAGCTCAGATGGTATCTGAACTTGAGGCTAAAACCAGGCTATTATCCGATTTAGCTCTAATAAGCATAACCCAAATGTACATCGAGGAACATTTGGCAGCAAAAAAACAAAACAAAAAAAAAACAGAGAATATTTGGCGAATAGGAAAATTAGTGTTTTGGATTCCTGTGGGGGTGACCAGCAGCCAATCCGAGAGAGAGACGGAGAGATCAGCAGTGGAGTCAGGAGTGTAGTCTGAAAGTCTGTAAAGTATCTTTGTTACTGAGATACAGCTATGTCCAGTCATGTTACACTTGTACCAATTTTGACCATTCTGAGAAGCTTTACCATTTATAGTAACTGTTTTCCCTTCGCGCATCTCACCACCTTTTTTCATGCAAACTAGCACTGTCGTACTCATGCCTGCAATTCTGGGATGCAAAGGCGACAACTTCAGGTTCATGCAGCCTTCATACTGACATAAAGGTGAGCTGCATAGATATTCCTTTAGTTTCGTCTCCTTTGCCATCAATACCATTCATGAAAGCTTGTGAGAACACAACAAATTATGGTCACTTTTTGGTTCTAAAGATACAACCTTCATAAAATTATTGTGGGTCAGTTTCCTGGTTTTCTCTCATGGCTTCTGTTGTGTCTCTTTTGTTTGTAGGATTCCTTGTTTTGGCAGGGGAGGTGATTGCACAGCAAAACAGGGGAGGTGAAATGGTGATGGAAGAGGAAGAGATTTTGGGGCTATTTGAAGTCATGGGTGCCCTCCTAGAGGACCCTGGCTGGGCTGAACTGCACCCACAGCCCTGTACAGACACTCCATGGCCTGGTATTCAATGTGAGATTGGTGATCAAGATCCTCCAACCTTTCATGTAACAAAGATCCATATTGGCCCTGATGTTCTCACCCCACCCTGCAAATCCTCCGCTAATCTATCAGATTCCCTGTTCAAGCTACCTTTTCTGAAGACCTTGTCTATATTCAACTGTTTTCTAACATCTCCTGTCACTCTTTCTCCGACGCTTTTTAGTGCAACCACTTCCTTGGAGCATTTAGCTCTTGTATCCAATCCAGCCCTCTCCGGAGGAATTCCACCAAGCATATCAGAAATTGTCAGCCTAAGGGTCCTGAATCTGGCACAAAACAACCTGCAGGGAGAAATCCCGAAGGAGATTGGTGGGTTGGTCAACTTAGAGCAACTTGATTTGAGTTACAACAATTTAAGTGGCGAAATCCCAGAGGAAATTGGTGGGTTAAATGGTTTGACCATCTTGGACTTAAGCTGGAATGTCATTGAAGGGGATCTGCCTAGTTCTCTGGCTCAGCTTCCCATTCTCCAAAAGATTGACTTGAGTTCAAACAGGTTTGTTGGAAGGATACCTCCAGAATTGGGGATGCTCAATAGGTTGGCCTTGTTTGATTTAAGCAGCAATTTTGTTAATGGGCCAATCCCTGAAACCCTCTCAGGTTTGGAGAATTTGGAGTACCTAGTAGTTGATCACAACCCTATAAATGCAGGTATGCCCTTGTTTATAGGTACCCTTAGGAAGCTAAAATCATTGAGCTTGTCAGGATGTGGGCTTACAGGCAAAATACCAAACACTATCACTACCATGGAAAGTCTCACTGCTCTTGCTCTAGACAACAACAGCCTCACTGGGACAATCCCTCCAGATTTAGGGGCTCTTCCAAATCTTGATCAGCTAAACTTAAGCCACAATCAATTAAGTGGGCAGCTACAGCTCCCAGAGGAGTTCATTGACAGGCTTGGGAAGAGGTTGGATGTTAGAGGTAACGCTGGGCTCTGCACAAGCAACCAAATATACAAGAAGAAGAACATTTCTCAATATCTAGAAACTCCTGTTTGTTTCAATACAACAGGACCCATGAATGGCAAAGCCTTGGGTGATGATCAACACCCAGATGATGATTATGAGAGAAAGAAGCCATCCTGGCACCGTGACAAGATGAGTTCAAATGCTCCAGGGATGGATCAAAAGCTCATTTTTCACTCACTTTGGCTTTCAGTTTTTGTTGTTTGTTTTCTGATTTTCTTATTGTAAGAGTACTGTAACTCTTAATTCTATTCTATATTGCCATATTGGAGTCATTTGACTCATTTACTAGTTTTTGCTTCAGATTAAACTCATGGGTCCTTTTCTTTTCTTTTTATTTATTCATGGATAAGGTACTGTGTTCTAATGCAGAGTACTACTGGGCATGACATCTGTCATCTGTGGAATGTGGATGAAAAAAGCTTTGGCTCGATCTCTCTTGTTGGATTTTTGGTATCTAACAAACAAGAGAAGCTGAATCACAACGCTCAAGTCTTATCAATGAAAGTTGCTATCTGTAGCAGCCTTTTAAAGAGAGAGGCAGAAAGTGTCGGATACTGTACTAAAGAGAACACACCTTTTGCCAAGCTAAAGGATACGCTTTTTGTACTTTTTTTTGCGGGAGAGAGAGAGAGAGAGAGTAATCCCAACACCATTCCAAGTTCATCATTGCAGTGTGTTTCTCATTTCTCATAGCACCTAAGGTGAAATGAATGCCCAGTTTTTTTTTTTATTCTTTATATATATATATATATATTATTTTATTTCTATTACTTTTATGACAGTATTTGATTCCATTTTGCCTAAAGTTAACTTCTCACGTTTTATAGCTTGATCAAAGATTTATTATTATTATTATTTTTATTATTTTCAGTTTCTTCCATATTTTTCCTTTGACAAGTGACTGTTCATATGATGTGCTGGAATCTAGACTGATGTGTAATAGCCATCTATTTTAAATTCTGTTCACAACAAGCATCAAATATTAATTTATTAAGCCATGCGTCTTGTGATGGAAATTACATTTACCACCCTTTGCAGCTCCGCCCCTACCCCTAATGCTAACATGTCAACCCAATGTTTCCCTTGTGTTCTCTTAAAATTAATGTGACTTTTAAAATCACCATTAGATTTGTGATAGATCACTATTGAATTTTGATCCAATGGTAATTTTAAAAATCACATAAATTTTGAGGGAACACAAAAAGAAATTGGATGGCATTTAGAATTACTCATTTATGGCCATGCTTTATGTATTTATGTTCCTTTTGGATTTGAATGCAAGTTATGAATGTTAAGTCTAATTAAATTATCTAAGTTAGGAGGCCTAACCCTTTAAAGTCGTCACTATTAATTTCTATAATCTATTATGATCCTTTATCAAGTTGTTTTGTCTAATTTCACAAATATCAATCCTTTATTTTCATTAATTTAGTTACTTAATTTTCTTGCCTTTTATATCACATTAAAATAATTTTGATAAAAATTTAAATTAATTATTATTACTAAACAATCATTTTTTTTAACTTTAAAAGATTTTATTTCTCTAAAAGAGCACATGTTGTAGACTCTTTTTGTTTTTATATTTTTATTTCTTTTTGGTACTAGTACCTACATGTTACCTTATTCATATATCAATCTTGCCACATATTTAATAAAGTTAATTTGATAAATATATTTTTGGGCTCCACATATTGTATTATAAAATTTTTATTTGGGATAATTACACTTTACCCCCTCTTTTATCCACGGGAATGCTATTTACTCCCCAATGTACCAAAATTGTTAGATGACCCTCCCGAACTTGTTAACCTGTAGCAATAAATACCATCAGTCCACTCACCCGTCAATTTGGATGGAAGTTCGGTCATGTGCGTTGCATATTACGTTTTAAGCATAAATCATTCCCAAAATACCCCTGTCACCATTAGCCTTTATATTAGGTTCAAACCCACCAAACACCCAGTTCAAACCCCCCGTACGGCATGCATCTTCCTTCTTGGTAGAATGTCTTCGTCCTCTACGAGGTACCAGCAACCAATATAGCAGGCGGCGTGCTGCTAGTCTCTAGCTTAATCGGATGCGGTCCAATCGGAGAGACGTCCCTACTCTGCGCACTCGCCGGCGACGCCACCAAAAGTCGTGTCGTCGCCAACTACTCGCCCACATCGACCCAACTCGAAGCCATCATCCACTACGCCACTTCACAGGTGGTCCCACAGCAGTCTTTGGGTGAGATCACGGTCACCTTCGAGGTGCTCAAGTCACGCGCCCCCTGCAACTTCCTCGTCTTCGTGCTCGGCCATGACTGTGCAGTAAGAGCTTGGTCAAGGGGGTTGAGAATAGGAAAGGGACTAAAGCACACTGCATAGCATGTCTCAACCGTATTATCATTAGCTTGTATGGTGGGGGCATTGACTTAGAGTCAACGTTGTTTTTGGCATGTATATGGCCAGTGGCCAGGCTAATTATTGATGGGGTCTATTGGGAAACCCCAACCTCTTCCCCCTCTTCCAGTCTGACCCACCTTTTTGTGAGGTTTTACGTTAATTTTCCCCATCTTCTCCAATTCCCTCTCGTTCTTTTCGGTATCCAGGTGTGTTTTGTGGAGCATCAACGATTCCCCCCTGTGATAAAAGCTACTGGTCTTCTTCTCCGGCTCTGCTTTGGTTTTCCTGGTCTGACTTGCAGCGTTTTTGGTGATTCCCTCTCAGCCCCTGTGATCAAAGCTCCTGCATGGTCTTCTTCTTCGGCTCTGCTTTGGTTTTCCTGGTCTAACTTGCAGCGTTTTTGGTGATTCCCTCTCAACCCTTGTGATCAAAGCTACTGCATGTTCTTCTTCTTCGGCTGCTCTTCTTCTCCAACGTTGTCTCTTCCCCTTCACCACCACTCATTCTTTCCACTTTCCCCTTGTCCCCGTCTCTCCGGCTTGCACAAAACAAACGGTGAGACTCACGTTTTCCTGCATGATGGTGATCGGACGGTGGAGAAGATGTACGCGGAGGAGTTCCTGTGCAGTAAGAGCCTAGTCAAGGGGGTAGAAAGCTTGAAGACGACTTTGAGATACCTAAAACCATTCCACCTATCATAGAAAGCTTGAAGACAACTTTCACGTGAACGGCTACTGAAACGCTGCGTTCAATAGGTGGGCAATTTTGGAATGATTTTTGCTTAAAAGGTCATGTGCAACACACATGATCGACTTTCCATCCAAACAAACAGGCGAGTGGACGGAAGGTATAACTTGCCACATGTTGACAAGTTTGGAAGGGTCATTTAATAATTTTGGTACATTGGGGGATAAATTGTCCCCCATAAATAAAACAGGAGGGTAAAGTATAATTATCCATTTTTATTTCTATTTTGAATAAGCTGCTTTTCAAACTAAGGGACATGAAGCTCCCCCCCAAAAAAAATAAAAAAAAAAAAAAAACCTAAGGGATATTTGAGTTCGCGAGTGGTTTTTTCTTTTTTCTTTTTATTTTTTACTTAACAAGGACAAATTGCAGTTTTAAAAAAGTTGTTGAATATAACACAATTTCCCATGGTGGACCCTAATTCTGTAACAATAAATTGAACACTAGAAATAGCAAATAAAGTTACAATGCCCATACAAACATGACAAGGAAAGAGCTCTGTGACGAACACAAAATAAACCAATTTTTATTTATTTATTTTCTATTATTTTAGCGAAAACCGAATTTAGAAAGAAGGCATAAAAAATAAAAATAAAAATAAAAAAAAACACATGAGAGGAACTGTGGGAGCAAACTTTTAATTGCTACTTTTTATTTAGGAAAAAATACAAATATCCCCCCTCAAACTACCACTCAATTGTCAATATTCTCCCAAACTACTAATTGTGTTAATTTCCCCCCTACGACCAACAAAAAGATAAAAATGACTCTAATTTTTTTTCAACAAGATAAAAATGTCCTTATAAAATCAGAAGAAAAAAAAACTAAAAAATTATAAAAAATAACGAAAAAATTACTGAAAATTATAAAAACAATTTTTTTTTTTTTGAAAACCCAGTTTTTATTTTTTGTTTTTTATAACTTTTTGTTTTTTTTTAAATAATTTTTTAGTTTTTTTTTTTAAAAAAAATAATAATTTTATGAAGGGTATTTTTGTCATTAAGGGGGACATTAACATGTTTTGGTAGTTTAGGAGTGGACATTGATACAATAAGTAATTTGGGGGGACATTGACAATAAAATGGTAATTTGAGGAGGTTATGTATATTTTTTCCTTTTATTTATTATTTATTTTTGCTTTGTAGAAGTTTCCCTTGTGGAAAATGTCTTCAAAACTTCATTACCAGGCATTACATTCCCTGTAATCGCACCTTAATTCTCTCATGCTGGAAATCCCAAGTTATAGTCTCTTATACACTGTCATACAAAATTCATTGATAATTTTCAGTGTGGGAGTGTTTACTTGATAGTGTGAGAATGGGACTATGTGTAACATTTCTCATTATTTAATATAAGACATACATCATGCGCCTCATGTTAGGTATTAGAGAATATATTTCCTATATTAAAAGGAAATATATTAATATAATATTATACGTTACTTACATTTATAAGATTGATTGTAATCAGGTTTGATTGTGATCAAATCTGATTGATTTTATTGCCATATTGATTTGTATCAATTATTCTATAAATAAGAGTTTTTTGTATTGTAATTTCATCAAGTAAAATATGAGGAAAATGTAGTCATTTGAGCTTTATCATGTAGACGTAAGTCATAGACTGAACCACGTAAAACTCGTATTTCTATTTTATTTTATTATCAAACCCAATTACAATCAATCTTGTAAAGGTAAGTAACGTACAATATTATATTAATATATTTCCTTTTAATATAATAAATATATTTTTTAACATTTGGTCCCATAGAAAAAGTTCTCATGGTGTCACTGTTTGATAACCCTTTTTAAGATGAGTGTTTTTTTTTTTTTTTTTGGGTTGAAAAGTTGTTTTGATGTAACATAAAAAAGAAATGAATTTTGAGTTATTTTTAGAGGAAAGTTATTTGTTAGAAAGCCCCTTCTATCAGGATGACCATGATCCTCTCCAGTTGAGAGGAACCGGAGAGGAGCTAGTCCTTTATACTCATGGACATTTTACAAAAATGCCCCTGAGTATAAAGGACTGTCTCATCTCCAGTTGAAAATCAACCGGAGAGGATCCTGATGCCTATCAAGATGGGTTATAAAACCTCACTTTACGGCCTCCAATAAGAATTTGGCACATTATCTAAAACCATCGAATACAACAAACATAAAACACCGGATTCTATGAACCAAAGAAAACCTATAGACAAAAGAGAGAATTTTTCTCCTTGCAAGAGATCTCATCGGATCTTCCTTAAACAACCCACTGCCGGAATTAGCCATTATCCGAAAGCGAGGAAGGTAGGGGTGTTTTCATCAAACCAACCTTCCCGTTTTTTCATCAAACTAATTTTCTTTTCTTTTTCCCTGAGCATGAAACCAATTTTCATTCTAGGTATAAGTATGATCCTATTTTCAGAAGAAAAATTATCTCAATTGAGCCCATCTCCAAGCCTCAGTCCCGATTGCTCTGCGAAAATCAACTCCAAAATTTATAATCTTCATGTTTAAGAAGCCAAAGTCAGAGTCAATGTCAACTCCAAAAACATAGTCCACAACCGTTTCCATGGATATCCAGGAGCAGAAAGGACAAGAAAGCAAGGCCCCGTTAAAAAAAATAAATCCAACAAAGAATCGTAACCCGATTGCCAAACCTTCACAAACTAAAGTTTCGAAAAGAAAATCAAACCCAGCTCTCAACATTTCATTGTTTGTGGGGTTTTGAAGGTTTTCTCCATTTGTTAAGGTTTTAATTTATTATTTAGTAGAAAGGAATTGAAAACGAGTTAGCAAACAAGCCAACTTTCAAATAAGATATTTCAAAAGACATCCCTTAAACCAAGATCTCATGTCAAACTATTAAAAGAAAATAACGCAGGAGACGCATTGGTGATCTAGCCTTTAAACAAAAGTGAAAATTGGTTGAGAGAACTTATGTTAGATTTCCTATATCAAAATCATTATGAAAATTAGCCCAATAACTCCTAACAACACTTAGAAGAGGGTTGAATAGGTGTTTACCAAATTAATGCGGAATATAACAAATTTAAAAATCATGCACCACACAAACAATCACCAAGTAATATGAAAGCCATAAACACAATTAACATACGAATTTGGTAAAGAAATTGAAACATTTTTTAAAAACTCTTAAAAAGTAAAACCATTCCACGACAACCAAACCCAGAAATCTCATCCACTAAATAGAAGAACCAATTTCAGAAGTTCACACTTACAAAATCTTTGTTATGGACACTCCCTCGTATCAAGCAAACAACCTGCTTGCTCTTGCCACAATAGCTCTAGAACTTCAGGGCGATTCTTCTACCGAGTTTCTTCTTGCAATTCTGAAATTCCGATGGCTAAAGACTTTTTGTGAAGGAAAGGTTTGTGTGGTTTAAGTAAAATAACTCTTAAGAGAAAATTAGCATGAATGCTCTAGAATTAAAGAACTCACTCTTAGCACACTAAAATATAGCTCAATAGTCTTGCAAAAATCGTGCATAGAGAGAATTATTTATAGAGTATAAAAAATTAGGTTTCCTAGTGCAACTAGGATACCTTATTATGCAAAATCAAAGGTGACATTTGAACGGTACCAACTAACCGTTTGAACGAACCTAGGGTTAATCGGCTGCTTCATGGCGGCATCTAAAATACCTAGCAAACGCTCTTTCGAATGGTCAACTTGGAAGTTCTTCGGTTAACGGCATTCGAACTGGACTCCAAACATTACTTCAAACCAATGTCTTTGTTTCTCCGGTGATGCTACCCGTCTGAACCCCTCAGCGAATGGCATATTGAATGGAGGCCTCGGGTTTTTCAATGAGACATACCGTCTAAACCATATACTGAACGTAGCAGCATACAAATCTTTATGATCTTTCAGTGATGCATCTCGTTTGGACCTTTCACCAAACGTCATAGGGAACAAACCCCTCGAATTCGACTATGAAAGTCACATGTCTGAACGACACTCCGAACGGCCCATTGAACCACCAATTCTATAAATTAGTTTTGTCCACACGGTCTAATTAAGCCAGTAAGAATGGTTCTAGCAAACTAGAGCCAAAATACACTAAATATTACAAGTTAAATTTATTCTAACATTCAGCCTAGTTACTTGGTTATTGAATTATCTAACATAAAACCCAACAAATTATGTTTTAATTTAAACATCTAGAGAGTTAGCTCATGTTTGTTATAGCACGTCAGCACAGTTCATAAGACCTAATTAAATTTGGTTCTCTTAAATATAAGAAAATTTCATTTAAAATGAATTTTAACATATACTATCTATTATTATATGATGTCTGTTGAAGAGTTGGTTTTGATCCTTAATTGATCCAATTATTGACATAATAGTTTTTTATTTATTTTTGACAGTGACATAATATAATATAGTTCTTTTAAAGGAATCTAACAAATTGCTCAGAAAAAAAAAAAAAGAGGGGGTGGGGAATCTAACAAATTTAACCCGAGAAACTATTTTTGTATATCCTATTATATTTCTAAAACTATCACCCTAATCTCGATTAATGCGACTTCCATAACCACAACCCACATGACCTCACAATCTGAAGTCTGAACCATCGAGTTTGTCTATTAAGCATCAATGTACATTTTTACTATTTATATAAGGTTTCAAGTGATGGAATGGGAATAATCCCAAATAACACCTATTATGTTCAAGTATTGATTAAAAAATTAAATTTACTTATTTATATTAATTTAAGCTATTAGAATAAGTGTTGATTTAACATGATATCAGAACAGAAGTCATAAGTTCAAACTTTATCACTGTCATTTACCTCTTATTTAATTTTAATTAAATATTTCACGTATTGGGTCTCATCTATTAAAAGAGAGTTTGAGCACACACGTGAAGGAGTGTGTTAGAATATAAATTAAATTATTAAATTCATCACTTTCTATCATCTCAATTAAATTATTAAACCTTATCTTAGTCATTCACCCAATTTCAATTAAATATTCCAATTTGTTAATATTTGTTTGTAGGGCTTTAATTTCATATTTAATATATACTTTACCTTACCAACTACGGCTGGAACCACATTATTGTTAAACAAACAGGATCAATGACTATGAACACACACGTAAGAGCATACAACTATACACATAAAATAATTTTCTTATTTACTTTAAAAGTACTTAGTACTAATTAATACATCCACTAGTAGAGGTTTTCTTTTAAGGAATAGATTAAACTTGCATTATTAGTTTGTTGCCAACGAAATAAAATAATTCAACTTGTGCTGGCCCATGAAAGCTATATATTATGGGATTTGATTCCTACACAACACCACCACAACAAGTGCACAACACCCCCTCACATGGGGGTGGGCCCCACACACTGGGCTCCACCCCCATGTGAGGGGGTGTTGTGCACTTGTTGTGGTGTTGTTGTAAATCTATCATTTTTCATATATTATAGATAGATATAGAACCCAGTCACGTGTGTTGAAAGGAAATAGACTTTCAACATGTTGGGAATATATTTGGTTCCCTCGGTGTACGGCCCTAACTTAAAGCCTACTTAATATAAAAGACCCATCCACTAAAACAGCCCTAAATTACATGACAATAATTAAAGGGATTTGGGAATAGTACGTGGCAATCATCTAGTGGTGAAGCCACATCTATGGGCCGTGGCCCCTACAAATTATTTAAAAAAATTTAATGTATAAGGAAGATTTTAGATTGATTGTTAAATGACCCTTACACACCTTTTGTTTTTAATTTTGTATTTAAGTTAGAGGCTCAAGATGTTTGAGGTTGTGGCCAATTCGATTCCAAAAAACCTGTGGCATGGCTAAAAGTTTTCAGTCCCCCCTCCCCCTCAAATGAATAATCAAGGTAAATTAGAATGCGGTTATTGATAAGAAACTTGATTGCGTAGGTTTTGGGACTATTGCTCGGGATAAAGAAGGGCATGTGTTGGCTACTCGCGGTACTACTATCTCAACTTGCATTGATCCTACCATGGCAGAAGCGTGAGCAGCTCTTCACGCAATTCTTTTTATCAAAGAAATTTGAATGTTTGACATTATTCTTGAAGGTGATGCTATATAGGTTGTCAATGAGATCAATTTCGATTACTAGCCTCTACATAAATTTGAGCATTTTATCGAGGGTATACAATTGGCGTTATGTTCTTTGTAGTTCTCTCATGTTGTTTTTGTGTGGAGAGGCAAATTCAGTAACTCATTGTCTAGTTCGAGCGGTTGTAACTCATGTCATATATTCTATGTGGTTGGAGAAAACTCTACCCATCATCTATGACATTATTCATAGGAAATGTATTGTCCCTCAATATTGACCTTTTGGTCTTTTTTATCAATAAGATTTGAAATTTGATAAAAAAAAAAAAAACAAAAAAAAAAAAGGTGAGAGGCTCACGTTCATTCATTCCGTGTAAAAGAACGTAGATTATAATTTTAGACCCTTTTTGTATTAGTGTCGACATGTTTCGTTGCTAATATACCAACTTTGACACTTATTTATAAACTCTTATAGATATATTTTTTGTGATACACATATTGTATGATAAATTACTTAATTTTTGTTTTAAATTGTGTTTGTCATATTTTTAGTTCGGCCATCACAACAATAATTTTTTATTTTTTTAATGCTTCACCATCGTAAGCATCCAAGCGTCACTATAAAATGAACACCCTTTCCAAACGATTTAGAAGTATTCTCTCTGTTACTCTCTCTGAAACTCTTAATTCTTTTTTTCTTATTCTCAAAAGAAGTCCAACTTAATCATTAGAGTGTCCCTAATTTTTTTAACGACCGACGGACTTCAATGACTTTTTTCTCTATTTTTTTTTCCAAAAACTCTGGCGGTCCGAAAACTGTTTTAACAAATTCCAATCCCATATCAAAGCACCTCCAAAAATCAACTTGCTGAATTAAAAAGTGGTAGAAAACTTAAAGAGAAGAATTTGATTGGTGGAGAGTGTTGTCAGGCTGGCTATATATGTGGCATTGAGATAAGGAGTGACATAATTTCCAAATATATTATTATTGCACTCGATTTATTTTCTGATAATCCCTATGACTTTTCCCCACATCCATTGAATTTTGAGAGTTGGGATTCTCTTGCCTACATTCCCTATGCCCACTCGTGCAGTAGCACGTGGGAACCACGAACCAATCATCAGAGTCAATTAGGGGCATCAGGTTGTTTTCATTTACTATATATATATATATATATATATATATAATTTTGCACATTTTTTTTTATATATAAAAAATTTAAATTTAAATTTAAATTGTTAGAAAAACTACAACAGATATAATTGATTTTTTTTTTTAGAGTACCTAAATCAAATCTGTCCTCACAATCCCAACTCTAGAGGCCTAAGCACGTAAGGGTGTGTTTAGAATTGTAATTTTAAACTAAATTATAAGAAATAAATTATTTGAAAATTTTAAAAACTAATCTGTAATTTTAAATGTCAAACTACGATTTTGTTAAAACAGTTAACTGCGTTTTTTAAAAATTACTTTTTTAAATCTTACATTTTAAAGTCGCTATTTTTAAATCGCAAACCCAAACAAAACCTTGAGGGAGGAAAACAGTTGATTAATGTTATATATATTTGGGAAGTGTTATAAAAATACTCCTTACACACCCACATTCTTATATGAGGTGGTGCATATGTGCTGCAAGTCTCACCCCATGTGAGAGAGTAGTTGTGTAAGGGATGTATAGAGTATTTTTTTTTTCCCTATATATTTCATGTAATTTTATAAGATTCCGAGTTGGAATTAAAAGAAAATAAAGAAAAGGAATATATATTAGTTTATTTCTTTTATTATATTCGAATTTAGTATCATATATTTATGTTATCTTACTATGATTTTTAAAGATATTGCAAAAAAATAAAAATAAAAATACATAAAAATGACTTTTTCAGGGCTCTTGTGTGCTCATCACCATAGACTGTGCCACCATGGTAACAATGCCACGTTGTCCGAACAATCACAACCCAAGTAGACGCCCTTCTGGGTTTCGTCTATATTTGAGGCTGATCGAACAGTGAAAATCAACGAAATGCTCTCCACACAAGTCTTACAATTCCATTGAAACAGATTTGGTTGCAAATGCTAACCTTGAAAAGCCAATCCACATAAAACTGTCGTTTTCTCCTCATCTGATCCCTACTCTTTTTGTCTTTACTCGCCATTCTTCTATATTTTTCTCTCTTTCTTCTTCCTACACTACATGTTTTTTTGCATTGCTTACACATTCATTCTCTCTCTCTCTCTCTCTCTAACGTTATCTGCAGCAGCTCTTCTCTTTATCATCCTTCCATTCATTCATTCTTCTGAGGAGCGCAAGGTTTGTTCTATGCTTCACCTTTGTTCTGTCTTGAGTCTTCTTTCACTTGGGTTTTCACTGCATGATACTTACTTTGCGTTTATCAGATTATTTCCATCTGGGTTTTGATCAGAATAATGAGTGAGATGGAGTAGTCAAGGTTTTATCTTTTTATATTGAAACGGGTCGTGACTGATTTTTAAAACCAGTTTGTGTTTTAGTTCATTTATTCTAGTTTCTAGAGATTGTAAGTTGTCTGTTTGAGCTTTTTCCTGAGGTAGAATGATATCAGAATTTGTGGTTTGCGTAATTTGTGATTTAAGACTTCAGTATCGGATTCTGTTCGGTTTATTTGGTTTTGGAGGAACTGATTGCGTGCAGTTTAATTGTAGTTTTTGTTAGTGGGGCTAATCAGTGTACTGAGTCTATGGGATTAGTCTTATGGTATTGATTTAGTAAAACTTATTCTCATGCCCTTACTAGTAACCTAGGAGTTCGATCCTATTGGGATTGGGTAGTTCATTACCAATAAAAAGATAATAGGAGGATCCTGAAGATGAAGTGGGCTTCACATAATCTCCTGTTAAAAGCATGGCAAGTTGGAGCATCCTGCTTTTCATGTTAGGGGGACTGATGATTGATGAATTTTGTAAAGGACAACTGTAAAAATGGTGGTGGAAACTCTTTAAGTGCTATTGCAGGGGACATAACCCTGTTTATCTGTGGAGTGTAAAGTTCTTTCAATTTTGACTGCATTACTTTTTGCAGAATTTGTTCTCTGAATTTTACTATTAATACCAGAATGTTCTATAGAATCTAAATTTTGTATATTTAGATATACTGCAGAATTTTATTTTTTATTTGATAGAAAGTGCGGTCACTATCTAAGCGTGTGCTTCTGAGTTCTGACTTAATTATTTGCACATTAACCGTGGAAGCCTGGATCAGGGTTTCTATGTTGTTGTTTCAATTCATTGAATTTGAAAAGAATTTATTATGAGGTGTGACTTTTTAGTTTTAAAACCATTTTCAGAATATTCTGGGGATAGCATAAACAATCCTTTGGAAAGATGGAGATTACTAATGTTTCCGAGTATGAGGCAATTGCAAAGGAGAAATTACCAAAGATGGTTTTTGACTACTACGCATCAGGCGCAGAGGACCAATGGACTCTGACGGAGAACCGAAATGCGTTCTCAAGGATTTTGTAAGCCATTCTCTTGACAGTGACCCCAAAAGTAGTTTTTTTTGGTCTAGTCTGTTGATTTGCTTTTCTTTTCTTTCCCTGGTAAGCCATGCTTTTGCTTTGATGTCTATCTTGTACCTGAGGTTTTCCTTTTTTATTTCTTTCCTGAAAAGAAATTTGAGTTCATCCTTTTTCCAACTGTAGCTTATGTTGCATATTTTGTTATTTCTCTACCTCAAGTTTGTTGTTGGATCTCTTCACTCACAATTTATGTTTGTTTACTGAAAATAGGTTTCGACCTCGTATTCTTATTGATGTAAGCAAGATAGACATGACTACAACTGTTTTGGGCTTCAAAATCTCAATGCCCATCATGATTGCTCCAACTGCCATGCAGAAGATGGCTCACCCTGAAGGTACATACCTGTGCCCCTCTCCAGGAACGTTAAAGAAAAAGGTTCATAAGAGGTTGCTCAGATTTATATCCTGTACTTTACATCTCCAAAATTGCCTTTGCAACTTCACTTTTAAGAAGAGGATCCTAATACAATAGCTTTTATCCTCTGCTATCATCTTTTCTTTTCCTTTTCCTTTTAATTTTTGTTGGCGATTGTTCCGATTGCCTAACACATCTGTCTTATAAGTACTATACTATACTGTACCTCTTAGATAATTAAATAGTTCCAAAGTTATATGGTATGCATTCATTGATTTGCAAAAGATGTAAAATAGAAAAAAAAATAAAAGAAAACAATTTTGCCATAAATGAAATTAAACGGTCCTATAATGCAGTTGGAAGTTATTTCACTAATATCTGCTTTTGATAATCTCTGTTAGCCTACTATGGATCTCTAATTTCAAATAGAAGGTCAAAGTGTTGTAAACTCTGAATCAGCATTCTTTTTTTCTTTTTCTTTTTTTCTTTTTTTTTTTTTAATTTTGGGAAGGTGGGGTGCAACCACATGGCCCTTTTTAACATTTTCCATTGGAATGGTGTAGCTGTGCTTTCTAGGAACTTGTTTTTGTTGTTGTTGTTGTTGTTTTTTTTTTTTTTTTTTTTTTTTTTTTTTTTTTTAAAGTATAAAATGTGTTAGAATTCTGAAAGATTATAAAGATATTTCGCATATTGATATGGTTGGGTGGGTTGATGTGTAACCTCCCTAGTGTCTCTATTGGACAAGTTTTTCTTTATAACTTTTTCCAAAAAAAAAAGAAATAGGATTTTGGGCTGAGCTCAATAAAGTAATTCTCATGCAGGAGAGTATGCAACTGCAAGAGCAGCATCCGCAGCTGGCACTATTATGGTATGGTTTCTCACCAAGTTTCTTCAAGTTCTTTGTCTAAATTGAACCTAGTCTTTTCTTGCAATTCCTTCATAGTTGTCTTCGATGTATTGAGATCTGAAAAATAGAATGTCACATACTAACAAGATCAATATTTACATGTCTGTCATATTCAATTTATGCATGATTGGTTGTTTCAGACGCTTTCCTCTTGGGCTACTTCCAGTGTTGAAGAGGTCGCTTCAACAGGACCTGGCATTCGCTTTTTCCAACTCTATGTGAGTGAGAGATAATCCCTCACCTTTCTTGTTAATCCTTTTGCTAAAATTGCTACTTTTCTTACTGTGATTGATCTTGGCCTAAATATCATAAAAGATTTATTATGCAAACCTTATAGTTCAGAAAGCCATATTTAATGGCATATGAATGAATATAGAATAGTGCATGAATGCCCCCATATTCTCCATCCGCACTGGGGCTGTCAACTTCTATCTTGCTTATTGATACATATTTCTTTTCTAATAAATGTTGTGAGTTTTCTGTTTCGTTGCTGATACTTCCCTGTAAATTTCATAATGGTTTCAAAATACAAGTTCTCTATGTTCCAATATAGTGGCCCTCTGGCTATTTTTGAAGAGATCACGATGAAAATGCCTTTCTACTTTCTACTTTTGAAGTCATCGATGTTTATTAAGTCATGAAGTATATAACTTAAGACAGGAATGTGTACAAACATTGATTGCTCTGCTTATTCTTCAGGTGTATAAAGACAGGAATGTGGTTGCACAGCTTGTAAGGAGGGCTGAAAGAGCTGGTTTCAAGGCAATTGCCCTTACCGTGGACACTCCAAGGCTCGGCCGCAGGGAGGCTGATATCAAGAACCGGTAAGTGTTCATTCAAAGATACAATTGGGAAATAAAGAAATTGAAGACTGTTAAATCACCACTTATCCCAAAAGCTTAAGCTTATTGAAAAGAGTGAATTTAATCATTTAATTAATATTTTAATACTCTCTTCACATGTGGGTTCAAACTCTCCTTCCATAAGTAGACCCAACTCTTGAATATTTAACTAAAAATGAGGGTAAATTGTGGAGTTAGGATTCAAATTAAAGACTTTTTATCTGATGTCATGTTAAATCACTACTTATCCCAAAAGTTTAAGCCGATAGGAAATAATGAATTTAATCATTTAATTAATATTTTAAGGAAAAAAATTATAATAGTTAGCTAGCTTGTCCCCTATTTATGATACAATAACTAATTCTGCTGTCAAAGTTATAAAAAAATTAAACCACAAGTTTGCTGTGTCGTAAGAAACTTAATTTTTTGATGGCTTTTTCTACAGATTTGTTTTGCCACCATATTTGTCATTGAAAAACTTTGAGGGATTGGATCTTGGAAAGATGGATAAGGTTGGTGACATATATGACTTTTTTAATATCAAACAAATAATTTTCCTTGTATATACATTTTTATATATTTTATTTTTCCATGATCATACATACATGGGGTTAACCTGCAGAGCAATGACTCTGGACTAGCTTCATATGTTGCTGGGCAAATTGACCGGTCTCTCAGCTGGAAGGTAAGATGGCTGTTTATACGTAGGACTTCTGCTATCTGACAGGAGTAATATTTTAAATAACTTCTCATTTATTTGGACAGGATGTGAAGTGCTTCAGACAATCACTCAGTTACCAATTCTTGTGAAGGGTGTACTTACTGCTGGAGGATAGTATGTAAACTTAACCTCCCCTCCCCCTGCCAAAAAATAAATAAATAAATAAATAAAATTCTAGTAAAATTTCCAACAATCTTCTAATTTTACCCCATCTCTTGTGCTACAATACAGCAAGGCTGGCCGTACAAGCTGGAGCTGCAGGAATCATTGTGTCCAATCATGGAGCTCGCCAACTTGATTACGTCCCTGCAACTATTATGGCTTTGGAAGAGGTGCATTGTTTTTTTTTTGGCATCTGCATGATTTTTCAGCCTTTCAATTTTCCATCATGAGTTACAAACAGATTTAATCATTAAGAGTAGGTGATCCAATTTTATGATGCTTAGTTCTGTAATTCAAAAATTGTTTGTTTTTGATGTATTTCTCACGTGTGCCCTGAAGTTAAATACTAGAATTGTAACATTTGCTTCATTTAGAGTCACTATCAAATGTTTTCCAAACTATTCATAAATCTGTTCAGAGATTTTGTTGTTGTC